>CAUYUJ010014626.1:70773-211223 GCA_963575745.1 Prorocentrum cordatum
ACATGAAATGCGGACCCCATAAAGAGGGGGCTCCCGCCTGAGACTTCCTCACAATTCACTCACAAACGAGGCTCCCGCCTGATACTTCCTCCATAATCAGGCCTCAAGAGCCCAAAAGTGACGACAGTTACACGTTGCGGATGACCCGCTCGGATTCGAACATGAAGTGCGGGCCCCTAGGGAGGGGGCTCCCGCCTGAGACTTCCTCGCAATTCACTCACAGACGATGCTCCCGCTCGAGACTTCCTCCATATTCTGGTCTCTTCCTCACAATTCACTCACAAACGAACTCCCGCCTGAGACTTCCTCCAGGTGAGTATGTGAATGAGTGAGCGTGTGACAGAGTGCGAGTGATGATGATGATGATGATGATGAGTATGTGAGTGACTGAGCGTGTGAGAGAGCGCGAGTGATGATGCTAAAGTTGATGATGAGAGAGTGTGGGTGAGTGTGAGTGTGAGTGAGTGGTGATGATGATGAGTGAGTGAGTGAGTGTGCGAAGGCAGAAGAGGAGAGGGGGTGGGGTGAATGTTCCTGCGCGGGGTGTGCAGAGAAAACAAGAACCCCACTTTGGATGTGGGGAAATACTCCACAGAAGGATTCCATGCGAAGCCCTCAGCTGAAGGATTATTGAAATCTACCGCAAAGCATTGCCCCAATTGGCATTGCATTGGCATTGGGTTGGGGTAGCCTTGGCATTGCGCTGGCATTGCGTTGGCATTGCTTTGGCATTGCTCAGGCATTGCGCTGGCGAGTCCGAAGTACTCCCTTCGCAGACGGGTTTTTATTGAAACCCTCCACAAAAATGTTTCCTCTTGGAATCTAGCACAAAGGATTGCCCCCCTTGGCATTGCATTGGCATTGGATTGGGATCGCCATGGCAGTGGTTTTGCATTGTGGTGGCACTACGTTGGCATTGCGCTGGCGAGTCCGAATCGGACGCTCCACAGGAAAATTCGTACTAATCCACCCCAACCAGAAGGATGTCTAGTGACCCCCACACACACACAAAAACACAAGAAGGATTCACATTGAAATCCGCCACAGAAGGATTGCATCCGAAACCCTTCACAGAAGCATTCATGTTGAAATCCTCCGAACATGGGTTCGCAATGGCGCCATCCCAGAAGGATTCCCATTGAAATACACCAAGACAGGATGCCCCCACTTGGCATTGGTTTGACATTGTGCTGGCATCGCGTTGGAAGTGCGCTGGCATTGCGCTGGCGAGTCCTAATGCCTCCCTTCGCAGAAGGATTCCGATTGCAACCCCCAGAAGAAGGATTCTCATCGAAATCCATCAGGAAGGATTGCCCCAAACGGCATTGCATTGGCATCGAATTCGGGTCGCCGTGACATTGATTTGGTACTGCGTTGGCACTGTTTGAGCATTGCGCTGGCATTGTGGTGGCGAGTCCGAATGCCTCCCGTCGCAGAAGGATTCCTATTGAAACCCTCCACAAAAAGGACTCCTTTTTGAAGTCGACAACAAAGGATTGCTCCCATTGGCGTTGTATTGGGGTCGCCTTGGCAGTGGTGTGGCATTGCGTTGGCACTGCTTTAGCATTGCGTTGGCGAGTCCTACTGCCTCCCTTCGCAGAAGGACTCCTATTGAAACCAACCGCAAAAAGGATTCCGTTCGAAATCTACATTAAAGGATTGCCCCCCAACGACATTGCATTGACATCGGATGTGGGATCGCATTGGCATTGCGCTAGTATTGTGTTGGCACTGCTTTGGCATTGCGCTGGCATTGCGCTGGCATTGCGCTGGCGAGATCCAATGCCTCCCGTCGCAGAAGGATTCCGATTGCGACCCCACAAGGATTCCTTTTGAAATCTACCACAAAGGATTGCCCCGACGGCATCACGAGCCTCAGACGAAGTTGCAATCTCCAGCATTCCTTTCCACGATTCCATCATCTGATCCTCCTCCTCCTCCTCATCCTATCCTCCTTCTCCTCCTTCTCCTCCTTCCTTATGCACACGGGGCCTCAAGTGGAGGGGAGAGGATCGAGGATAGAGAAAGAGAAATAGAGAGAGAGAGAGAGCGAAAGAGAAAGAGAGAGGGAAAGATGAGAGCATAACGAATAACACGAAAGAGGAAAGAGAGAGAGAGAGAGGGAAGGAGAGAGAGAGAGAGGCGAAGATAGCGGGATGCATGATAAGAGAGGGAACGAAACATCAAGAAACACAGGAAGACAACGCTGGAAACGAAAGAAACATCTCAGAACGTCCGACGGTCCAACAAAACTGCCCCCCCCCCCCCCGAGCATGGTCCTCGAAATTCCAACCCCATGCCGCTTGGCACAGGGCTGGAATTTCGAAGACCATGCTCGGGGGTGCGATGATTGCGTGAAGGCTGTCGAAACCAGAAGGATTGAGAAAGAGAGACGGACAGAGAGAGACAGAGAGACAGAGAGACGACGAAGAGAGTGGAGTAGATGACGAGAGAACGAACGAGCGAAAGAAAGGAAGAAAAGGAAAGGATAACGCAGCAAATAAAAAAGAAAGGCGGAGGAGCTTTTCACTCGTTTGCATCAAAACACATATGAAATCGACGACGTCCGCCACAATCCCCTGGCCTCAAGCAAGGAGCCCCCTCGTTTGATCGATCTCTCCCGAAGTGGCCCGATTGATGGCCACGAGGCGCCCGCTCCCAAGAGGGCCCCAAGAGGGCCCCCAGAGGCAGCCAAGACGCCCTTAAGAGACCTCGGCGGGAAAGCCATAATTGTTGACTTGACTAAGGTTTTTAAGCCACAGGTTGGCCCCCAGGGGGAGGGGCCCAAAGTAAGGAGCCCCCCTCCTCTGATCGATCTCTTCCAAAATGGCCCCAAGATGGCCCAAAGATGGCCCCGAGGCGTCCAAGATGGCCTTGGTAAGGAAGCCAAAAGCGGGAAAAGGTTTTGGCCACATGTTCGCCTCTTGTGGGGGGGATCCTAATTGGGGAGCCCCCCTCCTTTGATCGATATCTCCCAAAATGGCCCCATGATGGCCCCCGAGGCTCCCAAGGGTGCCCCAAGATGGCCCCAAGAGGTGCCCAGGAGGCCCACGAGGCCCCCACGATATCCCCAAGATGTCCCCTGGAGGCTCCGTAGAGACCCCTAAGAGGCTCCGATAGGCCCCCCAGAAGCATCCAAGACGCCCCAAGAGGCCCCCAGGACGGCTAAGAGACCCCCAAGACGCAACAAGAGGACTCCAAGAACCTCTCGTCAGAAATCCGACAAGACTCCGAGCGGCATCCAAGAGGCCTCTGGCCTTTCTGCTCGCCCTCCTCCTCTTCCCCCTCCTCCTGCTCCTCCTCCTCCTCCTCGACCTCCTCCTCCTCCTCCTCCTCCTCCTCCTCCTCCTCCTCCATCCCTTCTCATGCTCCGCCTCTCCCTCCTCCTCCTCCTCATCCTCCTCCTCCTCCCCCTCCTCCTCCTCCTCCTCCTCTTCCTCCTCCTCTCTCCTCCTCCTCCTCCTCCTCCTCCTCCTCCTGCTCCTCCTGCTCCTCCTCCTCCTCCTCCTCCTCCCTCCTCCTCTTCCTCCTCCTCTTCCTCCTCCTCCTCCCCTCCTCCTCCTCCTCCTCCTCCTCCTCCTCCTCCCCTTGCTCCTCCTTCGATTCCTCATCCAGCCTCCCCCTCTTGGGGTACGACGTCTGACCCAACCCTCTATTCCACTGCACTCTACTCCACATCCCTGATCAGGGCCGAATCGAGACAAAGTCGGACGGGTATAGATCAAAGATCTCTTAGAATCAGCGGGGCGCCGCGGCCGCTTCAGCGTTCCAGAACGCTCTCAGAGCGTTCCGGAGCGCCCTCCCTCGGGTGCGCACTGACCCAGGTCAGTGCAAACCAGGGTCAGTCGGGCGTTGCAGGATCCTGCGAAATCATATCGGATCCTGCAGGATCCTGCGCAAAAAAACCCAAGGTAGTGCACCCCTGGCTCTGATCCTGGCAAATCCAGCGCTCTGGCTGACCCCCGTTTGCATTGACCCCCGTCTTAAGGCTCCCGGTTCCCCCCCTCCCCTCGAGGCCAGCCGCTTCTCTCTGAGGGGCCGCTCTACCTCGAGGGAACCAGCGCCAGGGGGGTGGGGAACCATCGATATGCAATCGGGGATACATCGCCGATGGATCGGCGACAAAGGCCACCCATGGTTATGGATGCCATGACAATGGACACTCTAACAATCCTATCATTCAATTAAAAAATGTTTGACATGCGTAAAACATGATCTAAAAATGTTTGAAACATGCTTTTACATATTAAAACATGTTTGAAACATGTTTTAGACATCTGGAAATGATTTGGCAGCATGCTTCACCCATGGCGAATCCGCACGCCCCTGGGCGGGGTGGGGCTATTGGGCCCCTGAGGCCCCCCCAGGGCCCGAGAAACGGCCCCCAGAGGCCGAACCAAGCCAGACACCTGTCCCGAACCCAGAACCTCGAACAGTCGGACTTGATTGGACAGGACAAGCGAGAGGACACAAGACCCTTCGGAGTGCCACATTGCCATTGGAATGTAGCGGGCATGAGTCGCGAGACACAGGACACAAGGGTACCCTTGATCTGGCAGGATCGACCTACTAATCAGTGCCGACTGAACCTGCCCGCCCTCCCTGCGGGCCCGAACCTCCGCTGGGTCCGCCGAGACCCCCAGCGGGCTCCAACTCCCGCGCCCGCTGGCCAAGCAGCGGGCGCGAGTGCTCGACGCGGGCGGCGTCCGGAGCGGCGCAAGAGGCGGAGGAGGAGGAGGAGGAGGTGGAGGAGGAGGAGGAGGAGGAGGAGGAAGGAGGAGGGGGCGGAGGGAGGAGGAGGAGGGAGGAGGAGGAGAGGAGGAGGGAGGAGGAGGAGGAGGAGGAGGAGGAGGAGGAGGAGGAGGAGGAGGAGGAGGAGGAGGAGGAGGAGGAGGAGGAGGAGGGGGGGAGGAAGGAGGGAGAGGAGGAGAGGGGAGGGGGAGGAGGAGAGGAGGAGGAGGAGGAGGAGGAGGAGGGCGGAGGAGGAGGAGGAGGGAGGAGAGGCGGGAGGCGTCGCCGTCGACGGGGCGGATGGGGCGGCCCGCGGGTGCGGGGCCGCGCACGGCGCTGCCAAGCGGAGGGCTCCGCGCGCGCGGCCCGGCGGGGCCGAGCGGGGGCTGGGCGGCCGAGGGGAGCAGAAGGTGTGCCCCCTCGCCCGCCCTCCTCCCTCGTCCTCCTCCTCCTCCTCCTCCTCCTCCTCCTCCTCCTCCTCCTCCTCCTCCTCCCCCCTCCTCCTCCTCCTCCCCCTCCTCCTTTTTCCTCCCTCCTCCTCCTCCTCCTCCTCCTCCTCCTCCTTCTCCTCCTCCTAAGGGTGAGCGCACGGACAGGGGCCAGCGGGCCAGGGCGGAGGGGGTTCGACCCTCCCCCCCCCCATGACCAAAGAATTTTTGGGACCAGAGAATGTTTGTTTTTTGGCCCTGGGACCTAAAAGATCTTTGGTCCTGGGGCCAAAGAACTCTTTGGTCCCGGCACCCCACCGCCGCAGACGCCAAACCAGCAGCTGCTGTCATTCATGCCGTCAGGAAGCACTGCTCGGCGCGTCGCGGCGGCGGCCGCGGCGACGCGCTATCCCCTGCAATCGGCGCCAGCGTGTCGCTGCTGTCCGCAGGGCGGGATGCCTCGAGGGGCTCGGGAGGTTGCCGCTCGGGGATTCGGGAGTGGATAACGTGTGGCGCCGAAACGTGGTGGACCAGAACCGGCGGAGCGACACACTGTCCAAAAGTTCACGACCGTGAGAGAGAAAAAGAGAGAACATCGCCGATCTCCGATGGACACGTTGATGCCGCGACCGGGCCAGGGCAGGGGGCCAGCCGACCTCGTCGCCGGACGCAACGTCCCAGCCGAGGCCGGCGAACACCTGCCCCAGCGACCCGGTCTCCGGGAGACCGAACACCTCGCCCTTCTCCATTGCGAAGGCGACCTGGCTGCCGGCGAGCACAAGGGATAGAGGCCTCCCAAATAGAGTCCGAGCAGATGGGGTTGGAGGATCGCGCCGCATCGACGATACACCGGCGATGCAGCGGCGATGCAACGGTGATGCAGCGTCGACGTCGACGATGCATCGGCGACGTCGGCGTGAAGCAAAATGGGATCTACATCGAGAAGCATCGCCGATGCGTCGGCGATGCGGAGCGATCCTTCGACCTCACGTACTCGGATAGAACATCAAACGGCTTTTGCGGCCACCGGTAACCATCAAACGTGTGATGTTCCACATATGGCCACCGGTAGCCATAAAAAACGTGTGATGTTCCGTCGAGCCGCAGCGCCGAGGCGTTGGCGATGTGGAGCGATCTTTCGACCTCAACCACTCGAGCCCCGTTCGGAAGGCCCAGAGGGGAAGGGCGGTCGGGGGGCTGACCTCCACTTCTCCCTCGCCCATCAGGCAGGCCTTCGGAACGCCCCTGCCAGCGCAGGCTACGAAGACCACTGCTCCGTCCCTACCTGGGCCGTCCTCTTCCCCCTCCCCCTCCCCCTCACCTTCACCCTCACCCTCACCCTCCTCCTCCTTCTCCTCCTCCTCCTCCTCCTCCTCCTCCTCCTCCTCCTCCTCCTCCCTCCTCCTCCTCCTCCTCCTCCCCCTCCTCCTCCTCCTCCCCTCCTCCTCTCCCCCTCCTCCTCGTCCTCCTCCTCCTCCTTCTCCTCCTCCTCCTCCTCCTCCTCCTCTCTGCTCCTTCCCCCCCTCCTCCTCCTCCTCCTCCTCCTCCTCCTCCTCCTGATCCTCCCCCTCCTCCTCTCCTCCTCCTCCTCCTCCTCCTCCTCCTCCTCCTCCTTCTCCTCCTCCTCCTCCTCCTCCTCCGTCCCCCTCCTCCTCCTCCCCTCCTCCTCCTCCTCCTCCTCGTCCTCCTCCTCCCCTCCTCCTCCTCCTCCTCCTCCTCCTCCTTCCTCCCCTCCTCCTCCTCCCCCTCCTCCTCCTCCTCCTCCTCCTCCTCCTCCTCCTCCTCCGTCTCCTCCTCCTCCCCCTCCTCTCCTCCTTCTCCCCCTCCTCCTCCTCTGTTTCGCATGATCCTCCGTATTGCTATGATTCGTATTATTAGTATGATTAGTCTTACCATTATGTTTATTACTAGTAGAATGAGTATGAATAGCATTAGTGTGATCATTGTTATTACTTATAGTAATAAGTATTATATTGGTATGAGTTATCGTTGTATTGCTGTTAGTCGTATCAGCGCTAGTGTTAGTATTGGGGTGAGTGTTCTGAATACTGTTTCAGGAGAATAGCATTGATAACATATTGCTAGGTATGTAGTTATCTTATTGATCGTAGTAGTATAAATATTCTTAATAGTACTATTATTCTGCACTCGTATTATGAAGATTCTTAATACTCGTATCATTACTATGTTTGTTAGTCCCCGTAGTCCTCGTAGTGTTCACATTATTGTGTTATTACTACTATGTATTAATAATATTAGGCATGCTAGTACGATTCGTATCATTGTTGGAATTCGCATGATTACGTACATTATGATAAAATGATTTCAGCGCGACTGAAAGTAATAGTATGTGCAGCATGATTAGTAATATTTGTAGTATGAATACGATTATCCTTCGTGCTAGTAGTAGCAATGGTAACATTGTGCCGCGTAGTAGTATGAGTAGTGTCCTTCGTACCAGTCCAACCATTATTGTTCTTAGTATCCATATGATTGGTAGTATTGTAGATGTTAGCGTTGCGTTTATTGTTCGCATTATAATTCGTATTAGCATTCGCGTTATTATTATTGGTCTGAAAATTCGTCGTGTGCCTTAGTAATAAAAATATACACATAAGTACCGGCATCGCTATTAGTATTCGTCGCCTGTATGTGATTACAAGTATTATGAATATGATCGGTATTACCATTGTTAGTATTGGCCTTATCACCTTTAGTCGCATTAGTATGATTGCTCCTCCTTTTCCTCCTCCTCCGTTCTCCTCCTCCTCCTACTCTTCCTCCTGCTCCTCCTCCTCCTCTTCCTCCCCATCCTCCTCCTCCTTCTTCTCCTCCTCCTCCTGGTCCTCCCCCTCCTCCTCCTCCTCCTCCTCCTCCTCCTCCTCCTCCTCCTCCCCCTCCTCCCCTCCTCCCCCTCCTCCTCCTCCTCCTCCTCCTCCTTTTCATGTTCTCTTTCCTCCTCTCCTCCTCCTCCTCCTCCCCTCCTCCGCCCCCCCCTCCTCCCCGTCCTCCCCCCCTCCTCCTCCGCTTCCTCCCCCTCCGCTTGTTCCTCATCCTCCTCCTCGTCCTCCTCCTCCGCCTCCTCCTCCTCCACTTTTTGCGTTCTGAATAACTTCTCCCTGTCGCACCTGAGGCCTGTTTTTAGGGCGGGTCGGGCGTTTCGCATGAGACTTCCGCACCACTAATGACGCCGAAACTAAAAATGGCAAGAGCTTCACAGATGGAGGCTGGGCGGTCTTCAAAATGTGGTGTTCGCCTTCGCGCCGCGCACATGTGTTCTAAACATTTGCAAGGGCTTCACGGGTTGAGGGCGGGTCGTCTTCAAAATGTGGCTCTCACCGCAGCGCCGCGCACATCTAATCTAAAAAATGCAAAGGCTTCACAGATTGAGGGCGGGTCATTTTCAATTTGTGGCCCTCGGCTTAGCGCCGCGCACATTTTCAAAAGTTACCAGAGCTTCACGGATTGATGGCGGGTGGCTTTCAAACTGTGGCTCTCGCTTTTGCGACGCGCACATCCGTTCTAAAACATTGCAAGAGCTTCACGGATTGAGGGCGGGTGGTTTTCAAACATTGGCTCTCGCCATAGCGCTGCACACATCCGTGTTCAAAAATTGCACCTGTTTCACGGTTTGAAGGCGGGTGGTTTTCAAAATGTGGCTCTCGCCTTAGCGCCGCGCCCATTCGTTTTCAACAATTGCAAGTGCCTCACGGATTGAAGGCGGGTGGTTTCCAAAGTGTGGATCTCGCCTTAGCGCCGCGTCCATTCGTTTTCACTAGCTGCAAGAGTCTCACGGATTCCCATGATCAACGTACCAAACATTCTGGGTTGGAAAGAAGCAGGGTTACTCGGGTGCAACAGTTATGTTGATTCGCTGTGTCGAAGTCCCAAAAATGACGTTATGGCACGATTCTGGATCGTTCAGACGCAGCAGCCAGGTTGATCCGTGGCGCTGCCGAGAACAATGTTGTGGCATGTTTCAGCGTCTGCAAACGATCGTGCTGCAACGAGGCAGTTCCCTCAATGCAAATGAACCGCTGTACGGGCCTATGACAAGGGAGCTTGGAAAGACGGCTCGCTCCAACATCTTTGATGACTCTTGGGTTACACTGGTCCTCCTCCTCCTCCTCCTGTTCCTCCTCGTCCTCCCTCTCCTCCCCCTCCTGGTCCTCCTCCTCCTCCTCCTCCTCCTCCTCCTCCTCCTCCTCCTCCTCCTCCTCTGCCTCCTCCTCCTCCTCCTCCTCCTCCTACTCCTCCTCCTCTCCTCCTCCTCCTCCTCATCCTCCTCCTCCTCCTCCTCCTCCTCCTCCTCCTCCTCCTCCTCCTCCTCCTCTTCCTCTTCCTCCTCATTCTCCTCCTCTTCCTCTTGATGCTCCTCCTCCTCCTCCTCCTCCTCCTCCTCCTCCGCCTCCTCCTCCTCCCGCTGGGGCTGCCCAGCCTGCCACCATCCTCGCCCAGGCTTTCGCCGTCGCGCAAGATGCTGCTGCGAAGGCGGCGCTGCAGGCGGCCATGGTCAAAGCCACATCTCCGCCGACGGCCCCAACTGCCTCCAAGGGTGAGGCGCATCGTCGGGCGGAGCACGCATGGGCTGCAATCAACAAGGAGCACGACGCGGCGGTCGCGGCAGTCACCAGGGCCAAGGAGCAAGTCCAGCGGGGAGCGGCTCGCGAGGAGGAGGCGGCACAGCAGCTTGCGTCAGCCGAGGCCGAGAGGAAACTCACCATCCAGGCTCTTGCTGAGACAGCAAAGCTTACAGCGGCGTCACCATCTGCGCTTAGGACGGGCGGGCCTGGCATACCGCAGGCCGAGGAAGAGGCGAAGCTGTCTGATGTTCAGTGGGGCAGCAGTTTCTTCGAGGCGGCACGCCGAGGTGACTCCGAATGCGACGGTGCTGGGCAGGCCAAACTTGAGCAGTTAGAGAAGGACCTCGTCACAACCAAGATTGTGTTTGACGACCGTGCTGAGAAGGCCAAAACCTGGAGGCAGCGGATGCGAGCGTTGCAGGAGCAGCTTCAGGATCGCATGGCCAAGAGGAGGAAGGGCAGTCAAGCGCAGGCGCACAGCGGCAGCCAGCCCCAGGAGCAGCAGGCGCCCGCCGCAGCCGAGGCCGGGCAGGGGCGGCACGCAGGCCAGCGACGCCAAGCCTGACCAGGGGGCCATCGACGCGGAGATCCGCAGGATCCGCGAGGCCAAGGAGGCGGCGGCGCGCGAGGCGGCAGCCACGGCAGCGCAGGCGGCAGCGGCGGCGGCGCCCAAGGAGAGCGGCAAGGGCCCGGCGCCCCCAGCCGCCAGAGCGGCGCCAGCTGCCGGCCTGCCGGGTCGGGAGCCAGAGGGCCCCCAGAGCCCGACCGCCCGTCGCGCCCGCGCGGTCGGGAGAGAAGCCCGAGGAGCGGCGTCCACATCTTCCTCGGGAGCAGCGGCCACGGCCACATCCACGGGCCCGTCACTGTCGGTGTCGGCTGCCACGCCCTCCACCTCGGGGTCCAGCTTCTCGCCCACGGCCTCTTCGTCCGCTACGGCTTCCTCGCCGTCAGTGGCGAATGAGAAGTGCGCGCAGGTGCGCAGTTCCTCGGCAGTTCCGTCGCGCACAGCGGATTCGCCGGCACCTGCTTCGTCTTCTGCTGGGGCGGATGGCGAGGTGGCGCAGGCATTGTTCTCCAACATGACCATGCTTGGACGGAATTCGTGGGGCTATGTCATGGATCTCGCGAAGAGTCGTGAGTCTTAGCACATCGCGCTGCGCGAGACTCACGTCGGCGCCGCGCAGACGGCCAAGTGCCGCGCTGCCTTGCCAATCCCGCGCGCCAGACAGGCGGAGCTTGCAAGACTGGGGAGGGAAGAGAGCGCGCCGCGGAAGGACGTGACACGTTTCTGGACGAGGGCCATAGCAAGTGCCATAGCTTGCGTCACAATCGCTTCGGGGATCTCTGCGTTGCTCGCCAGTCGATGCTGGATGGGTTGTGGCCAGTCGTGGTCCACGCGCAGGGCTACAGCGTTGTGATTGTGACCTTCTACGGTAGATGCAGCCACGGGTTTAGTCAGGATAAGCCCCCCAGGTTTGCTCGTTTAGATTCCCTCCTGCAGGCCTTGCAGTTGCCCTGGACTGTCTTCGGACATTTCAAGATTCCCCCCGCTGAGCTTCAGCGCGTGGGTTTTCTGTGGCAGGCTAGGCGTCACGGTCGCCAAGGCCCCTGTAGATTTCACTTGCACGGGCTCCACGGGGCCCTCGCACATTGACTTCGCTCTCGCCCCGGCGCCGGCCCGTCCGTGCATTCCCGGGCTGCATGCTGTCCAGGGTGCCTCGCGCTCAGGCCACCGAAGGATGCATGTCTTCTGCGGCTAGGCGCGAGCTCGTCACTCGCCAAGGAATCGCGCGCGAGAAACAATTCGAGCGGGCACAGACATAATTCGGGGACCTCTTGTCTGACAATTCGGCTTCAGATTCCCCCTCCCTGGGCCCCCAGGATCAAGACGCCCCTCAGCTCCTGGCAGGATGTCGCGCAGGTTGCTGGGGCGAAGAGGTGGATCCATGGGCTGGCGAGCCCAACTTTCAAGAGCCCCCCCGTCCACGCACACCCCTCCTCGGCCTCGGCCTGCCCCCGCGAGGATTCCGTCGGGGTGAGTGACCCAATAAATTCGCATGGCGAATCTAGCTCTGGCTCTACGGCAGCCACGAATGATCAAGTCGAGCGCCCCCCCCCCCCCAGCGAGGCCCGACGCGTCTCGACCGAGGCCCCCCCGGCAGACGACCACCCCTCTCCCGCCGCGGGGTCTCCTCCAAGCGCCCCGTCTCCTGTGTCTGCTGCTGCTCCCGCCTTCGAACCCGACCCTGTTCGTTGGGTTTCGGCTCGAGCTGATTCTGGCCCCCACGTGCACGCACGCGGCCTTGTTTGGGAAACCATCCGACAGCCGATTGCGCATCGCGCGGCAGGCCCCCGCGACCCCCCCCGCGAGCGGGGCTCTCGCAGCTTCGATCACAGCGGTCGAGGCCATTCATTTCGAGCGCCATGGCGGTTGGGATGGGCACGGCTCTGGCAGGCCGTCTAGGGCCACTGGACCTTGGATGGCAGTTCAAGCCGCTCGTCAGTCCGAACACACTCGCGACGTGCCGTCCAAGGACGCGATCGCCAACCGGCGGGAGAGGGCGCAGGCCATTGCAAGCAAAGCAGCTAAACGGCTTCGTCGCAGCAATGGTCGCGCCCAGCTGGAAGGCCTTGCAGATGCGGCTACCAAGCTGAGCGCGCACTACCTACCCTGACGGCGCCCAGAAGTGCGCCGGCGCCACTCCCGCAGCCGCATCATGGGCTACGCGACTCGAGATGCTAGCCAACATTCGCACCATCGGCTACCTGCAGCTGGACAACTACTACCCCGAGCTCGCGCGCATCGCAGGCAGTGCTCGGAGCAGGGGCATCTCATCATCCTTGTTTGAGTTCAGGACTGGATTGGCAAGCGGGAGCTCAGTCGCGCGATTTTCAACGCCACGAAAGAATCGTTTCAAGAGGAAGACCAGATTGTTCCAGGCAGTGGCGAGATTCTCTTTCAACCCATTCAGTTGGCGGGCCATCCCGTCGAGCCGCCAAGTGGCGCATGTTATGGGCCTCGGCAAAGCAGCAGAACATCGGTGACATTCGGCGGATTTTCGGCGCCGTCAAGGCACGAGCGCAGGAAGAACCGGTCGAGCCTTTGGACGTCGACGATATTCAGAAGGCCTTACGGGCCATGAAAGCTAGAGCGGGGCAAGGCATGAACCGCCTGCACCCGCTGGACCTCGAGCGACTTTCTGGGCCCGCGCTCAAGGAGGTGGCAGAACTGTTCTATATGTTCGAAGCGAGCCAGACATGGCTGCGGCAATTGACGGGAGTCCTCGGCGAACTGTTGCCGAAGAATGCTCTCGGGCAGTTCCGCGTGTTTGGCCTCATCTGCATGATATGTAGGGCGCGGTCGGTGGCGCGTCAACCTGTCGCGCAGAGTTGGGCCCAAATCAATCAACCGCCATGGGGCGCTGCAGCGAGAGGCAACTCCGCGCCGCGGGAAGCCTCCATGCTCGCGCTGGACGAAGAGCTATACACCATGGCCAGGATGGCCAACGTGCACGCTTTGGTGGCTATTCAGAGTTTCTACGATACGGTGGAATGGGACACACTTGTACAGGGCGTTTTTCGGCATGCCCCCCCAGCTACCACGCCAGGGCTGGAGCTTCAGAGTTGCGCGCGCCCATGGATGCTCGATCATGGCGGCGCTGCATCCAGAGCCCCCCAGGCCACCGGGGGGGGGCATCATCCAAGGGCTGCGATCGGGCACTCGCGTCGCACGTTGCGCGACCAACCTGGCGACGGAGGGGCCCGCGATCATGCGCCCGACGCTTTCAGGGGCAACGTGGATCGATGATGCGTCACAGCCCGCTGTAGGCCCGAGAGCCAACGCACGCGCGACTTTGATTGAAGGGATCATCGCCGCCACACATGATATTCTGGAAGATGTGCAGTTGGAGCTGGCCAGCAAAAGGACAGCGCCATGTTCGCCCATGGGAGATGCACGCGCTGCGGTGCGAGTCCTCAGGAAGCGGGGGGTCACGATACACTGAGCCAAGCAGATATTCTACCTCGGCGTAGATATCAGCAGCGGGCGCAGGCTGCATCGAGCCACGCGCGCCGAATGGTTGCGCACGACCAAGAGGCAGCATCTTGCCATGAGGAAATGCGCGCGTGCTTCGAGGAGGCTTCGCGTCTTAAAGAAGATCGAGATGGCGGGGCCTCAAGCAGGAGCTCGGTACAACCATCACGTTTACGGTCTGCCAGATACGGCGCTCCTTCCATGAGGCGACGGCTAGGGTGCGTTGCAGGGCATCGCCACGGCCGCTGCTTAACCACGCTCTTGGATTTACGTTCGCCCAGGTCAGATCCAGCGCAAACCCTGCCACGCCAATGCCTCGAGCAATGGCTGAGGTGCTGGTTGGACACGCCTAGGTTCAGAACGCCCATTGACATAATACGGAGGCCTACGGTGCAGGAGTTTGAGCAACTGGAAGCCCAGCACAGGGCCAAGCACGCACGTGGACCGCTCACGGCTATTCTTCGCTTTGTGGTGGGCTCTGGCTGGCACATACCTTCATCTGTGGAGCGGCATCCACCTGCAGGCTTCGGCGCGGAGGTCGAGGGCTGAAACTTCAGCAGCGAGGAGTTCATTGCCACAGATCAGGCCACAGATCTCATCGACCATTCCACCGACGCGTTGCACCTGCGCATGTGGCGTGACGCGGCTCGGGGCCACTGCGGGGGGTGGTATGCATAACGGCGCGGATGATGCTCTCTCAGGAAATATGCGTTCCAGTTGGAGCAGGTACCAGATCACGGGAGACAGTTGTCCAAGCCGCTCCCAAATATATCAATGGGCGGAGCGTGGCCAGCAGCCGGGAAGCACGAGGTGCACAGCGACACCCGACCACTGTGTCCACGCTGCATGGATGAGCCAGAGACTATGCTACATCGAGTGCAGATGCGTCGAGCAACAGCTCTCCTGCCATTGCCACCTCAGATAACTTAGTACCTCGGACTATCGCCCAAGCGGACAGCCTCGAATGCGATTGGCTGCGAGGCCTGCTCCCGAAGGATCTGGTTACTGCCAGCCCACCTGTTTCAGAGGCTCTTTCGATTCGCAGCCACGAGACCGACGATCTTCAAGATAGGCATGTAAGCCCTGGTTCCCAAAAGGCCCCCTGGCTACTTCTTGGGGGCGCCTCGGGGGACCAGGATTCCCAGGACCCTGGGCTCAGGCGCGTTGCGCTGCCAGGCCTGATCTTCGGACGGGGCCCAGATACTTGTACGGCCCGCTGCCTGGGCGGCGCCAGTCTGCTCCTAGCGGTGAGTTGTACCGCTTGCTTTGTGCATTGGAATGATCCAGAGGCCCCGTGGCCTTTGTTACTGAGAATGAAGGAGTGTGCAAGGGCTTGTGTGCCCAGCTCTATGAAGCGCGAGGCCCCAGTGCTGACTTGTGGAGGAGAGTTGGAGCTGTCATTCAGGCGACGGATCGTCACCCTGGTGACATCGCAGTGCTCAAGTCTCTTCCCACATCAATGCCGTCCAAGCCCGTAGTCAGAATTTCCGAGTCACTTAGTTGCTGGGAATGTGTTTGTTGACTCGCTAGCTGGGGTGGCCGCCAAGCTCTTGGCTGTCAATCCGTCTGAACGTGCCAGGCGTTTGCAGACGGCTTATTCGTGAAAGATTATTCGCGCTACGCTCGGGTCCATCAAGGGTGAGGGGAAAAAGCTCGGCGCCCTGCTGTTGTTGTCGTTGCTACTCCCCCGCCTCCTGCGGCTGTGGCTGTTTTTAACTCGAGCCACGTTCGCATGGAATGTGGTAAACATTGTTCTAGATGTCGTGGCTCTACTACAGAAGCTGGCAAAGTAAATGGTTGACGTCTGAATGTCTTGAGCTTGAGAAGATTTCTGTGAGTTCGTTCAGGCCGCCTCGGGGTCGGACTTTGTGCCTTGCTGGGGGGAAATTCATACTTCCCACAATATGGTTTACCATGAAGGTCTGTCTCTCTGGTTTTGTGGATGGCGAGGGGGCTATAGCCAGCTTCAGCTCAGCGGCATGGCAGGAGTCTGCTGTACCAAGGATGATCAACCCAGACCTCTCACCAAGACGCGGAGAGATTATCCCGACCGCAGCTATCGTGGACTATGGCCAGAGGATCTCAGCAAGGCTGAGAAGGCGGCTCGCGGTCATTACATATAAAGACTCGTTTCGCAAATGGTCTCTTTTTATTTCATCTCATATCAGATCATCTCATGTAAATCATATAATATCCTCCTCATCCTCCTACTCCGTCTCCTCCTCCTCCCCGTCATCCTTCTCCTCCTCCTCCTCCCCGTCCTCCTTCTCCTACTCCTACTCCTACTCCTCGTCCTCCTCCTTCTCCCCCTCCTCCTCCTCCTCCTCCTCCTCCTCCTGGCTCGTAGCTGACCTCCTCCTCCTCCTCCTCCTCCTCCTCCTCCTCCTCCTCCTCCTCCTCCTCCTCCTCCTCCTCCTCCTCCTCCTCCTCCTCTTTTCATCCTCCAGCGCAAGGCCTTCTGCCGCGCCGGGGCGCCCGGGATGTTGGCGCGGATGAGGCTGCCGAGCGAGGGCTCCAGGACGGCTGGCTGGCCGAGGGCCACGGAGCAACCCCCGGGGGGGGGGGGTCGACCCTCCATGGGAGGAGGAGGAGGAGGAGGAGAGGAGGAGAGGAGGAGGAGGAGGAGGAGGAGTCTGAGGAGGAGAAGAAGGAGGAGGAGCAGAAGGAGGAGGAGGAGAAGGAGGAGGAGGAGGCGGAGGAGGAGGGAGAGTTTGACGCCGCAGGCGGAGTGCACCCACGGCTTGGCCAAGAAAAAAAGGAGGAGGAGGAGGAGGAGGAGAAAGAGATGACGATGGAGGAGGAAGAGGAGGAGGAGGACCACCTCCTCTCAATCACGGCGGGAGGTTGGGGGGGGGGGGGGGGGGGCAATCTTCGACTTCTGGGAGCCCTCACCGTACCCTGGGACCGTCAAAAACAACTCAGGATAATGATCCGGTCCCGGGGAATGGGATCATACCTCTGAGCCCGACGTTGTGACAAAATCACGACGTCGGAGTTCTGGGGAGAAGGAGGAGGAGGAGGAAGATGAGGAGGGATCGTCCTCGCCGTTTCGTCGTTCTCCTTACCCCCCCCCCCAAAGGTGGTTCTCGCCGTTTCGTCGTCCAGAACTCAGGGGGTCCACGTAGCGACAAGAATACGACGTCGGAGATCTGGGCTCCCTCCCTCATAACTCCGCGCCCGCGACGCCATTTAGGGTAATCCCTGCCTCCCTCGTGACTCCTCCATGCTCCTCCCTCCCTCCTCCCTTCCTCCCTCCCCGCGTCCTCCCTCCCTGCCTCATCCCTCCATCCCTCCCTCCCTGCCTCCTCCCTGCCTCCCTCTGTCCTTTTCCCTCCTCCTTCCTCCTCCCTCGTCCTCGTCCTCGTCCTCCTCCTCCTCCTCCTCCTCCTCCTCCTCCTCCTCCTCCTCCTCCTCATCCTCCTCCTCCTGCTCCATCCCCTCTCCTTCTAAACAACTCCTCCCTCTCGCAAAACTAAACGTGTGGCCAAGGCGGGCCGAGCATTATGCCCTCGACTTTCTCAGACTTCCTCCAGCTTCCTCGCAGCGAACGAATTTGAACCTCTAGAAATTCAACAGTTATACAGATGGAGAGCGGGCCGGTTTCAAAATGGAGCTCTCGCCCCTGCGCCGCGCACAAGCGTCCGAAAAACAAACAAACAAAAAAAAGCGCACCGATGGAGGGCGAATCGTTTCCAGAATGGGGCTCCCCCCTTGGCGCCGTGCAAACTCGTCCTGCAAGCTCCAAGCGGCTACACGGATGGAGGGCGAAGCGCTTCCAGAATGGGGCTCCCCCCAGGGCGCCGCGCACACCCGCGCTGAAGCGCCCAGCGCACCACACGGACGGAAGGCAAGTCCTTTTCAGAATGGGGCTCCCACCTGCGACGCCCTCAAGACTGACACGACCAGCCTTGGACCCACCTGCCAGACCACTCCCTGGCCCTCAGCCGGCCGAGGATGTCGACGAAATGCCGCCCGCCCTGCGGCGACGCGGGCGCGCTGACGAGCTCCAGCGCCCACTCGCCCCGGTCGCCGCGCACCAGCATGGCCACGGGCGCTGCTGCGTGGTCAGACGACGAGAGAGCAGACCTCACGAGGACGTCGCCGGCACGCCTGCACCGACCCTGGCCGGGCCAATGCGGGGCTGAGGATCGGGGGGTCCGCCGTCGTGGCGTCGGCCGTCCTGCGCACCGATCCTTGGCCCTGCATGGGCTCGGCCACCGTCGGAGCAGGGGCGGCGTCGGCGTTCCAGGAGGCCTGGACACCTCGTTCTCCTTCCGCTCCTCTGGTTGGTTTTCTCGCGCCGCGCCGCGGCACAGTGCAGGCAGGAGAAGGCAAGAGGAGAGGGAAGAGATCTCCTCATCCTCCTTTTCTTCCTCATCTTCATCGCCTTCCTGTCTAGACGTCCCGAGAACCCCATGGATCCCCTCGAAACTCACTGGGGCCCGCGAAAAACTCCTCCACCCCACCAGAAAACCGCCCCGTACAATTACGCGTTATGAATACGATGTTACTCTCTACCCTGACGCTGTCCGGAACATGTCCCGCACTCTCCGCGCAGTGCGCTTAGACCCAGCACTGGACCATAGTGTTATTCCTTGTGGCTCGTGCGCAATCCGATTGCTTTCGGTGTTTTGGAATCGTGGTCCCGCTGCAGCGTGGTGCCCTCCTCCTCCTCCTCCTCCTCCACCTCCTCCTCCTCCTCCTCTCCTCCTCCTCCTCCTCCTCCTTCTCCCCCTCCTCCTCCTCCTCCTCGTCCTCCTCCTCCTCCTCCTCCTCCTCCTCCTCCTCCTCCTCCTCCTCCTCCTCCTCCTCCTCCTCCTCCTCCTCCTCCTCCTCCTCCTCCTCTCCTCCTCCTCCTCCTCCTCCTCCTCCTCCTCCTCCTCCTCCTCCTCCTCCTCCTCCTCCTCGTCGAGGCAGGGAGAGCGGCAGGTGGGATGTGGCGGAAGACGGCCTTCGTCGGAGCACGACGAAAGGGACGGGAAAAAAAGAAGGCAAGGAGGGAGAGGAGGAGGATGAGAAGGAAGAGGACGATAGATAATGAGGAGGTGGCGGGGGAGGAGGAGGAGGAACGAAGCTACGAGCTCGCTCAAAGTTCGCTCAAAGTTTGGCCAACGAACAAGGAGGAGGAGGAGGAGGAGGAGGAGGAGGAGCGAACGTCCCCAAAAGGAGGAGGAGGAGGAGGAGGAAGAAGAAGAGGAGGAGAGAGGACGGCGACGACGGGCAGGGCGCGTGCGCACAAAGAAGAGGGCACCAATGAGCAGAAGGCAGGTGGCAGCATAGCTCAGTGCGCAGCGGACCCGGTGCCACGCAGCGCCCCGGCCAGCCCAGGAGTCCTGCGTATGCGCAGCGGCGTGGATTTCGCGCAGCGTCGTTCGTTCTGTTTGGGATTGGGCATTCGGCAGGTTCGTGGCGTGACGACCACAGCGCTGGTTTCTGACACCGCGCGGATCGCTCAGCCTTGAACGATTCGCGGCTTTCCAGTCGCCAGATCGTTCCATATTGGCCGATTCTAGGACGCTGGCGGCGTTCAACCTTGAACGCCCGCGGCGGGGTCGCCACCGCGTCCACACGACACGAACCTGCCGTAACCCTGTTCGCGTGGGCGGTCGCGTACTTGGCGGCAGGAGGAGGAGCAGCAGGCAAGGTCAGAAGGAGAAGGACGAGGACGGGAAGAAGAAGTACGCAAGGGCCAAGGGGAGAAGCAGGAAGAGCAGCAGAGGCAGAGGAACGAGGAAAGGGCTCCTCCAGAATGTGCATGGACAGGTTGGGCGCGTCCCGCAAGCTCCCGCCGCTGTACGCGGCAACGACGAAGATGACGAGCTTGACCTGCTTCTCCTCCTCGGGCGATCGCCGGAAGCACTCCCGTGCCACATGCGGCACGGTGTGCATGGTTCTCGGCCCTGAGGGCCGCAGAACTGCACACCGCACCGCTCCAGGGTCGAGGATCGGCGACATCTCGGAAAACGTCAACGCGGTACAGTCGGCCAGTGGGAAAAACACACACACACATACACGCACACACACACACAAACCAAAAAAAACAAAAAACAAACAAAAAAAAAACTGTGGGGGGGAAAAAGAAAAAATTATGAAAAAAACACACATCGAATGGAAAAAAACACACATCTTTGTGTGTGTGTGTTTTCCCACAGTGTGTTTGTGTGTGTGTTTTGGTGTTTTTGTCCCACGATTGGGCAAGACACGCGAGAGGACACACTACCCTTCCGAGGGCCACATCGTCATAGGAGTGTAAGAAGGCACGTGTCGCGAGGCACAGGACACAAGGGTACCCTTGAGCTGGCAGGGTCGACCTGCTCATCCGGGCCGACTGTACGGTGCACACAAGCTGGCCGCGGAGTTAAGAGGGGGTCGACGTTGAGGAGGAGGCGGAGGCGGAAGAGGAGTGGTTTCAGGGTGTTCGCCAGTCTACGCTGCGCGTCGGCGGCTCTGGGGATAGATCCAGAGCGCTCGGAGACCACACCGTCTGGCATGAGAGCTCGGAAGGCGAAATGCCAAACCCACTTTGGGCACCCTCCCTCTTCATGCTGGAGTTTTGCTGGAGGCTTCAAGGTTTGGGAGGGTTCTGAAGCGATCTGAGGAGGCACTAGGCCTTCCTACTTTTTCATCACCTCCTCGTCCTCGTAGTCAAAGCAAGAAAGCACGCATCCTGTGTGTCCAGAGAAATCGTCGGTCAACTGCTAGCGTTGCTGCCGCCTCAAAGCCATCATGATACGGCGTGGATGTTACTCGGTCTGGTACGGCTGGTTCGCGACGCGATGTCGCGGGAGGTGGTTTCTGACGCCACGTGGATCGCTCAGCCTTGAACGATCGCGGCCCTCCGATAGGGCAGATCGCTCGACATCGGCCGATTCTGGGACACTGGCGGCGTTTCACCTTGAACGCCCACGCTGGGGTCGCCGCCGCGTCAACGCGGAGCAAACCTACCGTAGGACCGTGGGATGTCGCTCAGAAATTAGCCCCCGCTCCTCGCTCAGCCTGGCCAAGCTTGCCAAGTTGACCCAAATAACCTCGTCTAGCCCCGCCTTCTCGCCCGTCTGTTCGTCCCCGGAGTGGGTGATCGACCTCAGGGCCTTCAGGTTGTTGTCCGCCGACCCTACTTACCAGGGATGCGCCGCTCTTTTCTGCTCCCTCGCCGCGAAGGTTTGGCAAAAACTCCATTGTTGCGTAACTGAAGGTTGGATCATTACGCTTCGCGATGCGTTCGCATCACCTACAAGACGCAAACGAAGCTGCAATGAGTTGGGCATTTGCACGACTCAGCATGTCGGGCTGGCAAAGTGCGCGAACCGACTGAAATCTGATGCATGATCGCACAGTCGGCCAGGTCAAGATAACAAGGCATTGCAGACTGCTAGACGATTCGAGGCTCATGTCGCTTGTGCCCCGCACGTATTTCACTCCGTCTCATGGTCCTCCTCCCCCCATTGTGTTTCCTCTATCGTCACTGACAACATCCTCCTTCTTTTGATCTCGGCGCTCCCTCACCCTCCTCCTCATCACCCTCATCTCGCCTTCCTCCTCCACCTCCTCCTCCTCCTCCTCCTCGCCCCCCTCCTCCTCCTCCTCCTCCTCCTCGCCCTCCTCCTCCTCCTCCTCCTCCTCGTCCTCGTCCTCGTCCTCGTCCTATCCTCATCATCTCATCTCCTCATCCTCATCCTCCCTCCTCACCCTGCTCTCCAAGGAGGCCCTGGGCCACCCCAGGACATCTCCACGAGTCCCCTCGCTCGGGGCGTCGGCGCGAGTGCGCCGGCCTCCCGGATAGTACACGGCGTCGATGATGGAGCCCCTCGTGTTCACGATGACGGCCTGGAGGTCTATATCGATGCCGTGCGGCCCGCGGTCCCACGAGACGCCCACGCCGTACTTGCCCCTCGAGAGGGGCAGGCGGGCCATGGGCCCCTGCGCGCAGGCGCGCGGCTCGCTGTCGCGGGGGGCCGGCGGCAGGAGGGGCGGCGCTGCCCGGGCGGCGCGGCCCGAGGTCCAGCCGAAATTGGCTTCGCGGAGGCCGCCCGGCCGGAGGAGGCCGGGCGTCACGACGAGATCGGCGGCGAGCGAGGTGGGGGGCTTTTGACTGTACTAAGCTCGTTGCAGGTAGCTTGGGCGCAGCGGCCAACAGGACTGGCACAGGCTGCACACGAGAAGCCCGAGAGCATGGACGCTGAGCTGCTTCCGCTCTCGTCCCGAAAACTGTCGGGAGAGAGGTATTGGCGCTGCGGGAGGGGAAGAGAGGAATCTTAAACGAGAGAGGAGGAGTTGCAGCGCCGTGCAACCGAGGTGGGGGGGGGGGGAGAGGGGGAGGGAGAGGACCTCTTCAGAGGGCGGCGGTGCTTCTCAGAAGCCGTCGCGCCTGCCGAGGAGCGTGCTGCGTCTTCGGGGGAGGCCCCGAGAACTTCTGGGAAGGCCGTGGGACTTCCGAGCCTTCTGAGAAGGCCTTCTCCTTGTCACTTCACCCCCGGGCTCGCCGCCGATGAGAGCGAGAACGAAAAAGACACTGCTTTGACATCAGCTTTCGGAGGTCCGCGCGGAGTCCCTGGAACGACGCTGGACTCCCTCCCTGGTTCGCGGAGCGCGCCAGGCGGCGCCAGATGCGCCGCCAGGGTTCCAGCGCAGATCCCCGAAATCCGCGCGGAGCTCCGAAGGCTTATGCTTATGTCGTTGCGCCTTCTTCGAACGATGCGAGGAGCGGACACCAAGATGAAGCCTCCAGCTGTACACCACATCTGTCCGCCGCACAGCGCCCGTGCTCCTTCGCCTCCTTCGCCTCCTCCTCCTCCTCCTCCTCCTCCTCCTCCGCCTCCTCCTCCTCCTCCTTCCTCCGTGTCCAAATTCGAGACCCGAATGTCGAACGATGAGACCAGGGGGATCGGCCGTGGCGGTGAGGAGAGAACGAGAGAAAGGAACTCGACCTCGACCTCGACCTCGACCTCGACGACCCCGACGACTCCGACTCCGACCCCGAGTTCGACGACGACGACGACGACGACGACGACGACGACGCAGCTGCAGCAGCAACGCAGCAGGAGCCTCGAGGATCGACCTCGACCTCGACGACCCCGACGACTCCGACTCCGACCCCGAGTTCGACGACGACGACGACGACGACGACGACGACGACGACGACGACGACGACGACGACGACGACGACGCAGCTGCAGCAGCAACGCAGCAGGAGCCTCGAGGAGCGGCGGCTGCAGCAAGGCGTGAGTGCCCCAAAAGGCTTCGCCCACGGGAGGCCGGCCGGGCGGCGCCCAAAGGCCGCTCCGCCCCGCCCGCCCACTGGGACGAAAGAAGAATCCTTCTCCTCCTTCCCTCCTCCCCGCATGTTCTCCTCCCCCTGCTCCTCCTCCTCCTCCTCCTCCTCCTCCTCCTCCTCCTCCTCCTCCTCCTCCTCCTCCTCCTCCTCCTCCTCCGCCCCGCCCGTCCGAATCGAGACAAAATCAAGCCAATGCAAATCGGAAATCTCTGAGAGTCGGCGGGTTTGGAGGATGTACTGGGCGACGCGGCCGTCTCAGAGCGTCCCGGAACGCTCCGGAACACTCTGTATCGGATTTGTCTCGATTCTAGGCCCGTTCGACCTTCGGCGGCAGCTCGTGGGAGCCTCCCATACCATCTCGCTGGCTCTTGCGAGCCGGCGCTCATCGACGCTACCCCCCTGCTTAGAGTTTTAAAAAAGGTCGCTAACAAAATGAACTCCGCTCCAAGGGTTTTCATACACAGTAGCCCAGGTCCAGATATACGACAGTTATTCAAGAAAGGAGGCGCCAAGGAAACGCCCGGGATCCAGTCCACATCCTTGCTTTAAAGAATGGAATCTAGAGCCCATGAACGTTGATCTTTGTTCTTGAAATGCCTGGTGGGTGTAATCGACGCAATCACGGCGCTATCTCATCGATTACTGGTCGCGAATCGACGCCAATCCACTCTGAAGAGGGAAATGCGAGAATACACAGGGCTCCCATGATTTGCTACCGACCCCCCTATACCCTGGGCACGTTCGCGTTGACGTCACTTGGGGGGGCGTGGCAAATTACTTTCACCCTCCCCAAAAGAATCTTGTCTTCTCTGACGATCAACGCAAGAGGTTTTGTGCGGGACAACGGGCTACCGTGTCGACGGCGCTGACATGAACGCGAGGCTAAACCAGAAGCCCAGCGAAAAGAGAGAAAGAGAGAGAGAGAGACAACAAGAAAGTAGAGAGATAGGGAGAGAGAGAGAGAGGGAGAGAGGGAGAGAAAGAGAGAGAGAGAGAAGACGAGTAAGAGAGAGAGAGAGATGCGCAGGTGGCGGTGGGCCTGAGCTCCCGCGGTGTCGACGGACTCCCTCACCACCCTCGGCGCGCCGCTGCGAGGAGGGGCAGGAGCAGGTGCGGCGGGCGGGCCGGAGACGCCCCGGGCGCTGCCCCGCCGCCGAGCAACCGGGGACCGGCCGCCCGGCGAGCGCAGGGGAAGACAACACCTTCACGTCACACACACACACACACACACACACACACACACACGCACGCACGCACACACGCACACGCACGCACACACGCACACACACACACACACACACACGCACACACACACACACACACACGCACACACACACACACACACACACACGCACGAACGCACGCACGCACGCACGTACACACACACACACACACACACACACACACGTCGCAGCGCCAAAGTGTGCTCTCGACGCGCCCAGGTGGACGACGCCGACGCCACGGCAAACCCACGGCAAACCCCGCGCCCCGCCCCCCAAGTAGGCGAGGCCGCCACGTGGCAAACCCCAAAGCGAGTCCGCGGCGCCCGAGGCGCCCTCCCCACGACAGAAGGCCGCGCGCCGGAGCCAACGGCGCGGCGACACATAAACTTTCGGATGTCAGCGCGGATTTCTTGGACCGGCCATGGGCCCCGTCAGGAGAGCCCAGAAAATCGAATCGATGGGTCCGATCTGCGATCGAAACGGATCGGATCGGAGGAAATCGGCAGCCAAGTCGGGAGAGGTCCAATCGGCGGAAATCGGCAGGCTGCTGAGGCCTCCAATGAGAAACTGAAATCCGAGTCAGCATCCGAGGCCGAATCGAGTTGGACTCAGAATCGATCGAAAGACCCGAATCAAGTCGGAGGAATCGAAAAGAGCCCTGCCCCTATGGCTGGCGCGCCCCGCGCTCCAGGGTCTGCGCTGGAAAAGCCGCCAGGGGGGGCAGCGCCGATCCAAGAAATCCGCAGGGAGTTCAGAAAACTGATGTTAATGCCGTGATATCTTCTTCGAAGGGCTCACTAGCTAGCGAAACTATTCCCGCGGCGCGGGGTCTGCAAGTGAACTGACTCCCTTGACGGTGTTCAGTCAGGGGTGCTGCGCTAAAACTGTTTTGTCGGGACCCATGCTGGCGAAGACATCTCCCTCGTAACCTGCCTGTCCGTCATGCTTTGCCGGCGGGGCGTAAGAGAGATCACCACGCCCATAGCAAATGGTTATGCATTTGGGATGGCATGGTCGAGTCCCCTGGGCTGCTTCGGTCGATGAATCCAAATCAAGGGCCAGGGCCACGTACACAAAGGCTTGCGACCCATGACGAATCGATACGTTTGACGCAGACGCTGCAGCAATAAAGAGCACGATTGCTTGCCAGACGAACCGTCACAAGTGATGAGATCGCTGCTCACAACGTCAAGGTGGAGAAGAAGGAAAAGGAGGTGCAGGGGAGACGACACAAACAACCATCAGCCGCCCGCACACGTTCGCATAACTGTCATCGCTGGTGATGCTGGCAGCATTGGTTTTGCACGTGCTGAGCCCAACTGGCTGCTTCATGGGCCCCTGGAAGCCTGACGCCGTAAGAAATTTCAAGCATTGCTAGGTGATGCTACACATTCCGCCGTGTTTTCCGTATGCCACCTCTTCCCCTCCGCGCTGGCCCTGGCGATCCTTGCACAGAGCGGGGCCGAACCTGTCGGGCTCAAGTTCGGTCCCTCGATGAAGAGCGGGCGGTGGGCCAACGTACAGGACGGGATGCGGCCGAGGAAGGAGGAGGAGGAGGAGGAGGAGGAGGAGGAGGAGGGGGCACAGGAAGCGCTCCATGTGCTTTCCGCATGCTCTCTGAGCTCCAAACCAGCCGCGTGACAAGTAGTCTTGATTATGGTAACCAAACGAACAACCTGATAGAGCCACGAATCCCAACCTGTGAGCACAGATGGGTGCGACTTGAGAGAAAAAATGACAAGGAGGAGGGTGCAAGAAAATCGCCACATGTCTGTTCCCGTGCTGTCCGTTCCCCTATTCAGGTCGTGTCGGGGCCCTTTTAAGAGAGCAGCGAGGAAGGAGAGAAGGATAAAGGAGAGAACTCGGAAGGAAGAGGATAGAGGAGGGGAGGAGCAGGACCAAGGAGGATGAGACGGAAGAAGGGCGGGGGGGAACGAGGGGAGGACAGAAGAGCAGGGAGAAGGGCGAAGGAAGGAGACAGGGCAAGACCGAAGGAGCTGAGAGAGGGAAGGAGGGCGAAGACAAGTAGGAGAAAGGGAGGAGGGACGAAGCATCAATAGAAGATGAAGCAACAGTAAAGGAGGGGATACAAGGGAAGCCATATGCGGCGCCCGTGATGACAGAGAGGGCGGACGGGAATAGAAAGAAAGAGAGCGAGAGAGAGGAGAAGCGAGGAGGTAGGAGGGAGACGAGAGGAAAAGGAAGAACTGACACAAAGGAGGACAACTGGAGGGCCCCTTGCGAGCCTCCTGAGGCGTCTTGGGACCCCAGGGGCCTCTTGGGGGCTCTCTTGAAGGAGTATTGGGGGGCATCGGGAAGCACTTAGGAGCTTCTTCGGCCGTCTTGGGCTCCTGGGGCCCACTTGAGGCTCTCTTCAAGGTCTCTTGGAGGCCTCTTAGGGCTTCCTGGGAGCCTCGTCGAGCCTCTCGGGGCGCTCCACGGGGGCGTCTTGGAGTCACATTGGTGTCGTATTGGGGTACTCTTGGGGCGTCTAGTGACCCTTCTTGGAAGCCTCTCGGGGCCCTCCAGGGGGGCCTCTTGGAGCCATCTTGCGGTCGTCTTGGGGAGCTCCTGTGTTATCCCGTGGCCTCTTTGGGCCCTGCTTTCCGCTTTGTTGGGGTCCTAGGAGCCCTCTAGCGGTTGACAGAAGGTGTGATTGGGAAAACTCTCGGGGACCTCTTTTCGATCCTGGAAATGCTCCTGGTGGCCGGATCGGTCCTCACAGGCGCCGGGTTGCGGAAGGCTAGCTGGAGACCGGACTTCCGCCGAGTTCCGCTGGCGTTCCGCGCGTGCCGATGGGTGGATTCTGGGGCAGCCCCCTGAATCTCCAGGGGAACACCACAAAGGGGCCCCCATCCACGCGCAAAGTCGGGGAGAAGCCCACCAGCCCCATCCTCCCGAGAAGCGTGGACAGAGAAGGAGGAGATGGAGGAGGCAGGAAGGCGAAGGGTGAGGATCCAGAGGCAGCGCGCTGAGACCTCGGATCCAGCTCCAGACCCAGAGCCTCAGAGTCTCCATACTTCGGAGCCATATGGATAACTCAGCCGGTCCCTGTCCACGAGATCGGTGGGGCTGACGATAAAGGCGGCACTGTCAGCTTGACGGCGGCGACGAAAGTAACAGCAGTGGAGGCGCTGGCTACAATGCGACAACGGCGACGATTCAGACGTCGCCTCGTCCAGCATCGACAGCGGCGGCACAAGCCATTTTGCCACAGCGGTGACGAGGTCGAGCTTCACGTAGCGAAGCCCCTTCTGTGGAGTCCTGCAGGCTGGCGGTCAGACGCCAGGTGTGGGGACCTATTGCCAAAACTGCAGGTGTTTATCGATAGACGAAGGATGCCCTCAAAGGCAGACCTCCCAGATGCGATGCGAACACGCAGCCGGCCGAAACTTGGTCTTCCGATCCAGGCAAAGCTAGAACACAACGTCGTATAGTTGAAAAATAAGAACGCCGCGCATCACAGCTGTCGCCGAAACTGGCGTCGGTCACAGGAATGCACACTTGAAACAAATGTCGAATCTGGGCAGTCGAAGCTGCGACGAAGCCCTGGACTCAGAGTGGCCCCGAGAGGGAAGACGAGTCTACGTGTACAAATGTACGCACATACAGACAAACATACTTATACTTTCATACCTAGACATGTGTATATGTATGTATCTATGTGTATATATATACATACATAGATAGATAGATAGATACAGGTCCTGGCGCATCCGCGCGCCCCTATTACAATCTCACCAGCCCACTGGGCGAAGGTGGTTTAACGATTTGCCTTCTTCCCTCTTTGGAAAGAAAACCTCCTTCCCCTTCTCGGGGGAGGGGTATCACTGCTACCTACTAAAATACACCCCCTCCCCTCCCGACCGGCGACAAACCTGGGACAACGCGGGGCCCCCCACCATCCCTTTCAAAGAACCGTACAAAATGCACATCGCGGCCAAATCTTGGTCATGCGCGGACGCCCCGCGAACACTTTGCATTGGTTTTGGACCTGAACGAGGGGAGCCGGGCATATTGCCTGCTGTGCGCAATGCCAACATCCCCCACCACCCCTTGCAAACAAAAATGCCACGCGCGCTTTGCAACAAAATCCGAGTCATGCGCAGACGCCCCGAGATAAAATCACACTAGTTTTTGAACAAGGACGGCGGAGGGGGCCAGCATATTGCCTGCCGTGTGCACTGGATCATGCGCGGACGGCCCGCGATCAATTCGATTTGTTTTTAGACCAGGGACGACGGGGAGGCCAGCATATTGCCTGCTGCGCGTAGACTCACCACCCATGTAATAGAAAATGCAAAGTTCAGTTTGCCAGGGACGGCGGGGGGGGACCACCATCCTTGTAAAATGTAAAAAATGTGATGTGATTGCGCGTGCACACCCACACACACAATACAATGCTCGCAAGCTGGCCGTCTGTCTGCATTGGTTGCTGACATGGACATCTATATATATTTATATATATATACATACATATATATATATATATATATATATATGTATATATGTATGTATGTATATGTATATATATATATATATGGAACCACGCACGCGTTTCGCGCGCTCAGGTTCGACCCACAGTTGCTCCACGTTGTGCTGCCATCGGCTCCGCGCTCCTGCTTAGCGACATTTGGTGACACCCATGCCCGGTGTGCCCATGTGGCGCGGAATCGCACCAAACAGCCGTTCCTCGATTGCCGGTGAGCTGCACGAAGGACGAGCTGCAAGGAGCGCCGAACATGCCAGCAAGAGGGAGCGAACAAACTCCCGCAGATGTGGTGGAGCGAGCGCGTTCTGGAGGCATAGCTCTGGCACATGGTCGAACCCTCGTCGTCTTCGGCTGACGAAGTTGGTGCCGCACGAGAATTGCGAGGGTGTCTTAAGCGAAAAGGGCCGGACCACTCCGCGCGCCGCATCTTGGCTCCCGCAGATGCGAGGATGTCTCGCGTCAAACTGTTCAGACCACCTCGCGCGCTCTGGGGAGACCAGAGTGGCGAGGATGTCGAAGGGGAGATGGGCCAGACCACCTCGCGGGCGGTATATCGGAGAGTTGTGTTGCAAGGGCGACTCGGGCGAAACGTGCCTGACCATATTACAGGCGGCATCTCGGAAAGCATATTTCGAAGATTTCTCAGCTGAAATACACTCCACCACCTCCTGGAGGGTCTCCCCACCAATGTCGGCACGCCCCTCACACGGATCGTGCCCTCCTGGGAGCTCCACGAGCTGTGTCAGGGACAAAGTTCGCATGGCGTCCGTCCGCCTATCTCGGCACACCCTTCACACAGATCGTGCCCCACAGGGAGTAAGTTCCACGTACGACCCCAGCGGGAGGGAGGATTCGCAGAGCGTCCCCCCGCGTATTTCGACTCACTCCTCCCACGGATCGTGCCCCACAGAGAGCTCCACCGACGGCTCAGAGACAAGGTTCGCATCCCGCCGCCCCGCCCATGTCCGAACACCCCTGACAAAGATCGTGCCCCACAGGGAGTTCAAGGAAGGCTCCAGAGAGACGGCTCGCAGGCGTCCCCACGCCCTTTCAGTACACCCCTCACGCGGATCGTGCCCCACAGAGACTTCCATCGACGGACCCAGAGCGAGGGTTCGCATGGCGTCTGCTCCCATATTTCGGCACACCCCTGACGCGGGTCGTGCCCCGCAAGGAGCTCCACCTATTATGGCACCAATGGGCAATGTCGTATGGCATCGCCACGCCCTTTTCGGCGTACGCCTCACGCAAATCGCGTTCCACGGAGAGCTCCACCTACGGCATCAGTGGGCGCGCCCGCGCAGGGGGTCCCCTTTTCACGCGGATCGCGCCTCACAGGGACTGCAGCCTCCTGCCCGAACTGCCCCGCGTCGCACAGTATATGAAGAGTGGGTCGCGCCCTGAGTCATACGCAACTGCCTATCGTTGGGTCCTTCGTCAGGCTACGTGTTCTCATTCAGTTGACCCACATACACGCATGCATACAACTAGAAGTGCATGCACCAACATACGTGCATGCATGCATGCATGCATGTGTACACGCATGCGTGCAAACGTACGCACTCGTACATGCACAAAGCATGTCTAGAACACTTGCAAAGCATACATACACATGCGTACATACATACAGCTACACACACACACACACACACAAACAGAAGCATGGACAAACAGTACCTGTATCTGGGTCGAGAGCTAGGGGCGTCCTGGATGCCTCTCGGGGCCTCGGGGAGTGATTCTCGGGGGCCTCTTGAAGCCTCTGCAGGGCCTCTTGGAGGCCTCTCGGCGCCTCCTTGGGGGCCTCTCGGGAGCGTCTGGGGGCCTCCGAGGAGCGTCCGTGGGAGGCCTTCCGGATGGTCTTGGAGCATGTTGAGAGGCAGCCCCCCTAGATAGTGCCCCACGACTCCTCTTGGCACCCTCTTGGCGTCCTCTTGGGACTCCCGTGGGGCCCTCTTGGGGCTAACTTTGGCCGTCTTCGGCGCCCCTTGGACCGTTTTGGGGCCATCCTGGCCCGTCTTGGGGCCCTGTTGGGTCGTCTTGAAGGCTCCGTGGGCCGTTGTGGACGCTATCGTGATCCAAGGAATCGAGCATGCCAGAAATTGTACGTTGCCCCAGAGGAATGGGACGATGTTGGCCTCCTGGGGCCCTCTGGGAGGACTCTTGGAGCGCTCTGGGGCGTCTTCGAGGCCTTTTGGCTTTTCTTGAGGCCATCTTGGGGCGTCTTGGGGCGCTCTCGGGGAATCCTGGAGGCCTCTTGGGCTGTCTGGAGGCCATCCTGGGCGCTCTTGGAACGCTCTGGGGCGGTCTCGGATCCCTAAGGGCCTACCAAGGAAGCAGTCTGGGGGAGTGGGGGCATGTGCAAGTCCCAGTCTGGAGGAACGGGCCCCAGGATCTCCCAGATACACACCCACACACACACACACACTACACTATATCGCATTACATCACATGGCATGGCAAGACATTGCAGTACACACGGCGCAATGCCATTCCATTACATTCCAATCAGCCCAATTACTACCACACATGATCTTACATTACAGTACACTACACCACATTATAGGGTAGTAGATCAGGTTGCCTTACACCACATTGCGTTACAGCACCTTTCAACATATTGCGCTACGTTGTGCTGCATTGCAAATGCACATGTGCATGCACACAGCCATACATCCATACATGCACGCATGCATGCACCCATACAGACACGCAAATACACGCATTAATGCATGAACATATCGGTATGTGTGCCAGTATACGTCCCCATGCACAAACATGTGTACTGGCTGATAAACGCATAGATGTATCGATACACAGAAAGCGAGGAGCCGAGCCCCCCTCACTTTGCCAAGTCTGCTCGGAGAGCGGCCAACTCCCTGTCCTTTGCCTCCAACAATGCCTTGAGCTCCGCGTAGTTTGGCTTCTCGTTCCCTTGGGAGGGGTGTTCGTCCATTCCCCAGTCGCACTTGATGTCTAATGGCCCAACGAGGGACGCAGGATAGTGCTCGCCTATGACGCAGCCGCAGGCATCCATGTCCTCTTTCGACATCAGCCACGGCGTGTGGATGAACCTGGGTTTGGGACATAACCCCTCGACTCCCATATACTCTCCAACGCGAACCTCATGCTCAGTGTCGTCTTCATCTATGAATCGGGACACGCACGGCGGGCTCCAACGAGGACTGTGCTCAGCAGGCCCGAGCTTCTGGGCGAGATCCGCCGATCTCGCCGCGCAGAAGGGGGCAGCCCAGCGAGGAAGGTGTGCCCCATCTCAGGCCTGAGCCTGAGCTGCACCGAGTCGCAAAATCGCATCGTATCCGACACGGATCGGATCGCCGGCTCATCCTCCAGAATCGGATCGAAATCGGATCCCCGCGCCTGGCGCTGGCTGGCCCCAGCCGGTGTCGGCTCACCGAGCCCAAACCGAACCGAATCAAAATCGCGGGCCCAGCTGGCAAATCGAATCATATCAAATCGAATCATAGGTGACCCTGCCTGCGCCTTCGTTCAGGAACAGGCCCACACCGCCCTCACTGAAGGGGACCTGAGACACACAAATACATAGACACAAATAAAACATCCCCCATATTTTCTCACATTCTCTGGGGTTTTGTCTTCCCCCCCCCCACACTTCCAATATTTTCCTACATTTTCCGAAGGATCGATGATTGATTGTGTCTGTGTGTTTTCCCCCCTCCTGATTAACGCTGCGCGGAAAGCGCAGTTCTCTTCGCACGCTCGCCGCGGCCCGCCCAGAGAAGGGCGGCACTCTGGCCCGGGCCGCGCGGCGCGGAGGATCCGGCTGGCCCCGCGCTTCTCCCAGGGGCTCGACCTCAGCAGTGCCTCTCGAGAGGGGGAGGAGGGAGGAGGGAGGGAGGAGGAGAGGGAGGAGGGAGGAGGGAGGAGGGAGGAGGGAGGGGGGGAGGAGGAGAGGAGGAGAGGAGAGGAGGAGGAGGAGGAGGAGGAGGAGGAGGAAGGAGGAGGAGTGTTTTGTTCCCACCCATCCTGTGGTGTTGGGGCCTCGCTGTGACGAGACAGCGCCCCGCGTTCACTCCTTCCTTCCTGCCTCCCGGTGCTCCCTCCTCCCTCCTCGCGTCCGTGCCTCTGCTCTGCGCATGTTCATGTCTGCAAACCCCTCACAAGAAGCCTCGTGGCTCCATAGGGAGCTCAGCTCCACCGAGGGCCCCATGGGCAAAGCCCGCATGCGTCCCCAGGCCCACTTCGGCACACTCCTTCCGCGCTTCGTGGCCCCATGAAGAGGGAGCTCCACCGAAGGCCCCAGCGGCTGGGCCTTCACGCGTCACACTCCCCACGCGCTCCGTAGCACCAAAGGGAGCGCCACCAACGGCCCCAGCGGCAGGGCCCGCAGGCGCCACCGAGGGCCGCCGTGGCAGGGCCCGCGTGCGTCCCAAGACCCATCTCGGCACATCCCCCACACGCCCCGTGGCACCACAGAGAGCTCCACCGAGGGCCCCAGGGACAGGACCGGCATGCGTCCCCAGCCCCACTGCGGCACACGCATTCGGCCCCATAGGGAGCTCCACCCAAGGCCCCAGCGGCAGGGCCCGCATGGGCCACCGAGGGCCCCTGTGGCAGGGCCATCATGCGTCCCAAGACCCCTTTCGGCACACCCTTCACACACTTCGTGACCCAAAGGGGAGCTCCACCGAAGGCCGCAGCGGCAGGGCCCGCATGCGTCCCCAGGCCCATTTCGGCACACCTCTCTCACGTTTCGTGGCCCCGCAGGGAGCTCCACAGAAGGCCCGAGCGGCAGGGCCTCCATGCGTCCCCAGGCATATTCTGGCACACCCCTTGTACGTGTCGTGACCCCATATGGAGCTCCCCCTCACTCATCCCGCCTGCCTTGTGGTACTCACACCTGCCCATGGTTGTGCCCCTCGCTGGGACAATCAGCTTCCCCTCGTGCTGTCTTCGTCCAGCTGTTGCTGCAAAACGACACCGAAACGAAAACGGCCCACGACATCGCCAAAGCACAGTTTCGGTCGAGCCCTGGCTTCTCCGGAGCCGCCTGTCGTCCACGCCGCGGAGCTCGGGCACCCACCGGCGGATGTACGCGCCGGAGGGGTCGTTCGCCTGCTCCGCGTGGAGCTTGAACCTCAGATCCCAGTGCTCGGGGTCGAAATCGCGGCTCCCATCCCAAGCACTCGAGCCGCCGTTGCCGATCTTCGAGACCACGGCCCAGTTGCCGTAGTTCATCGCGAAATCGTAGTCCAGGAGGCGCTCCTCGTCGTGAAAGGCGCCGATGCGCCAATCCATCCAGAGGTCGAACACGAGGAAGTGGGCGGCGGTCTTGCGGCCCTTGTAAGCCAGCCACCCCGTCTTGAGGAGCTCTCGCTGGCACGCGTCGATGTATGGTACCCCGGTGAGGCCCCTCTTCCACTTATCCGCGATCTCCGGATCCTCGTTCCAAGTGCGCGTCACCCTCGCTGGACCCTGAAGCCAAGCGATTCGCCTGTGCTTTCTTTTCTCTTGGCACACGGGGAGCAAGTTCCATCCTCCTCTGACCCTCGAATCAGGCATGCCAACAAGAGTATCTAGTGGTTTGTGTAAAGCAACGATGCCTGCTCTCACTTTGTAGGCCAGTGCCTGCTGGCTTGGGTTCGCTTCCTCGCAATAGTTGCTGTGATGTGCAGTGGTACCCTGGACAATGCAGTGGCATGCTACTCCATGCTATGCGGCACTACTGGACGGTTTGCGAGGCAAAGTCGTGCTACGCGCTGGCATAGTACGCTATGCCATGCGGTGCTGTACCATGCCTTGCCATGCTATGCCCTTCTATGCTACACACTGAAAATATGCAAAATATGTCATGGTGCGATGTGCGATGTAACGCAATGCCACAATGAAATGCGATAGAACTGCAGTCTCATGCGTTGCACTGTCACGCTTCACGTTGCATCACATTGCACGAATCTGCATCGCATACGTAGGAGCTTAGAAAGTATACCCCCAATTGGAGTCTTGTGGAGTTCATGACTTGCGACTGTAAGTAGTATGACCACTGATGTTGACACTGTTCAACAACAACGCTGCTGAGAGTATATACAGCGCTGCGAAGATTGACTTCATGAATGCTGGTACACACACGACTGCTGGTAAGTGATAGCGATCATGGCGATGGTCATGGTTTTACCTCTGGGGCAGAGGAGCGGTGTTCAGTGCCCCCACCTCAAAAACAAGACCCAGAACGCCATCACGTGCTAGGCGTTTCCCAGCAGAGATGGCGAAGGCAGGCACCCGCGGGCGTGGCGACCCGCGGCGCATGGATCACAATATTGCCCCAGCGGGCACGCCAGTGCACGAACGACGCCTTCAGTCACGCACAGTGCTTGCGACTCGCGGCGACTGGGCGGCACTGATGCGTAGACCGACGCGCATAATCGCAATGCCAGCTCACTTTCTGTCACTGCTCACGGCAATCGCAGTGCCACCTCGCGATTCACATCACGGCGGAGGAAGCGGTCGCCCCATAACGTCGACTCGCCTGGGCACGACCCGTCGCGCTCGAGGCTGGCCGAACCAGGGCCACGCCAGGCCCGCCGCCGCGAGCGGGCAGCGCTACCATGCACGCAGCGAGAAGAGAGAAAAAGGGAATCGCGTCCAGCCGCCCCTTCGCAACGCTGCACTCCCTCCGCTCCACCGTCTTGAAAAACCACCCATAGGACAGCTCTCGGCACCAATCGGACCTTTTTCCTCCGCCGGCGAGGTGCTACCACGGTCGCTACGGAGTACGGGGATCGAACTTCACTGGACCCTGCCTTGAGGATGGGAAGGCCGAGCTGCGCTGAGAGTGGCGTGCGCAAGGGGGAGACCCCAGCCGAACGGTGGGCGCGCACCCTGCCTTGAGGATGGGAAGGCCGAACTGCGTTGCGGGTGGCGTGCGCAGGGGAGAGGCCCCAGCCGAACGGCGGGCGCGCAGCGCAGAGGACGCGCAGGGCCCACCAGGGGGGAACGCGTGCGCGCAGCACCTGCGGCCAGGAGCACGTGCCAGCGAGGCGGCGACGACCGCGCCCGCGACGGCGCGGAGGAGAGGCCGAGGCGGACGGGCAGACACGGAGCGGCGGAGCGCTGCAGGCCTGCTGGGCGCGCACTGGCCAGCCAGCCGGCGGCCCGCCGGCCAGCACCAGCGGGGGACCTGTGCCGAGCCACCGAGCCGAAGGTGCCCGCCCAGGCGCGCCTGGCAGTGGGCGATCTACACCTCGCCCCTGCCCCCTCCTCACGCTCCCACCCCACGAGGGGCCAGAGCGGCGGCATGGGTCCAAGGTCTGGCCTCCAGGGCCACGTTCTCTTGTCCATGCCCTGCTGCCCCTGGCGCCCAGGGCGGGGGGCAGCAGCAGGGGTATGGATCGAAAGTCGATCGCCGACAGAGCAACCACGAGAGCGGAGAGGCAAAAGGAAAAGGCGGGGGACAGCGGGGGGGAAGGGAAAGGGGGTAAAGAGGCGGGCCATCGAGAGGCCAGGAGCGCCCCGGCAGTGCCAGAAGCGCGCGGGTGTGCGGCGGCAGCGTCGAAGAAGCGGGTGGTTTGCGCAAGCACGTGTATGCGCGTGCGTGTGTGCCGAAGCGATCTCTTCCCTGCGCCGCTCAGCGTTGCAATCTTAGCCACAGGCCGAGCTGCGACCGGATCCCAGAACTGGCTCACTAGGATTGTGAGCAGGAGTCGAGAGCCATTGCATAAACAGATCGTCGAGGAACTCGTCTGCTTGAATCGTCGAGGATCCCCCTTTTCGGAAAAGACGGGCAACTGGGGAGCGACCCGAAGCAGAGCGGACCAAAGAAGACTTGCCGCCCAAGAGGCGAGACCTTCCTTGCAACGGCCAGTGCCTGGCCTGCCGCGGGCGCGACGCTACCAGCGCGTCCACGTCGTCCGACGCTGGCCTTTTGACCACGTGGTCCACCCAGTTTCCAGCGCGCACCCGCAGCGCCTGTACACTGGCCGCATCGCGCCGAGCGCCGCAGAATCGCACCACTCGCGAACAACTTACGAGCGCCACGTCAACGAACTTCGGCGGGGATTCTCGGCGCAGGCATCCTGCAACTGACAGGAGAATCAAAATGCGGTCGCAGATTGCTTCGAGCTTGGAAAAAGGGGAACACGCACATCCAAATCTCCAGCCAGCCTTGGCCTCAAAGCCTCCACAAGTCTGCGGGCGAAATGCCCCTCACCCAGACATCGGCAGGGTCGCGCCGCGCAATTCGCTTCGCGCCCCAGGGCGAAAAGGGAAAAGCGAGGAAGAACAGGAAGGGCGCCCTGCGGGGAGGGAAGAGTGGGGCAACTTGCTGGCGACCACGACGCCTGCGCCCACGCCCAACCACCCACCGTCCACACGCTCAGCACCGCCCACTGGGTCCGCCGTCCCCGACACACGCCGCGCGCGCCCACCGGCGGGGCGCCAGAAATTCTTCGACGGCACCCGCGCTGACCAACCTCGCCGCCACCTCCTCCTCCTCCTCCTCCTCCTCCTCCTCCTCCTCCTCCTCCTCCTCCTCCTCCTCCGCCTCCTCCTCCTCCTCCTCCTCCGCCTCCCCCTCCTCCTCCGTGCCCGCTGCGGCCGCCCCTGCGGCCCGCTCCCGCCACACGCCGCTCCGTGCGGCAGGCCGCCGGGTGGCCGTCGAGCCCGCGCGCCGCGAGCGCGCGGGCGCGCGGCCGCCTGCCGGCGCCAGCGACCGCATGGCACGGTAGCGAGTGCGATGACAACGGCGACGTCATGACTCAAGCGAGATGTGTGGCCCCTGGCGGATGGTGAGCACGATGGCGCTGCTAGATCACACTAGACGGCTAGATGCCTCGCCTGTGGTACTTGATCGCGTACATGCGGTGGAACTCTCGCCACATGAGCCTGTGCGCCGCCATCGCGTAGAAAGGTGTCTCGCGTGCCCGATGGAGGATCTCCCGGGCGGTGATGCACCCCACGGCCATGTAGCACGAGATCCTCATCCCGCCGAAGGGCGTTGTGAGAGTCGCCCACTGCATAGGGTCCACCTTTTTGGACTGAACTTCAAGTGCGGCCAAGGAGGAGTGTAGAACTGGGGGGGGGAAGAGGAAGGCGCAAAGGAAGGACAATGGAGACCCCGGACCGTCCCGTCAGCACGTAAGACCATATCCCAAGACCTCATGGAATCTCACCGAAACGCAAAGAAGACGTCGAAATGCAACCTCTGAACACCTCCCCTAGCTCATCCCTGCCGTGCGCCCCAGTACGCGACGAGAGCCAAGATCATTTCCTGGCGAGAGCCCACAACACGCGCACACACACACACACACACACACACACACACACACACACGCGCACACACACACACACACACACCTCCCCGTCGCTCGGACGTCCATTCCCTGTGCCGTTTTCGGTCTCGTGCGTGTGTGCGTGTTTCTTGTCGCGGGATGCTTCAGGATGCTCCTGAACAATCCCCGCCGAGAAAAAGTGCACACGTCCGAGCGACACCAAGACACACACACACACACACACACACTTCTTGGCGTCGCGGCCGCGCGCGCGCGGCGGCGCGGCGCAGAGTGCGCGGGGTCCAGCGAGAGGCGCGCGCGGGCCAGCCCAAACCACTCGGCGTAGCGGATCCCCGGCTCCGCCCTCTTTAGGGCGGGAGGGGCAAGCCTCGAGGCGCAGCGAGCGGCACGCAGCGGCGCCGGACGCGGACGGGGCGAGGAAACGGGCACCCTCAATGCGAGGTAGTTGTTATTGCGAGGCGGGGATGATTCATCCATATCCACCGCCTGGGAGCCGACGTGCTGGTGCCCCGGCGGGCGGCGGATGTGGATCTATTTCGGCCCCCGGGTGCCCGAATAGGTCCATATCCACCGCCTGCCGAGGCTCCGAAGACTGACCCTCCAGGCGGCGGATATGGATAAATTCCCGCCTCGGAGGCCCGTGTGAGCCTCACGCCTGAGGCCCACACGGGATGAAGGGGCCCCTGGAGACACGAATATATATATATATATATATATATAAATACATATATACATATATATATATATATATATATATACAAACACGAATCCAAGGATGCCCCGTACTTTTTTGATATGTTCGGGATTATCGTCTTCCCCTCCACTTCTCATACGTTCCCCTACGCTCGTTCCTGGGAGTCGACGTTTATGTGCGCCTGTGCTGTTCCCCTCCCGGGTGGAGGCGGCACCGGAGCGGAAAAGACCAGGCGGCGCGCGCAGAGGCAGAGGCCGACGGAGGGCACGACCGAGGAGGGGGGGGGGAGAAGACGGGGGGGGCCGCCGCTGAGCGGCGCCAGGAGTGGCCGTGGGGCATGTCAGAGCGAGCAGCAGAGAAAACCACGGACAGGCCAAGCCGGATGGCGGGCACAGGAGCAGCCGAAGCCGCCCAGGGTAGGGGCGGCAGAGACGACAACAGGGCAGGCGTGAGAGAACGAACCACACACACACAAAACAAAAAAAACTGATAGTGTCACGAACCCCGACCTTGGAGGACAAGTGGGCGTGAATTGCGAGACAGAGAACAACGAAGAAGAGGATGCCTATAGGACGCATTATGCTGGTTTCTGTGTTGTCCGTTTGACGCTGTGCCGCTTTGTCGAGGCGCCTCCAGCCGTCGTGGGGCCCTCTTGGGGCTGTCCTGAGGCCCTGGTGGGCGCTTCTGGGGGCTTGCTGGACACCTCCTAAGGTGAGCTCAGGAAAATATCATACGAGCTAGGAAGTCTCGGGGCTGTCCGTTTGCCGCTGTGAGGCTTTGTCGAGGCACTTCCAGCAGTCCTGGAGTCGTGGAGCAGTCCTGGGGCCCTCTTGGGCGCTTCTGGGGGCTTCCTGGAGGCGTGGTGAGGTCTTGAGGCTTGTTGGGGTCGTCTTGGGGGCCTCTTGGGGCCTCCCCAGGTCCTTCAGCCGTCCTGGGGCCCTCCTGAGGGAGTCCCGGGGCTGTCCGTTTGTCGCTCTGACGCTTTGTCGAGGCGCTTCCAGCAGTCCTGGGGTCTTGGGGCAGTCCTGGGGCCCTCTTGGGAGCTTCTGGGGGCTTCCTGGAGGCGTCTTGAAGCCTTGAGGCCTCTTGGGGTCTTCTTGGGGGTCTCTTGGGGTCTCATCAGGTTCCCGTGTTGTCCGTTTGACGCTGTGAGGCGTTGTCGAGGAACCGCCAGCCGTCCTCGGGTTATCTTGGGGCAGTGCTGCGCCCATCTTGGGCGCCTCTGGGGGCTTGATGGAGGCCTCTGGAAGGTTCTTGGGGGCCTCTTGGGGCCTCTTCAGGGGTTATTGGGGCCTCTTGGGAACTTCTTGGGAACCTCTGGGGGCCTCTGGAGGGGTTCTTGGGGCGGAGAAACCGAAACCTCGGATTTTGTCGGAGGTTGTGTCGGGAACGTTTCTGAAGAAAAGGTGGCCAAGAAAACGACGATGCGCCTTGGAAGTGCGCGACTAGGCGAGTTACGAGGTGAGCTCAGCACGTGTCCATGCGAGCCACATGGAAGGGAGGGGGTGAGCTCAGCTCGCGACCATGCGAGTCACGAGGTGAGCTCAGCACGTTTCCATGCGAGCCACAGGTAAGGGAGGGGGCGCGGTTGCATATGACGGGCGAGAAGATCGAGTTTGGAGGGTCTGGAAGCTCCTGGGTGCCGTCGGGTTTGGTTGGAGGTTGTGTCGGGGACGTGTCTGACTGTATGAGGACTGGATTGGACAACTTGCGGCGGTCGGGGGCCGCATGCGGCCGTATTGAAGCCTCCTGGAGGCTTCTTGTAGGGCTTTCTGGCAATACGAAAAATCGTTTGGGGCTTCTGTGCGACAGCTGTCCAGAGGGAAAGGCGGCCAGATAAACAACGGTGCGTCTTGGAGGTGAGCCACGGGGTGAGCTCAGCTCGTTTCCATGCGAGCCTATAAGAGGAAGGCCAGGGGGCGCATTACATTGGTTCCCGTGTGGTCCGACTGACGCTGTGCTGCGTAACGCGCATTACATTGGTTCACGTGTTGTCCGTTTGACGCCGTGACGCTTTGTCGAGGCGCCTCCAGCCGTCGTGGGGCCCTCTTGGGGCTGTCCTGATGCCCTGTTGGGCGCTTCTGGGGACTTGCTGAAGACCTCGTAAGGCGTAAGGTGAGCTCAGGAAATTTCTATACGAGCTAGGAAGTCTCGGGGCTGTCCGTTTGTCGTTGTGACGGTTGGGGGCCTCCTGGGGCCTCCTCAGGTCGTTCAGCCGTCCCTGGGCCCTCCTGAGGGAGTCCCGGGGCTGTCCGTTTGTCGCTCTGACGCTTCGTCGAGGCGCCTCCAGCAGTCCTGAAATCTTGGGGCAGTCCTGGGGCTCTCTTGGGGGCTTGTCGGGGCTTTCTGGAGGCGTCTTGAGGCCTTGAGGCCTCTTGGGGTCTTCTTGGGCGTCACTTGGGGTCTCATCAGGTTCCCGTGTTGTCAGATTGACGCTGTGAGGCTTTGTCGAGGCGCCTCCAGCCGTCCTGGGGCTCTCTTGGGGCAGTGCTCGGTCCATCTTGGGCGCTTCTGGAGGCTTGCTGAAAGCCTCTGGAGGGTTCTTGGGGGCCTCTTGCGGCCTCTGCAGGGGTTATTGGGGCCTCTTGGGGGCTTCTTGGGAACCTCTGGGGGCCTCAGTCATTGGGGCAGAGAACCCGAACAATCTGCCCCTGCCTCCGCTCCAGGGACTCTCTTGGCTCTCTTGGGGCGTACCTGTGGCGCTTGGGAGGCCGTCTTGGAGGCGTCTTGGGCCGTCTTGAGGACGTCCTAGGCCGTCTGAGCGCTCTCTTGGGGGTCTCTGAGGCTGTCTTGGGGCGTTCTTTGGGACCTCTTGGGCCGTCTTGGAGCGGCGGGAAGCCGAACATGCGAAAATTCTTAAAAACCCAAGGACAACCGATGATTTGTTCTGTTTCGGGCTCTCCTGGAAAGCGTCTTGGGGGCCTCTCAGGGCGTCATTTGAAGTCCCTGGGGCATCGGGACGCCATATTGGGCGTCTCTGGGGGCTTCTGGAGGGGCGGAGAACCCGAAAAATCGGCACCTGCCTCCGCTCCGGGGAGCTCTCTTGGGGCGTGCGTGGAACACTTGGGAGGCCGTCTTTGAGGCCTCTTGGGTCGTCTTGAGGACGTCTTGAGCCGTCTGAGCGCTCTGTTGGGGGTCTCTGAGGCTGTCAAGGGGCGTTCTTTGAATCTCTTGGGCCGTCTTCGAGCGGCGGGAAGCCGAACAGGCGAAAACCCAAAATCCCTTCAAAAACCTAAGGGAAACTGAAGATGTGTTACGTTTCGGGCTCTCCTGGAAAGCCTTTTGGAGGCCTCTCGGGGCATCTTTTGGGCTCCCTGCACGTCGGGACGCCATATCGGGCGTCTCTGGGGGCTTCTGGAGGGGTCACTGGGATGGAGAACCCGAAAAATCGGCCCCTACCTCCGCTCCGGGGGCTCTCTTGGGGCGTGCGTGGAACACTTGGGAGGCCGTCTTGGAGGCCTCTTGGGTCGTCTTGAGGACGTCTTGAGCCGTCTGAGCGCTCTGTTGGGGGTCTCTGAGGCTGTCAAGGGGCGTTCTTTGAATCTCTTGGGCCGTCTTCGAGCGACGGGAAGCCGAACAGGCGAAAACCCAAAATCCCTTCAAAAACCTAAGGGGAACTAAAGATGTGCTACGTTTCGGGCTCTCCTGGAAAGCCTCTTGGGGGCCTCTCGGGGCGTCTTTTGGGCTTCTTGGGACGTCGGGACGCCATATTGGGCGTCTGGGGCCGATCTTTCGGCCACACGAGGCCTTCTTGAACCATCTTGTGGACCATCTTGGGGCCGTCCGAGCCACCCAGAAGCGCGTCTGGCGAAATGGGTCCGTGAGCGGCCGTCTTCCGCCAGCGTTCCGCCCGTGGCCGGGGCCATGTCCCGGGGGGTCCCCCCCCAGAGCCCCCAGGGGAACACACAACGGGAACCCCTCCGCCAGGTCGGGGAAAACAAACAACTTGTTTCGTCGGCGGCGAGGCAGAGGTGGCTGCACCAGCGAGGAGCTAGGCGGGAGTGCCGCAAAGCGAAGTGGCCAGCGTGCACGGAGGGAAGAGCGGGAAGGCAGGGCGGCCGCGGAGGGGGGGGAAGAGGAGGCCGCTCAGGGGCGGACGGGGGTCTGCCACACACACACACACACACACACACACACAAACACACACACACACACACAAAAAAAAAAAAGGCAGCAGTTACGACAAAGTCCCCGGAATCCACAGGACATGCATGCGTCGTGGCCAGCACCTGTCCCAGAACTGCCACCGAAGCTTGCAGACACAAGGGAGGGACAGGGAGAAGGAGGAGGAGCAGCACGGAGACTCCACTGCAGTCAGGCAGCCTCCCAATCCCAGTAAGGTGGATGAGATCGGGATCGGGATGGGGCCTGTGAGAGTTAGAAGGACCGTCGCACGGCTGAGGAAGGGTTCGACTTCGCTTGCAGCGACTTCTAGCACTTTTTTTTCCTGTTTCTTACAATGCCAAGACGAACTCCTTTGAGAGATGATACCGGTGGACACCACGCCCACACAGGCTCACTGCAGGAATGCACCCGATGGACACCACGCCCACACAAGCGGTCACCTGCGAGAGATGAGATAAAGCAGCAGAAGTAGCTTCATCTAAGAGCGGCGGTGGACATCGCGCCCACGCAGACCGCTTGGCAGAGGTCATCCATGCGCAAACTGGTGCACATGGTCTGGCAGAATGCGCCCTCCGCCCAACCTTGGCAAGCACTTTGGCAACCCGAGGTGTTAAAATAATCGCCAGAGCGCGTGCGCGACAATCGCCGCACATCCCCTCTTCCCAGCTCCTCTCGCTCCTCGTCCTGCGTGAGGCTCCTCCCCCTCCTCCACCTCCTCCTGAACTGCCAGGAGGGGCTCCTCTGCGAGCGCTGGTGGACACCACGTTCACACAGGCGCACCGCAGGGATGGGCTGGTCACATGCTGAAGAACGCATGCGGCAGCTATCCTAAAATCAAGGTCCTCCTCCACCCCCGCCGCTGGGTTTGATCTGGTCCTCTCGCCCTCATCACCCCCATACACTCAAGCGGCGCCTCAGAGACAGAAGCTACACGGGAGACATCGCTCACCATGCAGCTTCCTTCGAGCCAAAAATTGTGGCAATATGTTTTCACTGCCTCAGTTCAACATAGAGGATCGGATGTCTAAGTGCATCACTCAAGAACCCAATTTGCATGCATATACGATCATATCAATATTTAAGCTAGCTGTATAAGCTCCAGAACACCGAATTACCTTGTTTTCTTGCGCGCATGTGTGTCAGAACCCCATCTGCAGGCGAATTGCGTTCAATGTGCTTGGAGCTCCACTCACAGAGATCATCGAAAGAGACATAGCCTGCAACGCTAAGGTCGGCACTGCTCTTCCGAACAGTTGATCCACAGACAAGGACCGAGAAGTGCAAGCATCGTCGGGCCATAGTTTCGAGGAGAGTGAAAAGTAAAGTTTTCTGTGAGGGAGAAGGGAAGGAGCAGGCCAGAGGGTACATAGACGCAGCGTATGGGACATACAAAACACAACAAGGTAGAGAAAACAACACCAAGTAGATTGAGCGACGCCAGCGATGACACTGAATTCGCCAGACGCGACTTCTGTCACCTGCCTGTGAGCAGCATAAACACAAATTGAAACAACTCTCGAGCGGCGTCTACAATACTCGAAATGCCCACAGCCTTCGTCTGATCAGTGGCGTAGTGGGTGAGCTTAGTCGTCCATCTCCGACGCAACTTCGATCCGCCGACCAGCACGTCGCACCCGACGCCGAACTCGGCGCAAGTGGTCTCCACGATCCTTGCGATCTTGGGCAAGTTCGCATAGGCCACGCCAGGGAACAACGTGTGTTCGAGATGATACGTCAGAGTTGACGGATTGGCTCCTGCCATCCACGGCATTCCCCAGCACGCGGGATGGCTCTCCATGCCCCTCAGAGACACCGACGTCTCAGCGTTGTGCTTGCCCCAATCTTGGTTCACCTCTTCTTCGCCAACTTCGCGGTCCCACACGTGCTGTGCGAAAAAAAGCTCGGCATTGGATGCAACAAGGTGCTGCTTGAGAAACTGCGCGCATGCGAAGCAGCACACTCCTCCCATGCCTTTCGCGAACAGCAGCAAGGATGCCCTGAGAAACGCGCATGACGCGAGAATCCCCAACGTGCAAACCCCGATCTCGACCCAATGGGCTTGCGGTACCCAAGAGTGCGAGAGAAAGGCGACGCGCTCGATGACGGCCACGGCAGGCAACATGCAATCCGAAAACACGCCAGCCAAAATCCGGTACCATCGAAAACGCTGGAATGTGTTCACCGTCAGGTAGGTCTGGCGCCCGCCGATCCTCAACAGCCCGCCCATTGAACAGACCTTGTAGCACTGGTCGTGCTCAAGCTCGGCACCGCGAACGTGGTGAACGGACTGGTGCTCGCACGGTCCACGCCCATCTGGGAACTCGAACTGCGCCGCAACGTGCGCTTCGTTCAGCATCTTGCGCGGGTTTTCGCTGGACTCCGGGACCGTCGCCAGGCCGATGCCAGGACTCCCAATCGCTGTCAGCAAGCGTCGCCAAAATGTCACTGTCGGTGCGGGCCAGATCTGCATGTGGCCGAGGGCATGCGCCTGTCCGAATAGTCGCAATAACAGGAGCTGAATGGCGAGTGGAGCTGAAAGAAGTTGCCAAGTCGGTGTGGTAGCACTTGCACGGACTGACCATCACAGCGCAAGCACAGCTGCTATCACATCCAGAAGGAACAAAACTTGCACGCTGCGAGGCCGCTTTGGTTCTCCGCTCAGTCTTTCTGCAACGCGACGTTGGAGCTCAATGAACATGGGGCCCATGGCGGGAGACTTGCCCTTGAGAGCGGCGACCTTGCAGCCTGCGACTTTGTCTAAGGCTGCCTGGCTGCGCAGATGGTACTGCTCGAACATCACTGTGCAGTCAGTCCCTGCAGCCAACATGATAATCGGGCCGCCAGGATGAAATGGCGCAAAGCGGGACATGTCGTAAACGGCGCCATGTATCACTGTCCAGAAGTCACCAGCCGTGTTGTGACTTCCGACCTCCGATAACGCGACTTCTTTCATCGCTTCGTATGGAGCCAGCGCAGCTGCGGACTTGAGCCAAAATGGCTACGGATTGCAGCGACTTCTAGCACTTGACTTGGGAAACCTCTTTGGAGCGCTTGACTTGGGAAACCCCCTTGGGCGACCCTTTCAACGGAAACTGGTGTACCAAAAACAAGTGGGCTCTTGTCTTCTGAGGCCTTGGGGGTGCCTGTCCGAACTGAATGGGGCCCAAGCTCCACGCGCAAAAATGAAACGGAACTCACTGGTGCACTGCTCGTGGAGCCCCTTGAGGGTACATTCAGAATGCGTACCACACTCGCTGCAGGCTGGGACGAACTCGTCGTCGCCGAGCCGGTTGAGAACATGCAGAACGGCTGGAGAGACCACTTGGCCAAGGCGGCGGCACGGCCTGGGCACCTCTCCCTGGCCCCGCTGGTCGGGAATCCATGGCTGGCACCTCTCGGGTGGCAGAGGAGACGGAGGCCAACGCGACTTCTGCCACGTCCACCTGTGCCCCGTGCGGACACGGGAGGGGGGCCGCCCGCACAGAGCGGGGAGGGGGAGGGGCCGCCGCAGCCCCAGGCCCCCCCCCCCGGTCGCCTCGCTTCGCGTGTCGCGCTGCGCGCGCCAAGCGCGAGGCCCGATGGACTTCACGCTCACGCGCCGCCCCCTGGAGGAGAGCGGCCCTCCGACCCAGGCCCCGAAGCGCGAAAAGTGCAGTCGCGCCCCTTCGGGGGACCCAGCTGTACACCCTGGCCTGCGCAGACCCGATCTCCTCGAGTCGCGGGCCCACTCCTCCTCCTCCTCCTCCTCCTCCTCCTCCTCCTCCTCCGCCTCCTCCTCCTCCTCCTCCTCCTCCTCCTCCTCCTCCTCCTCCCCCTCCTCCTTCAGGGGAATGAGACCCTTCGGGCGGACCAAGGATGCGTCCTGGCAGCTACATATCAGGACACTCCCACGGGCGCCTGAGAGTACTTGCGGGGACGCTTGCCAGGGACGCCCGAAAATGCCGTCGGGACGCTTGCCTGAGGCGCCAGCGCTCGAAGGTACTCGTCAGGACGCTTGCCTGGGGCGACCGAAGGTACCTGCCAGGGGACGCTACCTTGGAGCTCCTGGGCACACGCTAAACTGCATCTTACACATCCGTGGATCTGGCGCGTGGGCGCAAGGTCCACGGATCGGGGAAGGCACATCCCGAAACATGAGGCCACTGCCGCCTGATTTCGTACCGAAGCACGACGACTACGCAGGGACACGGGGCCCGTCGCTAATCCACGCGCCCTGGCCCATGTTAGCGCTTCCTGGATATCCTCCTCCTGCTGGGAGCTCTTTGACTCTCCCGTTGGCTCCCTCCTCCCCTCGGCACCCGCGTGTCGCGCAGCAGCCAGCTCGGGCGCGATGCGATCGTGCCCGCCCGCCCGGCCCTGGAGGGGCTTGCGACGGTGGCACCTTTTGTCCGACGCGTTTGCCAACGGAAAACACTCGAATATCTGTCTAGAGGAAGGAGGCCGGCCTAGAGGTAAACGTTTGGAGGTCCGCGAGGATTTCTTGGGTCTGCGCTGGACCCCCCCTCCCTGTCTCTCGCGGAGCGCGCCAGGGGCGGCGCCAGAGGCGCCGACAGGGGGTTCCAGCGCAGATCCAAAAAAATCCGCGCGGAGCTCCAAACGTTTATGCTTAGGGCGTTTGTTATTCCTCGACTGTCGGTGATAGGGAGATATCAAGGACGTACTCGCACAACCACGTACATGAATGCGGCCCCCCAGTCCGCGAGACCAGCCTCAGGATACGAAAGTTCGCGCAACGCGTACTTTCGAAACCAGCGTGGATTCATGTACACGTGCGTCCTTCTCTCGATGCTGAGGCGAGGGAGGCAGGACCACCCCCCCTGCTTGGGAGTCCCAAAACCAAAAACCATGTGGTGACAGACCGTGCGACGACCTCGAAATCCCGAAGGACCCCACCACACGAGACACCCTCGCAGAACGAACCACACCCGAAAAACGTGCAGTGACCACCGAGTCCGCACTGGCTCACCACACGGTGTGGTCACCTCACCGTTTGGGCGACCCCCTGCACCAGTCCCCCCCCTCCGCCAGCGAGGGGCGCCCCCGAGCGCTTCTTCGCCGGCCCGCCGCCTCGCCCGCGGTCGGCCCGCTCTGGCCCCCGCAGGGGAGGTCCCAGTACACGGCAGGCGGCTGCTCCTCCTGGACGCGGGGGGGGGGAGGGGCCTCCTCCTCCTCCTCCTCCTCCTCCTCCTCCTCCTCCTCCTCCTCCTCCTCCTCCTCCTCCTCCTCCCTCCGCTGCCTCCTTTCTCTCCTTTTTGTTCCTCCTCCTCCTCTGCACTTCCTCCTCCTCCCTCCTCACCACCGCACGACCAATACTCTCGCCCTTGTGTGCCTCCACCTTCCCACCGCCCCTCACCCCTCCCTCCTACTCTCCTCACCTCGGCTCCTCTTCCTCCCCTCCGCCTCCTCCTCCTCCTCCTCCTCCTCCTCTTCCGCCTCCTCTTCCTCCTCCTCCTCACTTCCCGCCTCTCCTCCTGCACCTCCGCCTCTCCTTCGGTTCCTTCTACCTGCTCCTCCTGCACCTCCTCCTTCCTCTGCCTCCTCCTCCTCGTCCTCCGCATCCTCTCCTCCTTTCTGCTCCTTCCTCCTCCTCCTCCTCGTCCCGGCTCCTCCTCCTCCCTCCTCCTCTTCTCCTCCTCCTACTCCTCCCCCCCTCCTCAACCTCCTCCTACGACTACTACTAATACTAACTACTACTACTACTACTACTACTACTACTACGACTACTACTACTACTACTGCTACTACTACTACGACTACTACGACTACTACTACTACTACTACTACTACTACTACTACTACTACTACTACTACTACTACTACTACTACTACTACTACGACTACTACTACTACTACTACTACTACTACTACTACTACTACTACTACTACTACTACTACTACTACTACTACTACTACTACGACTACTACTACCACTATCTACTGCTACTGCTACTACTACTACTACTAACTACAACTACTACTACTACTACTACTACTACTACTACTACTGACCACTAATAACTAATTACTACGACTCTACTACTACTACTACTACTACTACTACTACTACTACTACTACTACTACTACTACGACGACGACGACGACTCCTACTACCAACTACTACTACTACTACAACTACTACTACTACTAACTACTACTACTACTACTACTACTACTACTACTACTACTACTACTACTACTACTACTACTACTACTACTACTACTACTACTACTACTACTACTACTACTACTACTACTACTACTACTACTACTACTACTACTACTACTACTACTACTACTACTACTACTACTACTACTACTACTACTACTACTACTACTACTACTACTACTACTACTACTACTACTACTACTACTACTACTACTACTACTACTACTACTACTACTACTACTACTACTACTACTACTACCCCTACCCCCTCTCGTCCTCCAAGACGGCAAACATACAAGCTTTCTGGGAGACCGCGCGGACCTCTGGAAGGTCATGACCATGCCGCTGAGATTGCGTAGCACTGCGAATGGCAAGATCAGTACTGTCTGCATGGGTGTTGATAATTTGTGTAACTCATATGGTTACGTGCGCTGTAGTACCCTTGAATGTCCCATGCTGGATGCGAGCCGTGTCACATGCAGTCTGCTTAGTAGCTGCATTAACACTTCTACTGTTAATGAGATGGTCCGTACCCTTCGTAATAATGGTACTCATACTATGAATGGTGGGATTGGTAAAATCATTCGTATTTGGCTTCGTTGTAACAGTCTGGTTCTTGTTCCAGCCTCTCCTCCATCACGCTGTCATGTTCGCCCTTCTCGTCCTCCCCCTTTCTCTCTCTCTCTCTCTCTCTCTCTCTCTCTCTCTCTCTCTATCTCTCTCGTCTCTGTCCCTCCTCCCCCTCACCTTTTTATGATTGTCTCCGCCACTGCGGGGACCTCGGCGAGCTCCGTTTCAGATTCCTCCCTCTCCCTCTCTCTCTCTGTCTCTCTCTCTGTCTCTCTCTCTCTCTCTCTCTCTCTCTCTCTCTCTCTCTCTCTCTCTCTCTTCTCGCAGCGCCATCGAGCGTGCCCTTCCGCGTTCGCGCGCCCGCGGCCGCCCCGTGGGGCGACGGCGGGCCCCGCGCGAGTGCGGGGGCCCCCAGACGCTACCTTTCCCAGGGGGAGAGACAAGGGAAGGGGGCACCGAAACCTGACAATGGTGATACCGAAACTGAGGAGGGAAGCAGTGGGCGAGGAAAGCGGCCGAGCCACTCAAAAGATGCTGTTGCTGTTCACGACCCTGTATTTTGCTCGTAACTCGCGGTTCGCAGCACTGCAATAACGAGTGGTACCAGACATAAGCGTACCACGTACAGTAGCAGCGCCGTGCTAACAGTTTCGTAGCGGTCTTGATCAGGCACTCCGGATAAGGGAGTGAAGTACCAATGCAGCTCGAGAAAAGGATGGTCACACGTGCTGCTGCGTTGTCCTGGGGCTCGATGGGGGCGCAGGGCTGCAGCACCGTGCATCTGTCCAGTGGGTTCGTAGCTTCTTCTCGCGCGGACCCAGCACAACGAAATCGCAAAAAAAGTCTTGCCCCACTTGCCCTGTACTGTGCCACCGGCAGGGGACACTGATTTTTGTCCCTCGAAGGTCTGCTCGTGGCCCTTGCAGTTCAGCTCGTCGCTTGGATAGCTCTGCGGGAGCTCTCGTAGTTCTGCCTGCGGCCAGCGCAGCTCAGGTTTTGGCCCTCGTAGCTCAGCAGGTGGCCCTCGTGGCTGCGCTGGTGGCTCTCGAGGTTCTGCTCCTGGTCCTTCTAGTTCAGCTCGTCGCCCTGGTAGCTCTGCGGAAGGCTCGAGCAATTCTTCTTCTCACCCGCGTAGCTCATGCTGTGTCCCTCGTAGCTCAGCAAGTGACCCTCGTAGCTGAGCTGGTGGAAGGTCTGCTCGTGGGCCTTGCAATTCAGCCCGTCGCCCTGGTAGATCTGCTGGAGGCTCGCGCAGCTCAGCTCGTGGCCCGCGTAGCTCAGGTTGTGGCCTTCGTAGCTCCTCGGGCGGCCCTCGTAGTTCAGCAGGTGGCCCTCGAAGGCATGCTCGTGGCCCGCGTAGGTCAGGTTGTGGGCCTCGTAGCTCAGCATATGGCCCTACTGGTGGTCCTCAAAGGTATGCTCGTGGCCCTTGCAGTTCAGTTCGTCGCCCTGGTAGCTCTTCGGGAGACTCGCATAGTTCTGCCTGCGGCCCGCGTTGCTCATGCTGTGTCCATCGTAGCTCAGTACGTGGCCCTCGTAGCTGGGCTGGTGGCTCACGAATGTCTGCCCGTGGCCCTTACTGTGCCCGTCGCCCTCCTAGCTGTGCAGGAGGCTCTCGAAGCTCTGCCTGTGGCCCGCGTAGCTGGGATTGTGGCCCTTGTAGCTCGGCAGGTGGCCCTCGTAGATCTGCTTGTGGCCCTCGTAACTCAGCGCGTGGTCCTGATAGCCCAGACCGTTGTCCTCGTAGCTCTGCTGGTGGCTCTCGTAGCTCAGCAGGTGGCGTTCGTAGCTCTGCGTCGTCATCTTTCTTAAAACCGTTCTCCTCGTAGTCCTCCTCCTCCTCGTCTGCCTTCTTCTCCTCCTCCTCGTCTGCCTCCTTCGCCACCCCGCGGTCCAAGTCGGAGCCGTCGGCTGCCAGGTCGTAGCTCTGTTGGTGACCCTGGTGGCTCTGCTTGTGGTCCTCGCATCTCTCATTCTTGCCGTCGCAGCTCTGCTGGTGGCCCTCGAAGCCCGACTGACAGCTCCAGAAACACTGGTTCTTGCTGTCGTAGCTCACAGGTGGCCTTCGGAGCATGTTGGCTTCCGTAAGGGCGAACCAACCGCGTAGTAGCATGCGCCCCTGATGTGGCAGCATTCCTGGCCGCCCTGGCCGTATTGGTCGTGGCCGCGGTTGTTGCCAGCGCCACACGAGGTCTCGGGCGGGTAGATCTATGACCATGTACTTCACGTCTGGCGCAGGAGGCTTTGAAGCTGCAGTCGGGGCCCCCTGTCTTCTGTCACTGGGTGCCTGTGCGTAGGGCTTCACATCAGTGCACTCCGCTGTCGTAGGATTGCTGGCGCACTTGGTGTCGCACTTGTTGTTGTAGGCGGCCGTGGTGACGAGCATGATGTCTTGGGGGTTTGTTTGGAGCCCGTGTCTTCCACAGTACCCACCCCATCTGCTTAGAAGCTGCCGCTGCTCCCAGTCTCGGCATGGCGTCTGCTGGTAGGTCTCAACGGTTCGCGAAGCTCGGCCTGTAGACCTCGAGGTTCAGCCTAAAGATCTTGAGGCTCAGCCTGTGGACCCTGAGGTTCAACCTGTAAGTCTGGGCCTTGTTCACGGGGTGCGCGCGCAGCCACCGTGGCGGCGGCGAGTTGAGGCCAGCCCCCCCCCCCCCCCCCCCGTGGGACCGCGCGCACCGCGGGGGCCCGGGGCCAGGAAGGCCTTTGTCCTCCCCTTCCTCCCCCGACGCCTCCCGAGATGTTGGACGTCTCTGCTTGTCTCATGTCGCACGGGCCTCTGGAGGCGCGCACCAGGGCCCGCCAGCCGCAGCCCACCGAGGCCCTTCGTCCGAGGAGCGAGCCCGCCGCGGGGGACACCCAGGGCCACGAAGGGACGCAACTACGGTCAGGAACTTTTGCTCCGCCTCGAGCTGCTCGAAATGCTCGGGGTGGAGCTTGGAGTGCCTGTTTTAGCTGGACGATCTTCTTGGCCGCTACGGGGCTCGCGTCGTCGCACTTGGCATACACAGCGATGGTGCAGGGACGGCAGAGAGTTCCTCTGGCACACCAAGTCGGCCCACTCCGAAGCGTCGCTCGTGGAGATATTCCCTGCCATCCGCTTGATCTGTTGCTCCGCCTCGGCCTGCAGTCCTCTGGCCTGCGCGCAGTACCATAGGCACTTCTCAATGAACTGCTGTCGGAGCCAACCGAGCTGCTGCTGGAGCTCTGCGTCGGTCCCAGAGCTGGCCTGGAGGCACCTCTGCTCGTGCTGCGGAAGCTTGGCGGCCGTGCCGACGCGTCGTCGAGCTGCTCGGCCGCATAGGCACTCTCAAGCTCCGTGGTGTCCTGCTGGTGCTTCTGCACCTCCACCCGCAGCGGGCAAGGGCCGGCTGCGCGTTCAGCTCCAAGCTGGAGTCGTATACGCTGCGGACCTGTTGCTCAGCGCGTCGGAGCGGCAGCCCCCCCTGCGGCACACTACGCCCTGCAAGCGGATAGCGTGTCGCTCTGCTTCGTGGGACGGCAGCATTGGAAAAGCTCGAAACGTTAATTAGGGGGAAAACAAACCTGCCTCGCTTTTGACCACCCTCGCTTCCAAGAGATACCAAACGATGCCAGATTGCAGCCTGTACTGGTTAGGCCGCTTAACGAGGAGGCGCGTGGTATGGCTTGGCTTTGCCTGGAAGCGAAAGCGGGGTAGGTAATTCACGCTCTGATTAATGCCTGGGGACAGGGACGCGCTTAGCGTGTCGTGCCGAGGCGTGGTGGGCCAGAACTGGCGGCACGACAGGCTAAGCAAGCGTTCTTGACCGTCCTCCGAGGATGTCCAAGTACTCCGCCCTTAGCCCTCGGATGCGCGCAAGCCTCGCCCCAGTCGCAAGACTGATGCGCTGGGCCATCGGGCAGAACGAAGGACTCCAGGTCATGGAGCTCACCTGCAGCGGCCAGCCCACGTGCGAAATTGCCATCCGCATCCCCGAAGTATTCGACGATGAGCGGCACCGGCAATCAGAATGATGCCGTCACCGTGCTGCCATAAGGAACACTAAATAAAGAATCGAGGGGCTTGTCTGGCCACAACGAGCCGTGGCGGCGCATACGCTCCACGACCTAGATCTAAGAAACAGCCCGAAAACAAGAGCCCCTCCTGAACAGGAAGTGGTCCTTACAGTCGGACCTAGGCCAGAAAAAAACATCCCTTCAAGAACATGAGACTATCCGCTGGCCAAAACAAACAGAACATCCAAGGGTACCCTACCCAGAATGCACAAGAACATCCAACAAAGGCGAAGAACACGAGGGCACCCTCCCCGAACCGACCTCGATCTTTTACCTCGGTCCGACTGTACCTCAGCGTCTTAGCTGTATCTTCGTCTGCTCGGCGCCCTCAGCCGCTGCCTTGATGACCGCAGCCTGGCTCTGCTCACCGCAGCGGCAGGGAGGGCCAGCGCCGCCCGCGCCCTGCGACCCAGGCACTGGCTGGCGTGAGCTGGAACGGCTCCCGCCGGAATGACTCGAGCCGAACTGGATAGGGAAGGGACGAGAGGCAGTCCAGTCCAGTCCAGTCCAGCCCGCTCTTGAAGCCAGAGCGATTCGCAAGCGCCGTTACCCTAAACGTCTAAGCGTCACTCTCGCGACACCCTGCTCCAGGAGGAGGAGGAGGAGGAGGAGGAGGAGGAGGAGGAGGAGGAGGAGGAGGACGAGGAGGAGGAGGAGGAGGAGGAGGAGGAGGAGGAGGAGGAGGAGGAGGAGCCTCCCTCCCTGGCCCCTCCCCCCCAATCCCTCCCCCCCTCCCCCTCCTTTTCCCAGTGCCCATTTGGGCTCACCTCTGCATCTCTGGGCCCCAGCCGCGCCGCGCAGCGCTCGCTGCGGAGCACTGACTGCCATGTGCGATCTCGCAACAGCACGGCGCCGAGGAAGCAGCCCGCGGGGCAGCGCACGCCGCGACGGGCCTCGCGGCGGGCCGCTCCCAGGCGGGGGTGCGCATGCTGCTGGGGCCGCCGAGGGCCTGCGGCGCGCGGCGGCGGCGAGCTTTCGGCCTCCCGCCGCGCAGCCGCCCGCTCCTGGCGCTGCTGCTGCTGCTGCTGCTGCTGCCCCTGGGAGGCGGCGACGGCGACGGCGACGTGGACGTGGACGTGGTGGTTCTTGGCGGCGGCGCCGCGAGCTGCGGCTTGGCCGCGGCCGACGCTGCTCGTGCCCACGGCGGCGGGACGCGCGGGGGCGCCGAGATGGACGGCGCCGCGGGGGGTGGCCGCAGGCCGCGGCGGCAGGCCCGCCCGCTGCCTGCCCCTGCGGGCCTGCGCCTCCTGGAGATCGCTGCCGCGCCCGCGGCAGGGCTGGCCGTGCTGAAGGATGAGCTGGACGGCGAGGTGGGCGGACGGGCTGGTGGCGGGCCGCGGCTCTGCCCTGGCTCGCGGAGGCGCACGTCGCCGCGGTCGGGGAGGGCATCGTGCCCGCCCGCCTCGGCACGGACGACCCCGCCGCCCGGCCCCAGGAGGGTCCGGGAGGACCTCCTGGAGCCGACTGGGCGGGGGGGGGGGGGGGCGCCCCCACCTCCGACGCGGCGGCCCCGGAGCTGGAGTGCGCCCGGGGGGCCCAGGCCGCGGTGACCCCGGGAGCCAGGCCGCGGGCCCGGCCCGTCAGCAGCGGGGAGGGCAGGGGGGCCTCACCGCCGCACCGCCTAGATTGAAGGGCCGCCCTCCCCCGCCGCCCGCCGCACGTGGAGCTCGCCTTCCGCGGGCTCCACTCCATGCTCTACTGGGGTGGGTTCGGCCCTCGGACGCACTCTTGGTTGCCCTGCCTGCCTCCCCCTCCTTTTCCCTCCCCCCCTCCCTGAGCCCTCCCCCTCCCCCTTCCCCCGCCCGCATGCCTCCGCGAAACGATGGCCCTCGGGGGACCCGATGAGGCCCATAGAAGCACCCGCCCAAAGAAGCGGGCTCGCCCTCGCAGGCCGAGGGAGGCTCGGCCGCGAGGGGCCGACCCTTCCCCCGCCCCTGAGCTCTCTCCAGACCCCCGACGTCATGATTTTTGGATCACGTCGACCCCGACGGGTCTCGACCCCTTCCCTGGGGCCGGTGTTTCATCCCGCGTTGTTTTGCGACGGTCCCGAGGCCCGGTGCAGTCGAGTTGGATTAGGGAGGACACGGGAGAGGACACAAGACCGTCCGAGGGCCACGCTGCCATCGGAATGTAGAAGGCATGGGCCACGAAACACAGGACGCAAGGGTACCCTTGCTCTGGCAGGGTCGAGCTGCCAAACAGACTCGACTGCAAGGGCCCCAGAGGCCGAAAACAGCCAACAAAACCTCCCGCCATGATTTGTTCATCACCCGAGGGGCGCTCGATCCCCTGCCCGGCCTCGGGATCCTTCGGGCGTCCACCGGCACGGGTCAGTGCAAGCCTGGGTCAGTCGGGCCCTGCAGGATCCTGCAAGATCCTGCAGGTGCCTGCAGGATCCTGCTCGCAAGCCCGGGCCAGTGCATCCCCGGCCCTGCAGGATCCTGCAAGATCCTGCGCTCTGGCTGATCCCCTTTTGCATTAATAGAAGCCTCCTAGATGTGGTCGGAGTAGATGGGGTCGGGGGATCGCGCCGCATCGCCGATGCATCGCCGATGCATCGCCGATCCATCTGCATTACAGTTCCGCATCGAGACGCATCGCCGATGCGTCGGCGGTGCGGCGCGATCCTCCGACCCCACCTGCTCCGACCCCATGAACACGTGAAAAGCGCCCCCCGCCCCACACATGAGGAACTTTAGACCCATGGGGCCGTCAAACGGCGCGCGAACTGAGAGCGGAAACTGGAATGGACCCGGTGCGAGGCGGGAATTTATCCATATCCACCGCCTGGGAACCGACGTCCTGGTGCCCCAGCGGGCGGTGGATCTGGACATATGCTGGCCCCCGGGGGCCAGAAAATATCCATATCCACCGCCTGCCGAGGTCCCCGAAAGTGGATCCTCCGGGCGGTGGTCCTGTAGAAACTCCTGCCTCGGACCCCGCCCCTCGAGCCCCGAGATCCTGCGCCTTCGCCCGCTGGGCCTCGGCCACCCACCGCTCCAGCCACAGGCGCGCCGCCGGCTCGCCGCCCTCGGGGATGCTCTGGCCCTCCGCCTGCCGAGGCGCGCCGCTTCGGGGGCGGGGGCGCGGCGGGCGGCGGCCCACCAGCGCCTGGTCCGGTTGCAGGCGCATGCGCAGCTGCGGTTGCGGATGCCACGACCATGGACACCCTGACAGTCCGATCATCGAATTCAAATCTAAAATGTGTTTAACGTGTCAGAAAAATGTTCTAAACCTGTTTCAAGCATGCTTACCACATGCTTTTAAACATGTTTTCGACATCTGCCAAATGTTTGACAACATGCTTCCTCGCCATTGATCGTCCTCCACGACGCTACGGTCCCAGAGCCCCTCGAGTCTTGAAAAGATCACGACAAGGGGGGTTCTCCATGTTGGGACTCTGGGAGCCCTCGCCGGGCCCCGGGATCGTCAAGAGTCGGCTCAAGATGAAAAACCGGTGCCGGGGAGGTAGCGAAGATATACCCCCAGGGGGGTACGATCGAAGACGAAGAGGGCGGGTACCCAGGCCCAAGACGTCCCCTTGTAAAAAGCAAGGGTGCGAGTCCCGGGAAAAACACGAGGTGCACCAGAGAGGTGATCAACAATAATTGTTCTTGAGAAATGAAAAATTCAACAAGAATGCTCACCGAGGAAGCCCACTTCAGGCACGCTCCCAGTGATGGTGGAAGACCGCTCGGGCCCCCCGCACGGGGCGGGGCACACATCCCGCGCGAAAGGGCGAAAGGGCGCCCTCGCCTCGCCTCGGCGCCGCGCTCGTCTCTCCTGAGGGCCGAGTTCCCACACGGGCGCGGCGCACACGTGCTGGCCGCTGGCTCGTCGACGCGAGAGCGGACGAAGAGGTCGATCTCGCGTCGGCGCGGCGCAGATCTGTCCCTCGCCACGTCGTTGGGAGCGGGGCCGCGCACGAGCGGGCGACCTGTCGCCCTTTGCGCAGCCTCCGTGGAGAGATCTCTCGCCTGGAAGCGGCGTCCCGGGCGGGGGCGGCGCCTCCCCGAATCGCAGGAGAGCGGCAACGGCAGCGGGGCCGTGCGAAGAGCAGGCGGAAGCACGTCCTCGCCACACCGTCGCGCAGCGTGTGCCTCAGAATGGCAGTGCTGCTCCGGTGCGGCGCCTTGTTCGTCATCGCCACGCTCGTCGGAAATTCTGCCGCCCAGGAGAAGGCCAGATGGTGATTTCGCCGCAGCGCCGCGCAAAGATTTTCTGAAGCTCCACTCCCGCCAGTGCGCAGCCCACATTTCCCCCCTCGCCAAGTTGTCGGAAGCAGGACCGCGAGCGAGCGCCTTTCGTTCGCTAGGTGGGAACGCGTTCCAGTCGCAATCTCAAGTGGTGCCACAATTGACTCTTATGTTATGGGAGTGAGGTTCCGCTGACCCGTCCGACTTGGCAAGTTTAACCCCTCCCACCATACTGTCGCATGCTGGAGCCGATTGCATTTCTCTCTCTCTCTCTCTCTCTTTCTCTCGCTCTCTCTCTCTCTCTCTCTCTCTCATTGTCTCTCTTTCTCTCGCTCTCTCTCTCTCTCTGTCTCTACCTATGTACATCTATACAATATATATAAATATCTATATATATATATATATATACATACATACATACATGCATACATACATCCATCCATCCATCCATCCATCCATCCATCCATCCATCCATCCATACATATATACATACATACATACATACATACATACATACATACATACATACATACATACATACATACATACATACATACATACATACATACATATATATGTGTGTGTGCATGTCTATGTGTATAAACGCATGTATGTATGAATGAATGAGTGAATGTATGTATGTATCGTTGTTCGCTCTCCCTCTCTCTTTCTCACTCTCTGTCTCTGCCTCTGTCTCTCTCTCTCTCTCTCTCTCTCTATATGTGTCTCCCTCTCTCTCTCTCTCTCTCCTTCTCACTCTCTCCCTCTCTCTCTTTCTATGTATACCTCTCTGTCTCTGTTGTGCATCAAAAAAACAAACGAGCCCAGAAGTGTGTAGGCGCAGATGTCGTGGAGCTACTGCCTTCCCGAACTTCCGTTTGTGCACGGGCATTTCCCGTCGAATCGATCCACTGGCCGATCTCGCACGCCAGCCTGGCTGACAAGACGATCCGAGCCGTATCCAGGTGGCTCCGAGAGGGGCCCTCCAAGACACGAAGCAACGGAATGGCAGGCGCGAGGACAAGGTGGGGGGGTACCGACCTCCTGGATCTCCTCCTCGGTGTAGCCCAGGTGGAGGAGCGTCTCCCGCTCATCCGCAAGGACCCCGGCGGGGATCTGGCCAGGCAGCTTCAGGTCCGCGGGCGGCGGGGGGAACTCCTCTGGGAAGCACCAGGGCGGGAAACAGGGGCGCAGTGGGTCGGAGCACCCACTCCTCGACCTCGCCCCTCCACCTCCCCCTTCTCCACCTCCGACCCCTCCTGCTATTATTGCAGGTCGAGTAATTCGCATGTGTCGTGCAGCGACGGCATACACAACTGACCGACGAGCAAGTCTAAACCTAGGGGATAGACAGATCAAGCAAGGGCCAAAAACAAAGACGAGCAGCTCCAGAGCGATACGGATCGCTCTCAGGAGCGCGTGCACGCTGATGCCAAGCTAGGCGGGCATGTCAAGACCGTCATCACGTGTTTCACTCTCCAGGGGGGGGAGCCGCACTCCATTTCTCTGCCTTAGCTGTCATGGCAACCTACTGTAAACCGGCGCGTAGGACACTGGTTGCCCCCGTGGGTTGCGCAATGTGTATACATCCCCAGGCCGAAAGTGTTTTCCTCTTGGCGCTGAACCTGACGGTCCCACGCGGTGCACGGGCCCTCTGGGAAAACATAGCGGCGAGCCCAATGAGGGTCGCGCAGATCCGATTTCCAACCTTACCGTAATCGTAAAATCGCGGCGGATCCCATTTCCGTGCGCGCGGATCCAATGTCTGATTTTCGGGATCAGTGTCGCACTTTCTTTCTTACGGCAGATCTAATATCTACCCCGTTTTGAATTTATTCCCTCTGCCTAGAGGGTTCTTACTCTATTAGCTTAAAGGGGCCGGGCAGTGTTCCTCGCCCCGGGCGGTTCCCCCGGTCCCCCCCCCGCGGCTCCCCCAGTTGCGCCCCCTTACCTTAGCTTTGCGTATCTCATCTTAGCTTAGCTTAGCTTAGCTTAGCTTAGCTTCATCTTACCTTCGCTTAGCTGTAGCTTAGTTTAAGTTAGCTTAGCTTAGCATCTCATAGCATAGCCCAGCATAGCATAGCATAGCGCAGCATAGCATATCATACCATAGCCTAGCATAACATAGCGCAGCATAGCGTAGCATAGCATAGCGTAGCATAGCATAGCATAGCAGAGCATAGCATAGCATAGTGCAGCATAGCATAGCATAGCATAGCATAGCAGCAAAGCAAAGGCAAAGCAACAGCAGCAACAGCAAAGCAAAGCACAAGCAACGCAAAGCAAAGCAAAGCAAAGGAAAGGCAAAGCAAAAGCAATGTGCAACAGTACGATCAGAGAGCCCACCCGGTGAGCGAATGCAAAAACATGCGTGTGTGTGTGTGCGAAGGCAAAGCAAAAGCAAAACCAAGCAAAAGCAAAAACAAGCAAAAGCAAAGGCAACTACGACGATGAAGAGAAGGAGGAGGACGGCGTTTACCGTTACTACTAATGCTGCTTTCCTAGGGGCCCCAACTCCTAGGTAGGGTCGCACTGGGGTAATAATATAAAATTCGTTCCGGCGGCCGTCAAGAACGGGATCCGTCGACCGCAGGCACCCACCGTGTTAAGATTCAACGGGGGACGGGGGTGGTCCTCTTCGATCTCAAGAGGAAAACCTTTCGTCCTGCGTAAGTGCGCCGGCGCCCTGCGTCTCCCAACCCAACGGGCCCCCTGAAATTCCCACCGCGCGGTGGCACGCCGCGCGGCGTTCTGCGCCGCGTTTGGCCGAGCGCGGATGGAGGGCGTCATATTTTCAAAACGGTCCCCCCTCCGTCTCTTCTGGCCTGCGTCGACAAACGTGCCATGCAAAGGTGCCTCTCGAGAGGCGCCCCTTTCGCCCCTCGTCGATTTCGTCATCCTCCAGCCCCCGCGGGGGAGGATGAGGATGGCCTGTGACGGTGAAAACCCCCGGAAAGAAACGTGTGACGAGGACGGGTGTATCCTGGCCGCCTGGATGCTGCGTGACCCAAGGCTGATGCAACTTCGGAAGCGCCGAGCGCATGCGAGGAAGTCTCGAACGGCAGTCCTCAAGAGCATGCGAGGAAGTCTCGAACGGAAGCCGCAGAAAAGAGACGTGCCGCATGCGGCAAAGGACAGGTCGGATGCCAAAAACGCCCATCCCCAGGCCGAAAGTTTTTTCCTCTTGGCGCTGAACCTGACGGTCCCACGCGGTGCACGGGCCCTCTGGGAAATCATAGCGGCGAGCCCAATGAGGGTCGCGCGGATCCGATTTCCAACCTTGCCGTAATCGTGTAATCGCGGCGGATCCCATTTCCATGCGCGCGGATCCCATTTCTGATTTTCGGGATCCGCGTCGGCCAATGTTTTTTTACGGCGGAACAAATTTCTACCCCGTTTTGAATTTATGATATTAAATTCGCTCCTGGACAGGACAAGAATGGGACCCGTCGACCGCAGGCCCCCCCGAGTTAAGATTCAACGGGGGACAGGGGTGGTCCTCTTCGATTTCAAAAGGAAAACCTTTCGTCCTCCAGTATATGGCGGGTGCTGGAAATCCTGAACCCGAGAAACTGCCATCTCTTGGGGGCGCATCTTTTACTTCCACTGGCTTCCACCCGCGGAGTCGCCCTCGCTTTACTTCCGCCGCCTTCCGCAGAGAAAGAGATGTCAACTCCTTCGGGCCTCGAAGGAAAGGCCCTTTCTGGAACGCCTCTTGTAGCATGGCCTGCTGTTGGTTTCGCCACAGGTTGCGCAGCACTCGGCGGCCGAGAACAACACCGGCCCGCATGCGGCGGCCGAGCACAGAACTGCCCGCGATTGGTTGCGCCACAGGTGGCGCACTTGGGCGCCAAGAATGCGCCACCGTGCCGCTAGGCACTCAGTGAAGTGTCGCTGTATCAGGTGGCCTTTCCCTTATCATCAGAACAACTGAACTGACCGGCCGTGGCCGCTCAGGAAGAGGAAGGTCGCCTCGCAGGAACAGGAAGGTCGCCTCTCGGAAACAGGAAGGTCGCCTCAGTGGAGTGTCCTCAGACGTTGTTGTGCAATATTGGCATGCTCGGCTTTCTGGCCTTAAGAGCACCAAAGGCGGCCCAAAGAGGCCCCCTAGAACTCCCCAAGGCTGCCCCAAGAGAGCCCCGAGAGGGCCCAACAGGCCTCCAAGACGGCCCCAAAAAAGCCCCAAGAAGGGGAACTCCAACAGACATTTCAAGTGTCCCACCCCAAGATGGCCTCCGAGGCCCCCAGAGGCCCCAAGAAGCCTCCAAGAGGCCCCCAAGAGACCGACAAGAGCCCTCCAGGAAACCTCCAAGAGGCCTTCAAGAGACGTCCCAAGAGAACCGAAGAGACTTGTAAAAGGCCGATGGCCAACACCCAAAAACGGCGGCGGTTGAGGCCGAAGGCCACTCACTAGCTCCACCGATCCCTGGCGCTTGCGTAGGATCCTTGGCGCGTCGAGGCTGAGTGGTGTTGGCCCTTCCAACAGGTTCCCAGCGGGGTCTCGGCCAATGCCACCGGCCACATGGACTCCATCGCAAACCCTCAAAAGCAACATCCCGTAGGCAAAGTGGGCCCAGATGGCCTCCAAGATTCCCAAGATGGATCCAACACGGCCAAGATGGCCCCAAAAGGGTCCTGGCCAAAATGACCTCCAGATGCCCCCAAGACGACCCGACATGGCCCCAAGATTGTTCAAGCTGTCCCTTAAACGGCCCAGGAGGCCTCCAAGAAGGACTCCAGGAGGACCCGAAGAGTGTTTGTCCTAAAGTGTTTCTTCCAAAGGAAGAAGTTTACCATGACCACCCAGTTAAGCGGCAGCTGGCGCCGTGACACCATTCGCACGGACACGGAGGAGGAGGAGGAGAGCAGCGGAGAGCACTGACACTGACACTGGCACACATTAAAAGCAATGCCGCGACGGAGGAGGAGGAAGAGGAGGAGGAGGAGGAGCAGCGGAGGAGGAGAAATAAGAAGAAGAAGAAGCAGAAGAAGAAGAAGAAGAAACAGAAGAAGGAACAGAAGAAGAAGAAGGCGAGAAGCGAACTAGACCGGGACCCACATCGAGGATGGGCCGCTGCGTGGCGAACCACGGTACAGCATTGCCGGCCCACTGTCATTTCTCGTCCTCTCTCCCCCTCTCCTCCTCCTCCTCCTCCTCCTCCTCCTCCTCCTCCTCCCCCTCCTCCTCCTCCTCCTCCTCCTCCTCCTCCTCCTCCTCCCCCTCCTCCTCCTCCTCCTCCTCCTCCTCCTCCTCCTCCTCCTCCTCCTCCTCCTCGTCCGCTTCTACGGGGCATTTGTGCGAGTACCCTAGGCTATGCCACGGCTGGTCTGAGCATTCGCGAGCAATCACTTGCCTGTGTCCTCCTCGGGCTTGTCCTGAGGTGTTGGAAGGCTTTACGCTTTCTCACCTTATCGGCTACACGCAAGAGTGACCCTGGGTAAGAGTGACCTTTGGTGCGCGGCTTTGGGGGAGCGCAAGGTGGCCAAATCCAAGCGCGCAAGCAGCCGCTATCGCATCGCGATCAGCGATCGGGGGGCCCCGATGAGCCCGCACCAAAGGTCACTCCGTCGAAGGGGATAATCGAACCTTACCAGGCTTCCAGCAGCCCATGCCGGCCTTAGAGGCCTCCAAGATAGCAGATAGCCCCAAGAGAGCCCAAGCGGCGCCCAAGAGGGCCCCAAGGCGGTCCAAGAAGGCCCCGGGCCGGCCCAAAAGACCCTCAAGTCAACCTCAAAAATGCCCCAAAACAACCAAGGAGACTTCCAAGACGGACTTGAAGCGCCCGAGCCCAGAGAGGCCGCCAAGACGGCTTCCGAAGGCGTCATACGGACCAAGAGAGCCCAAGACGGCCCTAAGAGGCTCCGAAGAGGCCCCAGGAGGCCCCAAAAAGGCCTCTCAGAGGCCCTCAAGAGACCCCCCGGTAAGCCCCAGGAGTTCACAAGAGGGCCCCAAGAACCCCAAGGAGGTCTCCTCCTGCCCTCTCCTCGTCCCCATGATTCTCCCTCGCCTCCTCCTCCTCTCTCTCGTCCTCCCCCACATGTTCTTACGTTTTCTTCCACACGGGCTTGGAGAACACCTAATCCGACGTTGGCCCAGCGTTTGGTCACATGGGCGTTTCCACAAGGCTGGGGAGGGCGATGGTTCGCTGCAGGCGTTTTTCGACCCGCCGACCCTGCAGCCTGCCGAAGAGGGCGCTCGGCGTGCAAGACGTTGTTACATGTTTAGCCCTCGCAAATCGGCGGCGAGCGAGGGGGGGAAGTGAGAAGGAGAAGGCCTTCTCAGAAGGCGGCGGGACTTCTCAGAAGTTCTCGCGCCTTGTGAGAAGTTTTCTGTGTCTTCGGAGAGGGCTCGAAACACTTCTCAGAAGGCCAGGGGACTTCCGAGCCTTCTGGGAAGGCCCGCCCCTTCTCACTTCCCCCTGGGCTCGCCGCCGCGTTAGTACATGCTTAGCCCTCACAAACAATTCCCAATGGGCTTTGGCCCGACCCGCCGGCCGGCCACCGAGAAAGGACCACAAGAGGTACCCCGCGGGCTGTTTCGTCCAAGATGGCTCCAAAAAAGTCTCCAAGACTGCGAAGATGGTTCCAAGACGGCCCCCAAACGCCCCCAATACTGCCAAGATGACCCCAAGAAGGCTCAACACGATGCCAAGACTTTCTCAGGACGCCCCCTATGTTTCGATTGAGTTTGCGTTCTCCTCTTCTCGGGCTCCCGAAAACCCAAGACAGGCCCAAGAGGCCGCCAAGATCGCCCCAAGACGGCCCAGGCGGCCCACACGTGGACCACAAGACGGCCCAAAATGGCCTCAAGATGGCCCCAAGACAACACCAAGAGAGTCCCAGGACGGCCCAAGAGAGTCCCAAGACTGCCCCCAGGAGCCCCAAGAGGTCCCCAAGACTGTCCAGAGAGTCCCCCAGGGCGATCTCCGAAGGCGCCGAACGACCCGAGAGCACCCCAAAGAGGGCCCGAGAAAGCCCCAGGGTGGCCGAAGGGAGCCCCTATGAGGCTCCCGGGGGGGGCTCAGATGGCCAGAAAAGGAAACCCAAGACAGCCCGAAGATGACCGTAGAGGGCCCCCCAGCGTGCCGGGGGTGGCAAGGCGTGTGAGACAGCTACATAGCTGGCCACCTTTCGCTGGGGTCCAAAATCTAATCAAAGAGGAGGTCTCAGGACTCACCCGCGCACCTCCAAGCGGGCGCGATCGCTTTGCGCACCCGCCCCCAATACGGCACACCCCTCACATGTTTCGTGGCCCCTCCACCTAGGGTGTTAGTGAACGCGGCCGCATGGCGTACACGCCCCCACTTCGGCACAACCCTCACACGATTCGTGGCCCCATAGGGAGCTCCAACTACGGTCTCAGTGGTCGCAACCGAACGGCGGCGCCGCCCCCATTTCAACACCCCTTACACGTTTCGTGGCCCGTGAGGTGCACCTAACGGCCCAGTGGGCCCGACCGCATGGCGGCGCCGCACCCATCGCGGCACACCTCTCACACGCTTCGCGCCCTTCAGACAGTTCCAGACTGCGGTTTTAGTGGGCGCGACAGCGTGGCAGCGCCGCCCCCATATCGGCGCTCCCTCACAAGTTCCGTGGCTCCCAGGGAGCCCCACCTAAGATTGAATTGGCACGACCGCACAACGGCGCCGCCCCCATGTCCGCACACCCCTCACACGATTCTTGACCCGTAAGGTGCCCCACCGAATGGCCCAGTGAGCGGGACCATATGGCGGAGCCTCTTCCTTATTGACACACCTTTCACACATCTCGTGCCCCTTACGGAGGTCCACTTAAGGGCCCGAAAGCAAAGTCCGCATGGCGCCACCGCATCAGTAAGGCACACCCATCACACACTTCGTGGCATCACAGGGAGCTCAAGCAAAGACCCCACTGGCAGGATCCGCGAGGCGGCACCGCCGCATTTCGGCACACCCTCCACACGCTTCGTGACATAGGGAGCCCCACCCAAGGCCCAGTGTCAGGGTCCGCGTGGGCCCACCGCCCAATTTCGGCACCCCTCACACGATTCGTGGCCCCCATCCGCACGGCCCCAGGGTGGATCCCTCTCGCTGCGCACTACCTATGAGTAGCGGGCCATACCCAGCGTTACTCGCAGCTGCGTAGAATCGGGATCACCGCCAGGCTGATGTATATGTTCGCGTTCTCCCCCTTCCTGATCGTCTGCAAGTCTTAGGCGGTCCACGATACCCTCCCAGACTGGCCCGTCACGGCCCAAGAGGGCCTCAGGATGGCCCAGAGACTGCCCAAGAGGGAACCAAGACAGCACAGAGGCCCGCAAGACTGCCAACTGAAAAGGCCCTCAAGAGGGCCCCAAGAGGGCCCCAAGAGGGGCCCAAAAGGGGGAACCTCACAGGGGCCGTGGGGGCCCTCGCCAGCAGAATGGCCCCAAGACCCCGAACGTGCCCCAAAGAGGCCGCCAAGAGGCCCCAAGAAGCCCCCCGAGGGCAGCAAAAAGCTCCCAGGAGCCCCCACACGGCCGCCCCCAGGGCCTCCAAGGGGCGCACAAAAGAGGCCCCGCAGCAGACATGGAGGAAGAGGAAGACGAATCAGACACAACTGCACGCGGGCAGCAAGACGGGAAACGGCAGACAACACATACGAAATCGGAAGCCGCACAGATCATCTTCTGAGGGTCGGCGGAACGGCGCAAGCCTCTTGGATAGAACGGCCTACCGTTGGCGGCGCCATGGGTTGCGCGATCGGCGGCGCCAGTGAGAAAACGGCTTGATCTTCGTTGTGCCACAGGTTACGCACTCCGCGGCCGATAAGAAAACGGCCTGCTAGTGGTTGCGCCACAGGTTGCGCACCCAGTCCAGTCCAGTCCAGGCAGTAGTCAGCTCACCTCGCAAGCCAACAAAAAAACGGGCTGCGCTCAAAATACCAATCGTGCTCCACAGGCAATCGGCCCGGGACAGTATCTCCGTGGGCTGGTTGCAAGGCTGGTGTGGGACAACAGATGAGAACAGCAAACAGGACCGCACGAATGCTGCGCAGAAGCTGCGGCGTGGCAGGAGCAGAAGCTGCCGCGGGGCCCGTGACCGACGACGACGACGACGTCGAAAGGTCGGCCCCAGACCCGCTGGGAGGAGGAGGAGGAGGAGGAGGAGGCGAAGACGGTGATGAGTCTTGCCGGTCTCGTCTTCCTGAGACTCTGGGGGGCTGCTCCTCGCCGCGGCTGGGTCCACCTCGAAATCCTGCCCAGGGACCAAATCCAGGGGTCGACTTTGACGACACATGGCGACGACAACGGCGCGGACGACGAAGGGAGACGACGATGGCGACCCAGGCTCGGTGTCGTTATCCGCCCTGCTGGCTTGGACAGGAAGGCATTTGCACCGATCCTGCGCCAGGGTTTGCCTGGCCATAAGGCCTCAGCAGGCCAACAAGGGCCAGAATCGTCCTACACCTGCAGTCCTCAGTCCTCAGTCCTCGAACCTCGACCTCGACGTCCAGCGACGACCTCGACGTCCGTCGGCGACGACGACGACGACGACGACGACGACGACAACGACGACGACGACGACGACGACGACAAAGTCGGGCTTCCAGGAACCCCTGGCTCCTGCGGAGCGGGCACGGGACCGCGGATCTGGGCCGCCCAGTCCTCCCTCTCGGCGGACGTCCAGATGTCCTTCCAGCCCAGGGCGAAGCCCAGGCCTGGAGGACGCGACGTTCGAGGGTCGACGAATCGAGGACAGGGGGGCCAAGGATCAGGGCTTTGGGCAGTCTTCGGTCCTTGCTGGGCCCCTGGAAGCCTCTGAAGACCAGGGTAAGCCCTTTTCCGTGCCGGAGAGGAGAGCACAACCAGAGGCAGAAGCAGGTAGGGAGAGCAACGAAGAGGGAGCGGGGGAGGACGCAGGAGTCAGGCCGACCAGCTCGGACGAGGCAGCGGACCCCGCCCACTCTCCCGCCTTCCCTCCCATGACAGGCGGACCAATGCTGGCACAACTGGACACGAGCACTGGCACTCACCCCACTCCCACCTAGCAAAGGAAAGGCGCTCGCGTGTGGCCCCACTTCCGACGACGTGGCGAGAGGAGAGAAAATCTCTACGCGGCGCCTTCGGCGAGAGCACCATTCGACTTCCTCTCGCGCTGCCCGGGCGAGAGCAACATTGCGCTCGCTCGCGCGCGGCCCCCCTTCCGCTGCCGACGACTGGGCGAACGAAGCATGTGCGCCGCGCCCACGCTGGAACACCACTTTTTTGGCAGAATCTGCACGGCGCTTGGACGATACATTTTGCCCACTCGCGCGCGGCCCCGCTTCCAACGACTGGGCAAGCGAAAATATGCGCCGCGCCCAGGCGGGAAGGCCATTTTCGAGGGAAATGTGCGGCGCGCTCGGACAGGAGCTGCGTTTCGCCAGGTCTCGCGCGGCCCCGCGTCCAACAAGTGGCGAGCCCGAGACGTGCGCCGCGCCCAAGCGAGAGCGCAACTTTTCAAACAAAATACGCGCGGATCTCCAAGAAGGGAGACATTCCGATATTTCGAGTGCGATGTGCGCTGCGTCCCATTCCTGTCGCGCGCACACACACACACTTGTTTGCGTCGGCAGCTGGGCAGAGGTTACTGCTCCGGCGATCGGAAATTCAAACACACACACACACACACACACACACAAACACACACACACACACACACACACACACACACACACACACACACGCGCACACGCACACGCACTCGCACACCCACACGCACACACACACACACACACTCTGCTTGGCGGTAGCGGCCGCGCGCACGGCGACGAGGCGGAGTAAGTAGCAGTACTAAGCGCGCGGTCGCGGCTGGGTCCTCAAGGATCACTATCGTATTGCGCAACGTCGACGGCAAAATGCCCATGACGAAAGGAACAACGTCGGCATTGCATTGTGGTGAATTACTAGATGCGGAACCGCCCGTTTGAAATCATCATTCACCATGGGCAAATTAGACGGCCGATTGGGAGCAAATAATAGCAACGAACGAGAATGGGAGTCAAGCTAGCCAGCTGGAACGATTACGGCCCCTGCCCGCGCCCATCTTCCCCCGTAATCAGACTGGGGCTGTTTCAGAGCAGTGCCCCAGACTGTTGTACAAAGCCCTTTGTGAACGTTTTCTAATTCGGCGTTTCGACATTTTCGCGGAAGGGGGGGGGGGATCTGGCTCCAGACCTCTGCTCAATGCGACTGTTTGCGATAGTGCGTCCTATGGGGGAGACTCCACCTGTTTGAAACAGGCGCCCAAAACAGCCAAGATCTACTCCCGGGGGGAGGGGGGCGAGGGCCCGCGCCGATCGGCCAAACAATGGACAAAAGGCTATCACTTTCTAGGGAATCATGCAGCAATTCTGGGCGCTCCGGGCTGTGGTAAAGGCCCGCTTCTCAGAGTCCAGGGCGCTCCACTCTGTTTTGCATGGAGCCCGCGCTGGGCTGTCTTTCAACGCAGTCTAGGGCGCTCCGGACTGGTAAGAGGCCCGCGCTGGGGCCTCGTGCATCTCAGGGCGCCCTGGATTGCTTCCTAAGAGACCCGCGCTAGGATGGCGAGCGGCCTTCCACCGTCTTGGGGTGCGTGGCCGAAGCGGGCTCCGTCGTGCGGATTCTTGCTGTTGCGTCGTGTTGTCGTCGTCTCGCCCCGCCACCCGACCGCGACCCACCTGTGACTCGCCCGCGACTAGCTCGCGACTCACACACGACCCACCCGCGACCTACAAGCGCTGCGACGACGGCGGGCTCGTTTCGTTTGAATTTACCCAATGACGTAACGAACCCATTTGCAACAAGTGGCGGTATCAACGGGCCTGTCTTGAACGAATGATGGCATGACAGGGCGCACGATGTCTTGTCAAAGCCGCAAAAGGGTTGCCTACGCGTTGCAGGCCCAATGGGACAAATATGAAGCATCAGCGAAAGATAGGAAGGTGCCTGGAAAAGACTGATCGGCGACGACGGCAAAGACAGGGAAGGTCATGAAAGCAGGGGATAACAAGAAATCCCACTAGCCCTTTAAGGCGTCGGTGGTTCAGTCCGTGTCCTCTTCCCCTTCTTCCTCCTCGGCGAGAGGTTGATCAAGATTCCGTATTATGTACACCACCTTCCCCCACCTGACCAGGGGCGAACCCAGAGGCATGACAACCCCCCTCCCATCATCCCTGCCGAAAACAACATGGAAAGATGTCGGCGCTAAGATCTGGATCACGCGCAGGTACGACGCGATCATCTCGCATAGTCCTTTGACAGGGACGACGGGGGGTGGGGCCAGCATACTGCCTGCTGCGCGCAGGCCCATTGCCCTTGCCAGAAACAATACGAAATACGCTTGTGCGGCAGAATCGTGGTCATACGCGGGCAGCCCGCGATCAAATTGCACTGTTATTTGACAGGGTGATGGGGGCGTGCCCTGGCACGCGCGGCGCACCTCGTGGGCGTCGCGCACATGGCTGGCGCCTGCATTGGTTCCGGATGATTGCCGATGGCGGTCCCAGCCCATGCTGGGACTCGGGTGCTACTTCTGTGCTGGAGGGCGGGTGAGAGTGATCGAGACGGCAATCCTTCGGGAGGGTGATTTGATCACTCGTCCCTTTTGATATACACCCCCTCCCCCGCCCGACCAGCGACAGACACAGGACAATGGCCCGCCCCCCTGCCACCCCAGTCAGAAAGAATGCAAAGTACACTTTGCGAAAGATCTTGGGTCATGTCCGGGGGGGCAGCGAGCTCTTTGCATTCTTTTTGACAGGGGCGGTGGGGGGGCCAGCTAATGGCCTTCTGTGCGCAGGGCCACTATCACTGTCCAAAAAATGCAAACTGCAGTTCGAAACTGAATCTGGATCATGCGAGGGCACTCGGCGATAATTTGGCGTTGGTTTGGGACGGGGGCGGCGGGGGCGCTGGCATATTGTCTGCCATGTGCAGGCCCACCAGACATAATGATGGCACTCCGCCGCGATTGTGCCTTGGTTTTCGAGAAGGATGATGGGGGCCGACATGCTTCACGATGTGCGCGGGCGCGGGCGCACCTGGCCCACTCTGCGCGTGCCCCAACGTGACGCACCTGGCGCGGCTGGAGCATGTGGCACACTTGGCGCGCGTGGAGCACGTTGCGCAATCTGGCGCGGCAGGCGTGGAGCACGTGGCGCACCTGGCACGCTTGGGCCCCAGGGGCGCCTGGCGCGTCTACACCCCTGCTTAGAGTTAAGCAGATTCTACGCTAAGAAGATGGGCTTCACTCGAAACGTGCTCTTGAACAGCAGTCCAGGTCCAGATCTAGAAAAGTTATGCGAACAAAGACGCTCCGAGAAAACGCCCAGGATCCAGTCCAAAGCCTTGGCGTTCTTATATGAAACCTGGAGCACATAGAAGCCACTGCTTTTCCTTAAGATCTCTGATGGGTGTAGTGCGCGTGGTGCGCCTGTCACGCGTGGCGCACCTCACCCCAGCGTCGCGCACGTATTGGCTCCCGGTAGCTGGCCATCCAAAGACGACCCCTAAATATGCTGAGACTCGGGTACTACTTATGTGTTGGGAGGGCGGGTGGGCGTGAGCCAAACTGCTTGCGTCTGGGAGATGCGTCTTGATCAATGTTCCTTATTACTACGCACCCCCTCCCCCACCCGACAGGCGACAAACCCAGGACCATGCCGACAACCCCCGACACCGCTGTCAAAAAACAATGCGAAGTGCACTTTGCACGAGAATCTGGATCATGCGCGGACGCCGCGCGATCCCTTTGCACTGGTCTTTGACTGGAACGGCGGAGGGGCCAGCATCCTGCCTGCTGCGTGCACGGCCGATGCACCCCCACCACCCCCTGCAACAAAAAACGACAAAGTTAGTTAACTTTGCACCAAAGCCTAGATCATGCGCGGACGCCCCACGATCACTCTGCACTGGTTTCTGGCGGGCACAATGGGAGGGCCGGCATACTGCCTGCTCTGCACAACGCCAAGACACGCCAGCCATCCCTGGCAAAAAACACACACCCAAAGCGCACTTTGCAGTCTGGATCATGCGTGGGCGCCCGACGATCACTATGCACTGGCTTTTGACAGGGACGGCTGTGGGCTGGCATATTGTCTGCTGCGTGCAGGCCCACCATCCGTTCCAACGAACGATGCAAAATTCACGTTGCCAGGGACTGTGGGGGGTGGGCGGTCTGCTGCCTGCTGTGCGCAGGTCCACTTCCCTTGTCAGAAAAAACTGCAAAGTGTTTGCGGGTGCACAGTCACACGCAGTACACTATGCTCCCACACCCGCCGTCATTGTGCACTGGTCTTTGACAGGGATGGTGGAGCGGTCGACCTGTTGCCCAATGTGGCGCACCCGGTGCGCGTGGCGCAGCTGGCACGTGCGGCGCACCTCGCGGCCATCGCGCACCTGGCCGGCGTCTGCACTGGCTCCCGAGGACTGTCGATGGCGCCCCCTGCCTGTGCTGAGACTCCGCTGCTGCTTGCAAAGGGGGATGGCGTACGGGAGTGAGCGACATGGCTTGCGGCTTGACCCTTTCGAACGGCAGCAGTTTTCGCGCGAATCGTTTTCGCGCGGAGGGCGGACCCTCGAGGAGGAGGAGGAGGAGGAGGAGGAGGAGGAGGACGAGGAGGAGGACGAGGAGGAGGAGGAGGAGGAGGAGGAGTGTAGCTTGACCCTTTTCCCCCTACCCCCTCCCACTTCGTCTGGATGGGGGGGGGGGCGCCGAGCGGACAGAGCGTCCAAAAAGGCACTGGCGAGAAGGCACAAATCAGAGTGATTTTCGTAGGTTCGGGACCCATGTTGGCCTCCTGGTGTGGCAGTGCCAATTCAGCCCCCCCCACTCCTTGTTCACCGATCGCCTCCAAGATGGCCCCAAGACGGGAGAGCCCTTAGAGTGCCCGAAGAAGCGCTCAAGAGGCCCCAAGAGGCCTCCGAGAGGCCTACAGGAGGCCTCCAAGCGGCCCCCAAGCGGCCCCAAGAGGTCCGCAAGCAAAACGTCACAAGAGGCCTCCAAGAGGCCCCCAAGGCACCCCAGGAGGCCCCGAAGAGTTGCCAGGAGGAGACCCCAGGAGACCTCTGAAATGAAAAAAGTCTTTGCGTTTGGTGGGTCGGATCGGCTGACTAGGTGAAGAGTGAACGGCTATCGGCTGACTAGGTGGAGAGTGGATGTATGCTCACGCAGAATACCGATAGGAATGGAGCAGGGTAGGAAAAAAACAAGCAGGACGAGAGGAGTGGAGCCGGACCTGTGCAGGGTCTGGCCCTTTTTCCGAAATGGAATCCGAGGGCAAACTGGAAGGGAGGAAGGAAGGGGAGCTGGTACTGCAAAACTTGTCATGAAGAATATCCCAGGGGTAAGTTGATTTTCTTCCGGGGGCCCGACAAGACAGGCCGATCAACACCGAGTCCGTTCCCAGCTAGACTGCCCCCCCTGCTTCGACGCCCTGGCTGCACTACGTCTGCAACCGAGCCCCGGCAAACACTGAATCCGAGGTCTATGCAGGTGGAAGCGGCGAGTACTTGGAAAACTGGCCTTACGACCTGACTGACATATGTCGGTCGCCATTCGAAAAATGGAGCTGGAACGTGACCAGGGCTGGAGAAACTCAAACAAGCAGGAAGACGAGGGCGATGACAAGGACGAGAAGCAACGACAGCCATCTGCGTCGGCTTCACCGTAAAGTTTTCGCTATCCCTGGAGGCCGCTGTAGCAATCGGGCCGATCTCTAGGATGAAAGGGCAGATCATCAGGATGATACAAGCTCATCGCACCTGGATCGGTGCGAAGCTTGCTGCCGCCAGCAACCAGCCTTGCTCTTACGAACTCTTCCACGTCAGTCTGCTCGATGGAAACTGGCTCAGGGAGGCACTTCACCTTGCAGAGATTGCGTTGTGATTCACATCACAGCGGGACTCTCAGTTGAGATATGACAACGACAAGACGCCCGGGTCGAGTGCTGGACACCTTTTCAGGAAACGAGCCGCTGGGCATCGTTTATCCGAACCCTATCCCCATCTAGGTGGCCTTTTCTCCACTTGGGGATTTACCCCCCGAGATGGGGATATAGGCCGTCTCCCTCGGGTTTTGGAGGGTATATCCCCAAGTCGGGGGCGGCGGGAGGGGGTGGGCTGGTGGGAGGCTTCATGGGGTTGGGGTTGGGTTAACCGATAAGCCTGTGATAGCTAGACACGCCAGCACGAGCGAATGAGCCGGGCAAGCCTTCCACGAGCTGCTCAAGGAATACTGCGCCGGGTGGTAAATTGCACGTCTTGTGCTGATCGACCAGGTTGCACCCACAGTGGGACGCACATGGACATACTAATACTATATGTCCTCCTTGGAGGCGCGCGTCCGACCCCAACATATAGTATACCCATCTTGTAGTATATCGTTTCCCGAGCGGTGTGGCCAGAAAGCGCCCGCCACGACGCATATACTATAAGATTTCTCGGTGCGCGCGTCGCCCCTGGGGGGGCGACGCACATATAGTATAAGTATGTTGGGGTGTTGCACCCACAGCGCCGACTGCAAGTAGGAGTTACTGAAATGGGGAAGCAAGACAGCAAGGAACGCCAAAAAAGGAGACAAGCTGAAGCCACTTACGCTGAGCCGCACTGGGGCAGACAGGCTGAGGCAGGCTGGCCACACCCAACCTGAGCTGAAGATTAAACTGTACGTTTAGCTAAGAGACGCTAGTTTAAGCTCTGACGCTGAGCGAAGCTAAATCAAGTCGAACAATGCTCAGCAACGCCACGTTGAGCTATCCCACACCCCACCAAGCCAGCCATGCAAAGCCGAGCGAGGATAAGCAAAGCTTAACAAAGCCACACGAAGCTGCGCGGCGCTGAGGCTCGCAGAGCTAAACCAAGGCAAGACGAGCCACACAACGCCACTCCAAACTGAACTCTGCCAAGCTACACCAACGAAGACTGAGCCAACATTAGAAGCGAGAGTTAAATACATTCAGTAATTCAAATGCCCACGCTAAGGCTAGAATCGGCGCCCCAACAAACCCGAATTATGTTCAGATCTCTGGGGGAAGGTTCGGAGTGCTTATATAAGCATATACACACACACACACACACACACACACACACACACACACGTAGACGAAAAAGAAAGAGGAGGCGAAAGAGAGAGAGAGAGAGAGATCAAAAAAGAGAGAGAGAGAGAGAGTCTTCTGTGCACGCTTCACTAATGAAAAAGTCCAACCTCCCCCTCTTTGGAACCAGGCTCCCTCCCCTCGAAAATCTCCCCCTCTCTTGAAATCCCCCTCTCCAGAACAAACCCCCCACCCCCCGCTTCCCTGGCGAGAGCCCCCCCACACTCTCCCCTGATCTTTGAAGTCGGGGGCGGGCTGGTGCGCAACCTCCCCCCTGACATCCTCCCAGCGTGCACACAAGGGCTTCTGTTGTTTGTTACTGCCTCCCGCGCGCGGGACAGCTCCTGGGAGCCCCTGGAAAAAAATACCCTGGCAAAGCCCAGGCAAGGTCCCAGGAAACTCGTACCACCGCCCCCCTCATCAGATCAGGAAGCCTCCAGGGTCTGAGGCCTTCTGGGCGCATTCCTCAGTGAACGCCCCCAACGCAGGAGTTTGCTTCTGGGCGCGGCCCTCAGGACTTCCGAGACCCGGGATCGGCCCACGAGCCTCAGAGCGGCCCAGGAACGGCGACATCAATGCGAGGCGGGCCCCAAGATGGCCCCTGGTGGCTCAAGATGGTCCCAGACAGCCTCCCAGAGGCCCTTGGGATACCAAAATCATTCAAAAACCAATGGTTGCTCAACGGTTTTGGCCTTCTCGCCTTTTTGCTTCCTGTGACCACAGGTGGGGCCCAGACAAGCCCCCAGAGCGCTTCAAAGACTTCCAAAACCACCCCAGGGGAGACCCAAAAAGAGCTCCGGGAGAGCCCAAACAGAGGCCCAGGAGCGGGGATCCATGGGTGACAATCTCCAATTAGGCCCGAAGACAGCCCCAAGTGGCCCCAAGCCAATCCCGAGGGAGCCATGGATGATCCAAGATTGGCCCCGTGAGGCCCCGAGGTGGCCACAAGACAAGTGCTTCCTTACATGATTTCTGCTTTCTCGCATTGTCGTTTCCCGTGGGATTCTCCGACCTCAAGATAGCCCCAACATCGCCCACGATGGCTCCTAGTGGGAGCTGGCAGGGCTCCAAGAGAGCTCAGAAGACTCACAACAGCGCCCCAGGAGAGACCCAAAACAGCTCCGAGAGAGCCCGACAGCAGCCCAGGGTGGCTGGCACCAAGATGGCCCAAAGGTAAACCCAAGAGGCCTCAAGAGAACCCCGAGGAAGCCCAAGACAGCCCCCGAGAGGCCCCCAGCAGGCCCAGCTCCTTCAGAAGCCTGGGGTTTTTTCCGCGACTTCAGCTTTCACGCACTGCTGCTTCCTGTGGGCTTCTCCGGCCTCAAGATGTCTTCAACGTCGCCCAAGACGGACCCAAGCTGGAGGCTCCAAGAGAGCCCCAACGACTCACGGGGAGCGCCCCTGGGAGAGGCCCGGGAGAGGCCCCGGGAGAGGCCCCAAAGAGCTTCGCCAGCGCTCTCGAACGTCGAAGACCGGGATCCATAGGAGGACGAGGAGGAGGAGGAGGAGGAGGAGGAGGAGGAGGAGGACGAGGAAGAGCAGTAGGAGGAGGAGGAGGAGGAGGAGGAGGAGGTGCACCCAAGACAGCCCCCAAGAGGCCCCAAGATAACCCGCTCAGGATGGTCTCAGACAGCCGTCGAGAGGGCTCCAGGATCAAATTCCGCAAACGACTCCGGTTTTCCAGTGACGTGGGATGCCTCCCTGTCTTGTTTCCTGTGGAATTCTGAAGCATCGAGATAGCTCCGGCTTTGCGCACGATAGCTCCAAGCAAAGCCCAAAAGAACTGAAAGAGAGAGCTCCAACAGAGGTCCGACAGCGCGCCAAGCAAGACACAGGCACGCCAAAAAGCAAAGAGCATTGTTTATCACAACCCAAGGTGGCCGCCTACAGAACAAAAAACACTAAAACTTGTCCAAAGTGGGCCACTACAAAACCTAAAAGGCAAGCTCCTGATACAGGCGCGATGAGCTCCCGGATCCATCCCAGAGGCTTCCATCAATCCCACGGGAGCTCCTCTGCTCCTCTTCCCCTACACATGCACCCCGTGCCTTCATAGAAATAAATGGACGCTCCGTTCCGCGAGCATGCGCATGACCTCCCGTGGCCTCACCCCCTCACTCAGGACACTTCCCAACATACCCAAAGGGGAACAGCGATACAACACGGGCCAGAGGAATGAGCGACGCGAATACACAAAACAAGCTGGGTGCACGACTGGCGCCTCAGTTTTGAAGCCAAAGTGAAACGAATGCGAACGCGAATCCTTGCCTTTCAAAATCTATGGATGCACAAATCTAGATATGTCTATACGCGTGTACAAAGATGTACACGTGGCAGCCCCGTGAAAATACCCAACGGATGTTAAAGCTAAGCTGAACGAAATGGATCATGTCGGCACGAGCGAAGCAGTGCAACGGCAAAGTGGCTGCGTAATACAGAAAGCCAAGGACAGGCCGAAGCGAAGGCGAAGCCAGCGCCGAAGCTAAAGCTGAGCCAGAGCGCGAACGGAAGCTGGGCGGGGCAGAGCTCAGCAGTCCCAAGATCACCTGGACTGTTCTGCTCGCTTGCTTGGATGGGCTGAAGGTCCGCGATCGCGCTGTTCTGCGGCTGGCGTGCTCTTGCGACGCCAAAGATTTAAGGGCCCCTTTCCGCATCCAACACAGCGTGCTTCCACTTGTCGCCACAAGTCCTGAAGGACTTGGTCTGCCTTCAGACGGGGGAAATTGAGACCCAACACGAAGCCTGTGATACACGGTTCCGGAGACCTTCACCCCTTGAGCCCCCCGCCCCCACGCCTGCTCCATGGCCCCATCGCACACCCCTGGCTGCCCCAGCGCGGTCATCGACGTGCGCGGAAGCGCAGCCAGATAGGCTCTGCGCAGAGGAGCCAAGCCTGAGCTGAGCGAAGTTCGATGAGTCAGGTTCAGCGAGGCTGAGCCGAGCTGAGGGAACCTGAGTTCAGCTGAGCAGGGTCGTGCCCGAAGTCCACGCGGTGGGAAAGAAGTCAGAGCGAGAGGAGCAGCAGGAGAGGCATCGGCGCGGCGTGGCTGCAGGCTCTGCTCGGCTCACGGACATGCCTCCTGGCTGACGTCTTGACGCCTGCTGGCCGAGGCCCCGAAGTCGCGGTTTTGACTCTGAGCACGAACCTCCCGAGTGGCAAGATACAGCGCCGTCCCAACTTGAATCTGCGGGTTCTCACGCCCGAATCCCGAGTGTACTAGCACGCATGCGGCATCCGAGGGGAGTCCGAATCCCGAAGTGACCTTTCGAAAGGCTGCACCCCACCCCAAGCCTTCTAAAAAGAGTCCAGAGGTTCTGCCCTCAAACGGCAGCATGATTCAGCGATTTTACCCCGAAGCTGGTGCGGCCCCCCCGAGGGACCCTGCCGGGACGCTGACAGTGCGACGGGCCTGGCAAGCCAGCCCTCTTCCCGGGTCTCCCGAGGCCCTCGTCCGCACAAAGCTCCTGGGCTGAAGACGGAAAACAACTGCATAAACAGAAACTTTCGGAGTTCCGCGCGGATGTCTTGGATCTGCGCTGGACCCCCCTCCCTGGCGTGCGGAGCGTGCCGGGGGGCAGCGCCGGAGTCGCCGCCAGGGTCCCCGCGCCGATGCAAGAACCCGCCCGAAGCTGCAGAAGTTTGTGCTTATGCCGCTTGTTCTTTTGCTGGCCCAGGCCCTCGTCCGCCCCAAGTGCCTGGGCAGCTGCTTTCTTTTTGTTTCTCTCCCCAACGCAACACCGCGAGGCTGCGCAACAGCGTGAAACGGAGCAGCGAAAGGCGGCCGTTAACCCGCACGTGCCCGCGTGCAGAGTGCCCACGGGGCAGCTGCTTTCCGTCCCCCGGTCCAGCCTCGGAGCCCTCGGGCAGCGCGCCCAGCACGTCCTCCGGCCGGCCGTGGCACACCAGCAGCCGAGACCCGCGCCGCTCCAGCTCCTGGGAACGCACACAGACACACGTGTGCCGTGTGTCCTCCCTGGAGGCTTGCGCGCGACCCGAGCACATGCAGCACAGCCATCTGATCGGATCCCGAGCGGCACGGCCAGATAGCGCCCGCCACGAAGCGCATACGAGAAGGTAGCTGAGCGCGCGCATCGCCCCTGTGGGGGGGGGGGGGGGCCACGCACACATAGTCTTAGTATGCTTGCGCGACGCCGACTCCTCACCCAGGCGGACGACGCACTGGAGCCAGAAGCGCGCGCGCAGCGCGCAGGTCTTCCGCGCCGAGAAGGTAATCGGCTTGCGGGTGGGGATGGACCTCTGGCAGGCCGGGAACCCCTCAGATCTTGGCGCTGCAATCGTTTCGCAACTCGCGATTTCGCCCAATTTCGGGCCCCGGGACCCTCACCGATCGATCCGGGCCGACAAATGGCGCAGAAGGATGGGGCCCCGGACCCGAGTCGTGTTTTTTTGCGACGATGCAGTCTTGAGTTGTGCAACGTCGGAGCCCCGGGTCTGGCGGCAGTACGCCAGAGAGCCTGCTCTGGGGGCCTACGGCAGGTTCGTGTCGTGCCGACTTCGGCGTTGGTTTCTGACACCGCGGGGATCGTTCAACCTTGAACGATCGGCCGTTTCCGAAACGTCCAAGTCGTTCCACATCGAGCGATTCTGGGTCGCCCGTGGCGTTCAACATTAAACGCCGCTGGCGGGGTCGCCGCCGGTCGACAACACGCGAACCTACCGTGGGCCACGCCTGGGTCCGGGCAGAGGCGAGCCGACCGGAGGAGGGAGGAGGAGGAGGAGGAAGGAGGAGGATGAGGAGGAGGAGGAGGAGGAGGAGGAGAAGAAGAAGGAGGAGGAGAAGGAGGAGCAGGGGGACGAGCACGCCGTGCGCGGGGTACCAGGCGCGGCGCACCCGCTGGGCTCTCGCGCCGGCTGCGCCGCGCCCGGGCCAGCCCGATGCACCCCAAGAGGGCCCCAGGGCGCACTCTCTCCGAGCGCGGCCGCCAGCTTCTGGCAGAGGAGGAGAGAGGAGAGGGGAGGGGAGGGGAGGGGAGGGGAGGGGAGGGGAGAGGAGGGGAGAGGAGATGCGAGGCGAGGCGATGAGACATACTAATACTGTAAGTCCTCCTTGGCGAGGAGGGGAGAGGAGGGGAGAGGAGAGGAGAGGCGAGGCGAGGCGAGGCGAGGCGAGGGAGTGGGACGCACAGAGACATACTAATACTGTAAGTCCTCCTTGGAGGGGCGCGTCTGGCCCGAACATATAGTAGACCCATCTTGTAGTATATCGTTTCCCGAGCGGTGTGGCCAGAAAGCGCCCACCGCGACGCATATACTATAAGATTTCTCGGTGCGCGCGTCGCCTCTGGGCGGGCGACGAACATGTAGTATGAGTATGTTGGTGTGACGCCGAAGGAAATCCAATTTTCGGGCCATGGCTCGGGTCTCCGGCGGCCGTTTGGGACGATCCGGGCACCCCAGACGCCTTTCGGAGAGGCGCAGCTGCTGGAGAGCATCCTGAGGCTGGGAGACCGCCAGGAACCGACGAAAGCACCCCGAAAACCTCGACCTTTGAAGGCGGCCGACCTCTTGAACTCTGGATCGGTCACGCGGCCGTAGGGCGACCTGTCCAGGAAGCGCGGGTCGAAGCAGAACACGGCCGTGAACGGCCGCCTGTCGGCCAGGGCCGCACCTACCACCGCCCGCAGCACTGGGTTGTCCTGCACCCGCAGGTCGTTGCGGGCCCACCAGACGCAGGGCCCAGTGCTCGTCGGGATGACCCGGGCCTCCAAAGAGGGGCCACCGAAGGACATACCATGGTCGGGAATGTTTGCCTAGCGTGTCGCCGCGGCGGCCCCGGCGACACGCTATGCCTTGCGAGCGGATGGCGTGTCGCTCCGCTCCGCGGGGCGGGAAGCGCGGAAAAACTCGGGACGTTGACGCTGGGTGGCCGAAAATCTGGATACCGTGTCGCGCCCGGGCGTGGTGGGCCAGAACCGGCAGAGCGCCACGCTTTCCAAAAAGTCCCTTCTCTTCCTCATCCTCCACCTCCTCCTCCTCCTCCTCCTCCTCCTCCTCCTCCTCCTCCTCCTCCTCCTCCTCCTCCTCCTCCTCCTCCTCCTCCTCCTCCTCCTCCCGAAGCAGACCCAATGCACGCCTGGGCGGTTTGGCCATTTTTAACAAGCACTCAATGGTGGCTTCGTGGCTTTTCTCAAGGATTCCGATTGTGAGGAATTCCAATAGAATCCCTTGTGGCGCTTTCCAGAGGATTCCGATTGTAATGCTTTCCTGTGGAATCCCTTTCTGGCGCTTTCCAAAGGATTCCGATTGTGAGGCTTTCCAATAGAATCCCTGTGTGTCGCTTTCCAAAGGATGCCTGTTGTGAGGCTTTCCAATAGAATCCCTTTGTGGCGCTTTCCAAAGGGTTCCTGCTGTGAGGCTTTCCAATAGAATCCCTTTGTTGCGCTTTCCAAAGGATTCCTGTTGTGAGGTTTTCCAATACAATCCCCTCGTTGTGCTTTCCACCGGATTCCTGCGGTGTGGCTTTCCAATAGAATCACTTTGTGGCGCTTTCCAAAGGATTCCGATTGTGAGGCTTTCCAAAAAATCATAAAAAACTGACATATAGAATTCCGTGGTGGACCGCCAGATTCTACTCGAAAGTTCAGAGTTGTTGGTTTTGGGTTTTTTGGTGTTTGAGTTTTTTGTTTTCTGATCCGTTTTCGGTTTCGTTCGGCCTCCACAGAAAGATGCCGATTGAAAACGCGCAAACTGCCCAGGCCTGCATCGGGTCTGGCGCCCCTCCTCCTCCTCTTCCTCCTCCTCATCCTACTCCTCTTCCTCCTCCTCCTCCTCCTCCTCCTCCTCCTCCTCCTCCTCCTCCGCCTCCTCCTCCTCCTCCACCTCCTCCTCCTCCGCACGTCCGAACCGAACATGGAGCACAAACGCCTTATAGTAGATCACGAACTAGGCGGTGTGGCCCGAAGGCGCCCGCCACCGAGCATGCGCTAGAAGATTTCTGAACGCACAGATCCCCCCGTTGGGGGGTCGGTCGACGCGCAAACCATACAAGCATGGTTGGGGATGCCGACGCTCGGGGCAGAGATGGAGCCAGGATCCAACCACGGAGATCTCCACTTGGGAAGGCTTCGGTTTACGCGCTGACATACCCCCCAGCCAGTCTTGACCAGCCTCAACAAACCCCCCGAATGGTCTGGGGCGGTCTCGACACCCCATCCCCAGGGCGCGGAGCGCCCCAAGGGCGCCGCCAGAGGCGGCGCCAGGGTGTTGAGGGGGCTACTCGGGGGGCCTATTGATGCCAGCCAGGACTACCTGGGGGGCTGCCTGCGCACACACCGAAGCCTGAGCATCTCCACTGCCCCCGCTCTCGCTTGTTCACTCGATGACCGCGCCGCGCTGCGAAATCCAAGGCGGAGCACCCGCGCGGTGAGCACCTGGCGCTCCGCGCCGGAGTTGGCTGCGCCCAGAGTGCAAGCGGAGGGAGGGGCGAGCGGCAGGGGGAGGGGCGGAGACCCGCAGATAAGGGGGAGAAGAGAGCGGCCGGCAGGAGCCCAGGCGGCTCGAGACTCGGTGTGCTCTCTGCGGCTGGCGCCTTGAATGACTGGATTGTGAGACCCCCGATAGGCCCAGGGCGAGACCGCAATGCCAGCACGCTATGCGGAGATGAGTGTGTAGCGCATCTGGCGACGAGCGCGGCTTAGTTCAGTTCAGCTCAGTTCAGCCCAGCTCAGTTTAGTTCCTCCTTCTCCTCCTCCCCTCCTCCTCCTCGTCCTCGTCCTCCTCCTCTTCCTCCCCGTCCTCCCTCCGTCCCAAGACCCAACGCGACGACCTAGCCGACCAGAACCATCTTTCAACGTCGCAGCGCGGCAGAGACGATCCGCACGCGCGTCGGGCCGAAGTCGGGATACGGCATCGCGAATTAGCCCGCATGCACAAGGAAGGGGAGGAAGGAGGCGGCCGCAGAGAAGAGGACGGAGCGCGGGGGCACACTCACGCAACGAAGCTGCGGCAGGTGCACGGGCGCGGCCGGGCTGACGGGTAATTAGCCCCTGGCATCGGCTGCGAGTCGGCGTCGCTGTACACCCAGGGGGGGGGGTCCAGCAGCCCCAGTGCGGGCAGGGCCCAGCAAGTGGAAGAGCGGGAGCAACCAGCAACCGGAGAAGCAGGGCGCCAGAGGAAGCGCGGGGCAGCGGCGCGGGAGCCGGCGGCAGGGGGAGGGGCGCCGGCGCTGCAGCGGCCGCAGGGAGCCCAGGGCGGCGGTGGCGAGACAGGCTGCAGGGGCAGCCTGCCGGGACGACCCGTCGCGGGGCACGGGGACGAAGGCGGGTCGCAAGAGAAGACAGCGCCACTCCGTAGCCGCTGCAAGGCTCACGGCAAGGAGTTTGGCGTCGCCCAATGGGAGCCGCACGTGGGAGCCGCGCAGGCCCGGCAGGCCGCCACGTGGGAGCCGCACGGCAAAATTGGCGGCGAGCCGCAACGGCGGCGGCCCCCAAGTAGGGCAGCGAGACTGCGGACAGGGGCAAGACCCCCTGCGACCGCAAGGGCTGCAAGGCGGCGCCAGCACAAACTGGCATGGCGCGGTGCTCTCTATGCGAGAGCGCTGCGCCGGGGGGGGGGCGCAGACCCAGGGCTGGTGCACGGCATCACGGCCAGGGATCCGGCAGAGGGGAATCGGGCCGCTGCGCGGGGCCGACAGGAAGGGGCGGGCGCCAGACCGGCAGCCACCAGGGAGGAGGAGGCGAAGCGGAAGGCAAGCCGCAGCAGCGGGGACCCCCAACTGTGGCAGCACGCACTGCCGACAAGGAAGGGGCCCCTGTAAGGCGCGGGGAATGCAAACAGCACCCCCGGCGAGAAGACCAAGCGAGCGACCCGCCAGGCGGGGGAGAGGCCGAAGGGGCCAAGCGACGGGAGGGCGGCGAGGCGGGAGGGGGGGGCGCCCGGGCACCGCCACGCACTATCTGAGCCGGACAGCGCGCCGGAGCCCTGAGCGGCGGGCGCGCGGCGGAGGCGCGGCAGAAATCCATCTAACTGGTGCGTTGACTGGCGGGAAAGGATCGGGCGGCGGTCTCCCGGGGCGGAAGGGCGCCGACATCGACAGCGGAGCCAGGCAGCGCAAACCGTGGAGAAAGCGGCGGTTGGAAGGCCCACCGCGATCATCCGTGAAGCCAGGTAGAAGCGCACCTAACTGGCGCGCGGCCCGGTGGAGAAGCCACGCGCGGCGCCAGGGTTGGCGACCACATGCCGTCCCAGCGGAAACGTTCTGTGTTGGAAAGCCCACCGCAATCGTCAGAGTAGCCAAGTAGTCGGAACCATCTAGCTGGCGCAAGGACTGGCGGGTCATGCGCGTGGGTCGCCCGGGCTGCGCGGCCGCCAGCTGCTGTGAGGCCGGGGAGCTGGCTGCGCCCCCAGGGCCGCCCCGGTGGCCACATGGCACCTGGCACTTCAGAGCCCTCGCGGGCGGGATTGGTCTGGTGCAGGCGCGGTGGCCTCGCTGTGCCGCTTGCCCCCCTGCCCTGCCCCAGCAGTTTGCCCCTGGCAGCTCTGCTTGTGCCGCCAGATCGCGTCTCAGTCAACGCCCAGCCACCTGTCGTTGCAGAGGCGGCGCATGTCGTAGTTGACGGTTGCCAACTCCGCCACGAAGGCATTTCAGAACTCCTCATGGCCTCTGGGGTTGTAGACACGCTTGTCATGGCCCCTATTGTCCCACTTGTCGCAGGCCCTGTGTAATCCTTCCACAAAAAGTACGCCGCACGCCTCTAAGGCGGTTGACCACCTGGGCCCAGGTCTCAGTCCTATTCTCTGAGCGAGACCACCGCGGTGGCCACTGGATGCCGGACCTGGGGGTTCGGCACAGCCGGTCCTGTCGCTCCCCCAATCCCTCCAGCTGCGGGTACTCGTACCTGAGGTTCTATATCGTCCAGTATCGCAATCCCACTGCCTGTCACGGTCCCAGGTCCAATTATACCAATTGCTTGTCCATCTGGTCTCGTCCCGACCTCCGAGGGTGGTCTCCAGGTTTCATGGGCGTCGTAAGGCGCGTCTGTGAGTGGGGGCTGGGCCATGCTGGAGGCGACCCGCGAGGCGCCTGGGTTTCCCCCACCGGGCTCTCCTCGGGTGTCCCCGTAGGGCTTGCCCAGTTGGGATTTCCAAGCCAGGTGTGCCTGGCTGGGCCCCTCCCCTACCGCGAGCCTTAACTCGCCTACGCGTACGCACAGATGTCGCCCTGGCTTCAACTGGCCCTAGGATCCTTCCTCGGGCGCATCCGGGAGGAGGTGCCCCCCATGCTCGTCGGGTAGCGTGCACCAGCAGGCCGCTCTGCATTCACCTGCATCGCCCCTGTTGTACACGTAGTCTCCGACGCTGACGAAAGGTGCGGGTCCATCGTGCATTCCCGAGACTACCGGTCTGACCGTGGGGCAGAACCCTCCTCTCAACCCAGCCCACGCGCTCGCCCCGCGCTCTGGTTCGGTGGCTGGGAGGCACGTGGGGCACCTGCGCTGCGGTTCCCGCTGGGGCTGGGGTCCCAGTCCGGGGGAAGGCTCCTGCTGGGGCTGGCATCCCTGGTCTTGCCGTCGTCCAGGTCCGCGCTGGAGCCAACCAGCTGCACCTCGCGGATGTTACGAGAAGTGGCTTGGTCCACGGCGTTCCCGGCTGGAACATCGCGCGGCTCGCTCGGTGTTTCAGTGCGCGGCGCCTCGTGGTGGCTGGGGCGAGGAGAGACATCGGCTGCGTGCCTGCCAGGTTCCTGGTCGGCGCGCGGAGTTAGTTTCCCGCGCTCCGTGCCCTCCGCGCGATGTGGCGCAAATGGGCCGCGCGTCCCGGGTCCAGGTTCGGCGGTTCTGCGGTAGCCGTCAAGCTGAGCTGCACTTGTCCACCGTATGCCCTGACTGTCCAGGAAGGCTGCTGGTGCGTTGGCGTCGTGGCGGAGGGGGTTGGTACCCCTGTTCGTGTTTCTGGTCCCCAGGAAGCTCCGCCAAGCCTGCTTGAAATGGTGAGCGGCCCCCATTTACCTTCCCTTTGCCTGCCACCCCCCACGCGACGATGTCTGCCAGGGCAGCGCACCTCCCCGTCCCGCCTTGGCTGTATATCATCGTCGTAGACGAAAGTCAGGAAAGCCAAGCATTCTTCACGCGCCCAACACCTGGCGTCCTCTGTCCACTCTCCATACCTCCTGGGGTCCTTGGCACGCCGCCCATCAACGAACTCACGGCACGCTCCGTCGATGTCGCAGTGGAGCTTGCGGGCGTGGTCGACCATGATGTGCGCGATGTCCTGACCAAACCTGCCTCGGCGCGCCCAGGCGCGGATCAAGTCCGCGGCCTCCAATGCAGCAACTCTCCTGCATGCCAGGCCAGGGCAGGCTGGGGGCGGAAGTGGGTCCAGGTCGGCCAGCACTGCTGCGGAGTCGTCGGGCATCACTGGCAGCGGGGCGCGTGCCTCGTGCCGGATGTCCGCCGGCCCGTGCGCCGACCGGGTGGCCCTTGGCTGTGGGAGGGGGCACCATCGCAGCGCTCCTGGCCCCAGGGCCACCAGGAAGGCAGAGCAGCATGCCCTCGTCCATCCAGGAGGGGACCTTGGAGACCCCATTGGGAAGGACGGGGTTGAAATTCTCCCGGCTGGTTTGGTTCCTCTCGTTCTGGTTGATGGCCCACTCCACCAAGTGCGCGTACCGGAACTGCAAGCACGTCTCCTCCCATGTCCACGCGTCGCGGTCCAGGTTCCTGGCCGAGCGAGCACGCCCATTCTCCCACAGGGTTTGTGGGAAGTGGCAGAGGTGGTCCCTCTCAGCTGCAGCGAGCGCCGCGTTGCTTGCGCTCCTGGGTAGGCATCTGGAGGAGACAGCGATCCAGTGCAAGTTAATGTAGGGCCCGTAGTTGCACCCGACGTAGCCGACTAGCCTGACCATCTCGCCCGTTGTCTGTCGATCCGGCGCTCTTCCGGTTGTGGGCAGAAGCGGGCGGAGGGGCGCAGTGGCCAGGTAGGTTGGGCAGCCCGTTGTCTAGGAGCCCGGATCCCTGGGCCCCAGACCCTGAACCCCCGGGCACCCTCCGGTCCGCGCTGCGGTCTACGTTGGCCTGGCTGGGTCGGGACTCTGCACGAGCTTGCCTGCTGGCCCCCAGTGCGGGAGAGCGCCTTCACTGAGCAGCTGGGGGGCTGCAGCTGCCGCTGTGCCTCCTCCTCCTCGGTGGGGAGCTGCGCCGGCGCCTCCGGCTGGAGCCTGTGGCAGCCCTCGTCCTGGAGGCGTCGCCCGCCCTATTCCTCTTGGGCTCTCCCCAGGCCGCCCTCGACGGGGGGGGGGGCCTTGCTGGTTGCGCCCTCGGCGGCGACCAGGGGGGGGGCCGGCGTCTGCCTGCGCCTGCGCTGCGGCGCCGACCTTCTGTCGTCCCCGGCCTCTGGCGGCCGAGTCAGGTGCTGCCCGATGGCGGTCGCGCCGTGCCAGACTAGAACCACACAGAATCCCCCAGACAGTCTCCCTCCTCCCTCAACTCCCTGGAGCTCGCCTCATCTGGGCTCAACTCCTGGAGCTCGCCCAAGCTTGTAAGGAGACGACGAGCTCAAGGAACATGAGCACACTCGAGAAAGGGCGGGATGGCATGTGGAGAGGAACACCCAAAACTAAGGCCACCTAACTTCAAGCTTCGCGCTGCACAAAGTGAAAGACGAGCTCATCTTCGCATCCTCGCGCCGCCCCCCTGGAGAAGTCCGGCTGCCCAGACAAGCCCGCAGAAAGCAGAACACGAAGCGCGGCTGTAATCGCGCCCCCGCTGATGATCGATTGTGCCTCGAGCGCTGCCAAGCGGGGGCCCAGCGCCGATCCGAGACATCAGCGCGGACCTCCGAAAGTTCATGCTTATGTTATGAGTTGTTCCCCGACGGAAGGAACTGGAAGAAGTTACTCGTCTCGGGGAGACGTAAGACCCGGGTACGGGGGACTCGAAAATCCCCGACGAGGTCGTCAAAAAAAGGACGAGGCCGAGCCTGCATTTTGACGAGGCCTCCCGCTGCAGACATCCCACGAAACTCCTCCTCGTCAAAATCCGAGTCGCGGTCGTCAAAAAACGATGGCGAACCCGAGTCCCGGCAAACCCGGGTCTTACGCTCCCCCGATGGTCACTCGGGGGTCCCCGCCAGGGCGTCCGGCGGCCCTCGAAGGAGGGCCTCCGCGAGCAGTCACACGGGGGGCTTTGGAGAGCCTCCGAGAGCCGACGCCGCAGGGCCTCGACCACGCAGACTGGTGCCGAAGAGACCTCAGGGGGTGCTTCCGAAGGGGCCCTCTGAAGGATTGCAAAAAAAAAAAAAAAAAAAAAAAAAAAAAAAAAAAAAAAAAAAAAAAAAAAAAAAAAAAAAAAAAAAAAAAAAACCTTTTTTGCAATCCTTTTTTTTGCAATCCTTTTTTTTTTGTTTTTTTTTTTGCAATCCTTTTTTTTGCAATCGTTGGTTTTTTTTTTTGCAATCCTTCGTTCAGGTGACGCCCCTGGTTCGCGAAGGGATAGCCACAACTGCGCGCGGCAACGGCGGTGCGACTCATGGTCACCGTCCATCCTGGTCATCGTCAGCTCGTGGACCAACCTCGCGAATCGGCGGAGGCCGGCATTACCACGACTAAGATCTGCATCGCCAAGGCCGCGCGACATATTGGCCCTCGTCGACTTCTGCTGGTTTTCGGGCCGTAACTCGGGCCTCTGGCGGCCGTCCGGGACGATCCAGGTACCGCCGGAACGCTCTCGACGAGGCGCAGCTGATGGAGCGCATTCCGAAGTTGGAAAACCGCCAGGGTCTCACGAAAGTACCCGAAAACCTCGAAGCTCACAAGCCTCGAGCCCATTCCCCCCCTCTTCATGGTCATCGTGACTCTTTCCTGGAATTCGATCGATCGCCGTCTGGTGCAGCTGGCGCCCGCTCCGGGCGGAGCCTCGACGGCCTCCTCGTCGCGCGGTGCCTCCACCGCGGACGCCATGGCGGTGCCCCGCGCCCCAGGGGAGGGCGCAGAGTACCGGAGCCGCTGCCCGCTGGACCAAACTGGCCGCCTCGAGCGGAAGAGACTCGCAGTGACTGCACTGCTGGCGATGACAAGACTGAGCACCAGCACCACCACCACCACCACCAACAACACCACCACCACCACTGCTGTCGTCATTGTGATGATCATCGGCTATACTTTGATCACCGCCACCAGCGGCGCCATCATCATCATCATCATCATCATCATCATCATCATCATCATCATCATCATCATCATCATCATCATCATCAGCAGCAGCAGCAGCAGCAGCAGCATCAGCAGCAGCAGCAGCATCATCGGCAGCATCATCATCATCATAATCATCATCAGCATCATCAGCATGATCATCATCATCATCAATATCAACATCAACATCAACATCAACATCAGCAGCATCATCAGCATCATCATTACCATCATCATCAGCAGCATCAGTATCAGGATCACCATCTTCATCATCAGCATCAGCATTGGCATCATACTCGTGATCAGAATCATCAGTATCATCACAATCAGCGGAAGCATCATCATCGCCATCATCATCAGCAACAACAGCATCATTGCCATCAGCATCAGCATCAGCATCATCATCATTAGCATCAGCATCAGCGTCATCATCATCAGCATCATCATCCGTACCATCATTACCATCTTCATCATCGTCAGCAGCAGTATCAGGAGCATCATCTTCATCATCAGCATCATCACTGGCATCATAATAATGATCATAATCATCGTCATCACCATCATCGTCACCAACATCATCATCGTCGTCATCATCATTATCATCATCATCATCATCATCATCATCATCATCAGCAGCAGCAGCATCATCATCATCTTCATGTTCATCTTCATCTTCATCAGCAGAACAACGATATCACCATGGCCATAGCCATCGATATCGCCATCACCACCAGCACCACCACCACCACCTAGCACCAGAACCACCGCGCGGGCTTCGCGCGCGCTCTCCCCGCTCGCAGTGAGGTGTCCAGAGTTGGGCGACGGTTGCGGATAGGACTTTAGTCCGAAGGCGCTACGGGAATACGTAGTAAACAACCCTTCCCTGAGCAAGGAGGACCCAAGGAGGACGACGCAGAGGACGAGGGGGGAGGTTTGGAGGTCGAGAAAGGGGAGAATTGTCCAGGAGCATGGCGGCGACGAAGACGAAGCAGAACGGCAAGGAGGGAGAGCAGAGAAACGGCGCCGCTGAAGAGGAGCAGCAAAAAGGAGGACAGAGAGGAGGAGCCACGGTGCCCCTCGTCCACATGTGCACCTCCCAGTGGCTTGAGGCCCATCCTGCCACCGTGTCTGGGACGTTGGTCAGAGACATCTTGGATCCCTGTTGGGGTCTTTCGGGAACCTCGTGGAGGCAGTCCTGACGCCTCTTGGGACTCCTTCGGGCTCTTGGGGCTCTTGCGGGCATTCGGGTCCTCTTGGGAGATTCTTGGGGGCCTGCTGGCAGTCTTCGGGTCCTCTTGGGGCGAAGGCCTCGAAATGTGGGTTCGCACCGATTACCCGACCCTGGGCCAACAGTGTGCTGGTGATAATGCTCCTACTGGTACGCGAGACCCGCCTCACTCTGGCCCCATACGGTAGCCCCAGTCACACCGGCGACATCATCGAGGCGGCCCTTGGCATCTGTGTGCCCTACAACGAGGCGCGACCCGCCGTTGGCGACAGCTTTGGGAAGTCCCACAACCTCGCGAAGCCGGACTTCCGTCGGCTCCATGAACACATCGAAGACTTCATCGAGGCCTGCTCGAGACTGGCCACCGTGACTCGTCACCACCCCTCCTCGGCCGCCAGCAGCAGACAGCTACGTGGAAGGAGACCGCCGCCCGCGACTTCCTCCCTCAAGACACCTCGACTGGTCGCTGCCAACTCACGACCCCTGCCGACCTGTCCGCTCTGCGCCCCGACGTTTGCGCCATTTGCGCTCTCTCGAAGGACCTGCTCGGCTCGCCCGTTGGCCTCCTACCCAAGAACCGGAACTTCGAATCCCCCCCTACCTAGGGGGAGGGCTCTTTGGCACAGGGAGGGACCTGCACTTCCCCCCCCCCGACGGGCGCACTCCCAGGTGCCACGCTGCTCCCACCCACGCTGCAGACCGGGGACAGCCACTTTCAGACGACCGATCAAGCCCCCAACGTCTACTGCGACTCTTGCAGACGTGGCCCATTCGACCCCCGGAAGGACAACGGTGGCGCCTGGGTTAACCCCGAGACGCGCCAGCTGCCGGCCGCAAGCCGGCTCGAATGCTACAGGAGAGGGCAAGACTGTCGCTGGCACTGCATCACCTGCTGGAGACTAAGCCAGGACGTCCTAGGCCTGCCCATACCCGAAGGAGTCAGGCTCGCAACGGCCGGCGCCACAAGTACGCCCACAACCTGGAGCAATCACACCCGCCGACCTCTGCCGGCCAGGCCTCCTGTGCAACTACCCGAGGCGGACACGCCACTATGGCGACTCCTCCTCCCACAGCGCGTCACACAAGACCCCATCCTTACCAGCACCACCATCCCCATCCAGCGCACTGAGGACGACAGGTTCGGAAGAGAGATCGGCAATGGGAAATGGCGATGCAGATGCGACCGCTGCTCTGGCAGCGACCCCTTGCACGAGTGGTAGTGCGGAGACACTCCCAAAGGCATCTCTACCTTCCGCCCCGGAGAGCAGGCCCCAGGCTCAGGCGCTCACGGCCTTCCGCTCTTCGACGATCGCAGACGCCTCCTCGCCCCTAAGAAGTCGAGCGCCACGCGGCACTGCGCGCGATGCCTGGGGGACGTCTGGAACGCCCGGCCCCTCGATGTCCAGGCGATCCTCGCCCGGGATGGGTCCCGAGCTGTCCTACCCACCTGCCCAGGCGAGCGCGCCCGACCACCTCCCCGGCCCCGCCGCAGCGGCCCCTTCGGGCGCCACTGGACGACGGCCGCAGCGCGGCTCCCGCCGTGTGAAGGGCCCCAGGAGCAAGCCCCGCCTGAAGTGAAGGACCCCTTCCGCCCCGCGAGCCAGAGACCCCCAAGCCGAGGCACCAGGTCCCCGTGCCCCGCAGCACCCTGGACGCACGGGGCCAGGCAGCGCGGCCGCCCGCCACCCACCGCGGTGGGAACCTCCGCGCCGCCAGCACCCCAGGACCTCAAGACGGGTTGCCTCGCCAGCAGCGCTCTCCCCGCACGGTGGTCGGCACCGCATTGGTCGGAAACCTTACCGCAGGTCGCCCAGCAACACAGCGAGCAGCTGCACGTCCCAGAGTTAAGCCAACCAGCCGCGGGGCCGCAGCTCCAGCAGCCACGACAGTTCTTACAGCAGCTACTACAGCCTCACCCCGCCGCCGCACCACGACCAGAGGCAGCCACTGGAGCCACTCAGCCCCGACCGCAGGTACGCCAGAGCGCAGACCAGTCGCAGTCCCGCCGCCCCAGCCCCAGCCGCAGCCCACCCGGGGCGATTGCGGCTTCAATCCGACGACCGCCTGGCCACTCATCCCCCCGACCCTGCTCGCGATTTACTCGACAGCATCCCAGCGCTCGCTCCTCCCCCGTGCCCTGCACTCAAGGTGAGGGTCATCAGCGACCTGGAAGCTGTCACTGACGTTCCCCTCTGCCAACCAAAGGCAAGGCCGACAACACCATATCGCACGCCATGGTGGCCTACGCAAGGACGCTGCACCCCGGCATTGACGATGCCTGGAGAGCCTGGACCGCACTGCGACGGGACGAAGCACTCTCCCACCAGGGGATCCCGCGGGACCCCAGTGCTTGGGCGGAACCCATTTGAATTAATTTCCAACATATACGGCACCATCGTCCCCGAGTCCGGGATGCCCGAGGGCACCGAGTGGGACGGGAAACACGCTGCGCTGGCCCACCTCATCAGCTACCTGCACAGCCAGAGGTACCAGCCCGCCCCCGGAAGTGAGCACAATATGGCCGACCTGTGGGACGCCTACAGGCTGAAGCACGACAAGCACGCAAAGGACAAAGGACGGGACACCAGCAGGTACAGCCGGCAGCTGCTCCTCGGCTTCCTGGAGTCCGTCGACATCCACAACATGCGCGCTGCCCCGCTAGTCGGATACGACCCGAGAACGGGAGGGAGACGCCAGCGGCCCAACCACAACAAAATCGCCGCTCGCCCCCCAGGGAGGGACCACGCATACAACCGGCCCGCCTCCGGCGGATCTCCAGGCCCGAGCGTAACGGACGCGCGGGCAGGACTTCCAAAGGCTGCCCAGCGGCCAGCCGCGGACCGGAGGAGCACCAACCCACCCAACTCCGCTCGGGCTCGCAGCCCCCCACGCTGCACTCGGCAGGCGGCAGCATGCAGCTCAGGCTCAGGCAGTGGACCCCCTGCGGGCACCGCCCTACCGCACGCCGCCAGACGTGGCACAGCTGCCAGCAACGACACCGTCGACCCCTCGCCCGCGATTGCCTCCTCCGAGCCATCCCCGGCCTCCCCGACCCCGCCCCGCGGTGAGGTCCCAGAGGGGCCCCTCCAGCGAGCCGCCGCCACCAGGAGGCCCCGCGCCCCAGGACGGGGGGCCCGCGCCACCCGGCCCCCGCGACGCGCTCCCCACGGAAGCAGAGCGAAGGGGGACGGGCCCTGCGAGCGGTGCAGTCGGACGGGGGACCCACGGACCACCGCCTGCCGAGACCCCCGACGAACCGGCGCGCAAGACGCCCCTGGCCTGCGGAGCACCCCAGCCCCGCCCACCCCTCGCGGCACTGGCAGGGGGAAGCTGGCGCCTTCGACGGGCACGAGAGGCAGGCGTACCCGCCCAACCGCGCCCACTGCACAGCGCACCCCCCCGTCCGTTACACTCCCCGCCCCAACCCCCACGACTCGCTTTACCACAGGCCCCGCCAGGCCATTAAATGGCACTGCACGTGGAATTACGCGGCCAGAAGGGAGGAGAGCTGGCCCGAGGTCGTCAACCGCCTCAAGCGGGAGTGTGGCCCAATGCTGGTCATCGGCTGGAACGCCCTCTGTGATCACAGGGAAGGACGAAGGACGCCACGGGGCCACGTACAACCCCGACGGAAAAGATCAGATCTGCGGGGATTTCGTCATCCAGCTCATCGAAGAAAACTTCGACATCCGCAACCTGTGCCAGAGACTCAGCCTTCAGATCGACTGGCACCAAGCCTGGGATAAGCAGATCCAGAAGAGTGAACACCTCCCTGGGCTCGGCAAGGCATAGGGAAAGGCCCAGAGCCTCCTGGGAAAGGCAACCGTCGCGGTGACCCGACATGCCCCAGCAACGAGCCTTCCAGGCAACGGCGCCCAGCGAGCTCCACCCAGTACTGACCGGCCTGGATCCACACTAGCCCCAGTCAAAGCTCCGCGATTTCGGTGCTTGCCCCAACTTCCGCTGCAGCGGCAGCATCAGCCTTGGCACCCCCCGTCCGAGCCGCTGCTCCTCCGACCCCCTGGGCGCCCTGCGCGGCACTCCCGCCCGCCGGCACTGCGCCCTGCGCGCCAGGTCCTCCCCCGTGGCGGCCCTCCGCCCCTGGGAGGCATGCCGGCCTGGTTCGCCCGCGTCCCTGGTCCCCCCCCCGGGGCCGGGGTCGCCCTCCATTCACCTGACGGTTGCACCAATTCGGTGCCTCCCCACGCCCCCACCTCCACGCGTCCCCCCGGGCGCCGTGTTGGTGCTCCCCCCGCCACTGCGAGGCGTGACCTCACGCCTCTGCGGGCTCTCCTCGCCCCCCCCTGGCGCCGCGAGCGCCCGGCACTCCGCCTCGCGCCTGCTCCGGCTCGGTGCCTTCCGCCTCCTGCCCCCGCCCGCGCTCCTCTTGGGGGACGCTGGCTCCCCTTCCCCGGGGCTGTCGCCCGTCGCCCCATCCGCCACTGGGCTCCCTCCACCTGCGGGCCGCTGCGTGGCCCTCGGCCGCCCTGCGCCTTCGCCCGGCAGCGCCCCGGCCGGCCCACCAGGTGCCCGCCGCCCGCCTGGCGGCCGTTGGCCCGGGCCGGCCCACGCTTCTCTCGCGCCGCGCTCTGCGGGAAGGGGCCGCTCAGCCCCCCCCCCCCCCGCCCCCCGCCCTGCTGCCGCCTCGGCTCCTCACTGGGGTGCCGCGCTCTCGCTCTGCTTCCCCCTCGGCCCCCTTCGCTCGGCCTGCCCCCCCCCCCCAAGCCGCGGGGGCGCTCCCGCAGGCAGTGCAGCAGCTCGGCGCCCTTCGCTCCCCGGCGGCCCCCGCCCGTTCGGCGGGCCCACCGCTCGGCCCTCTGGCCGCGCTCTGCTCGCCTCGGGGCCTGGGCTGGTCTTGCCGCCCGCGCTCCCCCACCCCCCACCCCCCCCCGCCTTGCCTGGTTTGCAGGCCCCACGCGCCTCCCCTGGAGGTGGTTTCGCACTGCTCATCCTCTATGCCGTCGACTGCATGCAACAGCCCTACTTCAGCGCCCCGCCTGCACCCCGGACCGCTGGCCCCTCCCTCGGGGAGTCCGGCGCTTCTGTCCGCGAACACCTTCAATGATGGGCACGCGGCAGTGGTTTCGGAAGGTCAATAGCCGGCGGTGCAAGTCAATAGTCTTGACCGCTCAGGCAGCCATACCGAGGCTCACCAGAGCCACTCCCTTCTCAAACGTGAGATCCATCACTGGCCCCCATTCGTGGTGAACCACTCCAGCCACGGTGAACCACACAGGAAAACACAGGATGTAGCACCTTCGGTCGTTCATCTTGTTTGCTTTCAGTGGCCACTGATGCAAGGCTTCATGCGAACATGCCGATGACTGCAGTCAGCGTTGAGGCCGTCGTGGACGCCAGCGCGCTAAACACTGTGTCTTTCGCCGCGGACCAGCCTGAGCCCATCTCGCGCGCACGCCGACGCAATGAAGAAGGTGCATGTGTGGGCCGAGCAGGCATTGCACGGCTCTGGAGTGGTCAGGGCCCTGGCTCAAAACACGTTTCGTCCAACCGCATCCTGCCTTATCCTACGGACGGGAGCTTTTGCTTCGCGTGTCGCCGCGGCTGCCCCTGCGACACGGTAGCCCGTGCAAGTGGATAGCGCGTCGCTCCGCTTCCCAGGGCGGGAGGCTCGGATAGGCTCGGGACGTTGACGCTTGGGGGCCCCGAAGCGGATAGCACGTCGCGCCGAAGCGTGGTGGGCCAGAACTGACGGAACGACGCGATATACCTAATTTCCTGCGCGAATCCTCCACCGTGCCATGAGGCACGAAGTGGAGTGCGCTCGGGTCCCCTCGAGCGCACTGCATTGAGTATGGTAAAACATCTCCCAGAGGACCGCAGACACTGGACTCCCGAAATTCTCGGGGGCTCTCGGGGTCTCTTGAACCACTCACGCCCAGAAGGCTGGTGGGACTTGGATCTCTGGCACGCCGTGCACTCCTCTGCAAGCAAAAACGGGCGGCGGATCTGGTAGCCTTCGGTCGTGGACGAGTGGCCTCACACAAGCCTCTTGGGGGCTTCCTGGGGACCTCTTGGGGGCCTCTTACCGGCCCCTTGAAAAAATCTCGTTAGGTCTCTTGGCGGCCTGTTGGCGGGCATCTGGCGGCCTCTTGGTGGCGTCCTTGGGGCCTGCTGGCGATCTCGGGGGCCATTTTGGAGGCAAGGGCTCGCAAGGAAAGTTCGGGTTCCCCCTCTTGGGCACCTCTTGGGGCCGTCTGGGTCTGGGTGCCTCCTGGGCCGCCTTGGGGGCCTCGGGGCTTCTCTTGGGGCCATATAAGCGGACCTCTTCGGTTGTCCAGGGCGCTTTGAAGACCACACAGCAGAGAATTGCAACATCATAGAAGCGCAGATGCGTGCTCCAATGATTTGAGCGTCTTGGGCCAGCTCCTGGCGCCTCGACAGCCCAAGAGGCGCCCAAGAGGGCCCCATGACGGTCCCTTGGTACAGTCTTAAGACACGAGGAGCTGTGGATCCCCAGCCGCGCTCCCAAGGCCTCGGTGTGTTTCCTCTTCCAACCTCCTTCTGCACCTCCGGGGAGGTGTTTACCCCTCTCCCTACCCCCCTCCCTCTGCCTCCACCAGGTGTTCCCCCAAGGATTTCCACAATAGCTAACAGCTTGGCCATATGATGGCCCAACGTTTGGCCACATAGGCGTCTCCAAAGAGGCAGGAGGGCAGCGCTGACTCGCCGTAGACGTCTTCGATACGTCGCCCCCTTTTGCGTGCAAACGGGTGCTTGGCACACCAGACTTGTGAGGCCTTCTTGGCTCTGAGCCACAGGAGGCATCCAGGAAGCCCCAAGAGGGACCCATGATGCCCCCTAAAAGGCGTCCTTCTCGAAATCCTCCTCCTCATCATCATCAGCAGCAGCATCATCAGCATCATCATCGTCGTCATCATCAGCAGCATCATCAGCATCAGCATCAGCATCCTTAACCTCAACCCCTCCTCCTCCTTCTACTCCTCCTCCTCCTCCTCCTCCTCGCCCTCCTCCTCCTCATCATCATCACCATCATCAGCATCAGCATCAGCATCAGCATCAGCATCGGCAGCAGCATCATCAGCATCATCCTCGTCATCGTCATCGTGATCGTCATCATCATCATCATCATCATCATCATCATCATCATCATCATCATCATCATCATCATCATCATCATCATCGTCATCATCATCATCATCATCATCATCATCATCATCATCATCATCATCATCATTATCATTATCATCATCCTCATCATCATCATCATCATCATCAGCAGCAGCAGCAGCAGCAGCATCGTCGTCATCGTCATCATCGTCATCATCGGCATCATCATCACCACCATCATAAACATAATCATAATCATCATCGTCATCCTCAGAATAATCATCAAAATCATCATCATCATCATCAGCAGCATCAGCATCATCATCATCATCATCATCATCATCATCATCATCATCATCATCATCATCTTCATCTTCATCTTCATCTTCATCATCATCATGATCCACATCCTCCTCCTCCTCCTAATCCTCCTCCTTCTCCTCCACCTCCTCCTCATCATCATCAGCATAATCATCTTCATAATCAACAGCATCATCAGCAGCATCATCAGAAACAGCATCATCAGCATCAACATCAGATTAAGCATGGACAACCACATCATCATCACCCGCAGCATCGTCATCAGCATCCGCAGCAGCATCATACTTATCATCAGTAGCAGTATCATCATCAGCCTAATCATAATCAGCATCATCAGCATCCTCATCTGCATCATCAGCATAATCAGCATTACCACCACCACCATAGTCATCACCATCATTAGCAGCAGCAGGGCCATCATCAGCAGTAGCATCATCAGCAGTAGCAGCATCATCAGCATCAGCATCAGCATCGTCTGCATCCCGCTCCTCCGATACAGCTGCTTATAAATCTAAATGTAAGTATCAGTCTCTCTAGCTTGGCCCCTCGCGTATTTTCTGTGTGTCTCTCGCTCTCTCTCTCTCTCTCTCTCTCTATCTCTCTTGTTCTCTCTCTCTCTCTCTTTCTCCGTATTGCTCCCCCTAGTGTTCCCCCAAGGCTTAGTGGTTGTTGGAAACGCCCAGGGTGTTGTATGAGCTCCAAAGTTTGGTCGCTGGAGCGATGTTGTTTTATAGGTTCCTGCAGACGTGTCGTGATAGCTGGATCTACAACACGCTGGGTGCTTGGTGTCGTTTCCCTCGTTACTGAATTGGGACGTCGTTTTGTTTACAAGCTCCCCCTGGCCTACCCGGGGCCATCTGTGCGCAATGGCGCCTCTGATGCCGCGTTCCGTACGTTTCCAACACAGCTCAAAGCGTGACCATTGCTTGTCTGAAATTGTACCGTTCCCAATGTGAGAATGCGACCCGCTCCTGTCCTGTAACCGCTAAGCTCCTCAAGTGTTTCCGCAACGGCTCGGGGAGCACATAATCCAACAGCTTAGCCAGGCGTTTCCAGAAAGGCAGGGACGGCGTTAACTCGCCGCAGGCGTCTTCGATAGAACGTACTCATGTTCAGAACTAAGATCAGCGGTCACTGATAGCGACGCTCCTTATACACTTTGCGCACATGAAATATGTCAATCCGTAAACCAATACTTCAATACACGCTCTGGCCCCGGTCCAGCCAGGCCTCATCAGGGACGTCAAGCTGGTGAATTCGTAGCCGTCGTTGTTCCCATTTATATTGAGCTCCACCTGCGCAATCAACGGCACCGGTTTGTCGGTGTTCCGTCCTTCTGCTCCCCATGCCTTCCGCTCCCTGTCCGCTGCCTCGGAGCCGCCGACCAAAAATCCTTCTGCTCCCCACACACACGGCACCCCCTCTCCAACCCCATCCTTCGCCTCCTCAATCTACACACCCAGGCCTACCCCTCGGCATTCAAAATGGCTCCCCAGGACCCTCCGGGGGATCCAAGCGCGCCAGCTGTCCGAGCTGCGTCCAGCCGCGGCAACGCGGAGACCCCCCGAAGGCAAAGTAACGTTGTCTCAACTCGCGCCCCTCCGTCCTCCCCTTGTCCCTCATTGACCGACGGGCCCCCCACCAGCACACGGCGCGGCCTGCGTAGAAATTTGGGTCAGGCTTTGGGAGGGTCAACGGCAGGGACAGAAGATCAGCGAGACCGACGCGCGGACCCCAAACAATCAGACATGGTAGAGGTATGGCGGCGAGGATTTGGCGAGATGAGCGCCTGGCGGCAGGGCAGGTAGGTGGCACCAGCACGAAAGGAATACAAAAGTCCCCTCGCATTGAAACGCAATTGTCTGGGCCACAAGTCTGGGCCACAGGATCTTGGTGCTGGCGTCGACCTCCGAGGCCCCGACGGGGGGGGTTGGAGCAGGGCGATTTGCGACCACGGCAGCTCAAAATCGGTCCCTGGAACCCTCCCGAGGTCCACACGCACCAGTTTTCTTTTTTCAGCGCCTGCATGGAAACAGCTAAAGAGGGACACCAAACTAGACAATTTCACATCGCGTGGCCAACCTGGAACCGCTATACGCCATTCCGTGGTCCGCCACACGGTGCCAGGACATCAAAGTCGCGAAATACAGCACGACGCTGCGCTCTTCCTGCCCTTGCCCCTGTAATTAATGGCATCCCCTAGACAAACATGGCTGCGTGCTGTCGCCTTCAGCTGTTCGAGGGACTCTGTGATGGACTGAAATGGGGCGCAACTGAAAAAATTGGCGGCTGCTGCCAGCCCCGCGGGGTTGTCGAACGAACCCGAACAAGCTGTCTCCGCGCGTGCGCCTGTGAAAGTTGGCTCCTGCGCGCTGCTCGTAGCTGCAGCTTACCACTCCCACACGCCTCCTCTGCCCCTGAACTTGTCATGGCTGAAGCCAGAGGATACCTCGTTCCAAGCAGCTTCTACACCAATATCGAGAGACGACCGGCTGCGACGGTACGAGCCGTTCACATTGGTGTAGAGCTTGCCGTCCCAATCCATCATTGCGTATGTTCCACGCATGTCCTCGTTGCCCTCGGCGACCAAAGTGATGTTATGAGGTCTCACCTTCGATCGATGACTGGTGAGCCAATGTTCGAACTCCTTGCTTGAAACGCTCATGTCGTCGAAATGTTCGTCGTTCTCGCCTTCAATCTTAAGGACTTGGAACACTTTCCACCTGTCTGGTCGCAGCTCGATGACGAGCTGGGACATGTCGTCTCCGAGAGTTGGACGGGAGACCACGGTGTTGAGCTTCAGGCCGTACCCGAGCCTCTTGGCCTCCCTCCACATGGACCTGACGTGGTCCAAATGCGACTCCTTTGCCCGAGCCGCTCTGGGTGGGGCCCGCCCGATCTCGCCGTGGATGTCGTCGGTGCTAGCGTCGATAGATACGCCCAGCCAATCGAGGTGAGGCCGCATGCTCTCGAGCCAAACCTCGGTCAGCAGGCTGCCGTTGGTGACCACGCACGTGACAAATTTCAGCTGTTTCGCCCTCTTGACGAGCTCCATCAGATCTGGATGAAGCAGCGGCTCCCCACCCACAAATGTTATTTTCTCGACCCCCACTGCGGCCAGCTGCTCCAAAATCCGAAGCTTGTCCTGGACGCGGATACTCTTCCCCTGGTCCTGCTTGAAGGTGGCATAGCAGAACTTGCATCTGAAGTTGCAGCGTGTCTCTATGTGCCAGTTCACGGCGGGGGGCAGCTTCGGCGGTCCTGCCTCGCCGAGTGGCTCACCATCCTCCTCCTTGGTGGGACCGTGGGCATCGGTCGGACCTTGGCCCACTGCCCGCCGGCGGGTCTTGGCTTGCGCGTGGCTCGCCGGCTCCTGGATCAACGTCGGGCGACGCTGTCGAAGGAGGGCGACGCTGCCCCCGACGTGCGCGCCCACGGACCGGTGATCCCACGTCAGCCTGAGTGCCTCCAGAGGTGGGCAGCAGAGCGCACTCCAGGACGAGGCGAGGAAGCGAAGCGTCAGTGCTGAGGCTGTGGCGAGGCGGCACCGCCGCCGCGGGGCCGCGCGGGGCATCGCCACTGCTGGAGAGCCCTGGAGTGTCTTCTGGAAGAGCCGGCCGCTCCGAAAGCTTGGGCCAAAACGGCTTGAGCCAGGTCCAGCTCCGTCCTCTGAGCTGCGTCCGGCCGTGGCCACGAGGGGGCCCCCCGAAGGACCACCAAGGTTGCCTCAGCTCGTGCTGCGGTGAGGGGGGCGGCGCGCAGGGCCAGGGGCAGCTGGGACAGGGCCAGCGAAGGACGCCCGAAGCTGGCGGCGGCGGAGGGTACTGGGGGCAGGGCCGGCGGAGGAGGCTGGCGGCCCTGGGGGGCAGCGCTGAGGCCCAGGCCCACCATGGAGGGCCCCAAGGTGGTCAAAGGTGGTCCCCCAGGGAGGCCCCCAGGCGAGGAACAGCACGTCTGCAGAAAGGCACAGGCCTTCGGAGGTCCCCGCGGACTGCTCGGACCCGCGCTGGGCTCCCCCCCGGCGGTGCCTCCAGCGCCGCCCCTGGCGCGCTCCTTTCCCGCGCGGACCTCCGAAGGTTTCTGGCTTGCAGGCCTTCGCCATTCTGCCAAGAGGGCCCTCCGAGGCCCACAGGCGAGGACAGCAGGGGCCAGCATCGAGGCCAGGGGCAGTCGGGGAGAGAAAGCAGCACTGCAGCAGACACGTGCAGCACTGCAGCAGGCACATACAATGAGAAAGCGTGCTGTAGACCCTGCCTTCCTTTTCACACGCGCATTTTGCTCTGGCGCTTAGAGAAGGGTGCTGGTGAGCAACGTATCTGATTGCCTAAGCGCAGGGGTGCGCGCCCGGTCGGCGGAAACCTCGAGGCTCAAGAGATCTTGGAACAGATTCTTCGTCGATCCGTGAGGGTCCTAAGGATTTGCGGCAACTCGAAGCCTCCCATATCATCTTGTTGGCTCTTGCGAATCGGCGCTGGCCGACGCTAAGTCGACACGAATCGACTCGAAGTCGGCACTGCCTCACCGATGACCATATGCTAGTCGACGCCGACGCACTCGAAAGAGGAAATTACGATGGTCTGCGAGGCTCCCATGATTTGCTACCGAGCCAGGGTGCCCCAGAGGGATGAGGAGGAGGAGGAGGAGGAGGAGGAGAAGGAGGAGGGGGAGGAGGAGGAGGAGGAGGAGGAGGAGGAGGAGGAGGAGGAGGAGGAGGAGGAGGAGGAGGGGGAGGAGGAGGAGGAGGAGGAGGAGGAGGAGGAGAGAGAGGGGGAGGAGGAGGAGGAGGGCCCTGGGGCCATCGAGGGATGAGACATCTCAGGGGGGGGGGACCTGCTGGCCAGACGATCTCGTAACTGGGGTGCCCACTGCAGCGGAGGGCACCGCACTGGGCTGCGCGGGCGGCAGGGGGCAAGGGGGTGGCGAGGAGAGCTTGCCTTGGCTGCAGAGGACGACAGCACCTGTGGCGGGACCAGTCAGGGACAAGGCTGGCGGAGGAAGGTCTGGGTAGCTGGGGGCTGTCGAGGACAGGGCGGGCGAAAGAACTGCCTGGCAGCGACGGGCGAAGAGAGTTCCATGTCGTGGGATGCGTCTCTTCAGACACCGGGCAAGACTCATTCAGTCCAAGCTAGGTTTGGAGAGTCCCACCAGCCCTCTGGGCGCAAATGATTTAGAGCGCTTCCTTTTCTCCTTGATATTACCATTTGTTGAGCTGCCTTCCATTTGGATATACATCTGCTGTTTGAGTCAGCATTGCTACAATGTCTTGCATCTAGATTCGCATTCTTCGTACTGAAAGTCTGACTGCTGCTAGTATTAGCCATCCCTTTTCCTTTCTACCCCCTTTCTATCCCTTCGGGGAGGCGGTTACCCTTCCCCCTACCACCTCCCATGAGGTCGGGACCAAGGAATCGCGCGATGCGATGCAGGGTCCAACATTGGCCAAGATGGTCCCAAGAATGCCCGAGATAGCTCAAGCGGGCCTCCAAGATATAACAGTATGACTCACGGTGGCGTCCAACATGCCTCCAAGACGTTCCAAGTGGGCACGGACCCTCCCAAGGAGACCACCGAGAAACAAAACATCAGTCAAAAACGTACAGTTGCTCAGTGGTGTTGGCCGTCTCGCCTTGTCGCTTACGGTGGGCTTTTGAGGCCTCTAGATGGCTCCAAGATCGCCCCAGCGAGCCTTCAGAAGGCTCTCTGGGGCATTCTTGGTAGGCCTCCTGGGAACATTCTTGGGAGGCTTTGGGGGCAAGATGGCTCCAAGATGGCACCGGACGCCTTACTATAGCCTCCAAAATGGCGCAAGATGGTCGAAGGTGGCTCAAATTGGCATCCAGCATGTCTCCAGGAGGCCCCAAGACGACCCAAAGACTGTGCCAAGTGACTTCGGAGCCCCCAAGGATACCCCCAAGAGACACAAGCCTTCAAGTCCATGTGGTTCTTCAGTGATGTTGGCCTTCTAGCCCTTTCGCTTCCGAGGGGGTTCTGAGGCCTCTACATGGCTCAAATGTCGCCAAAGAGAGCCCAAAGGGAGGCCCAAAACAGTTCCAAGACGGCCCCGAGAGAGCCCAAGGGAGAGAACCTTCTGAGTGTCACCCTCTTGTTTGCTCGATGGCCTCCAGGATGGCCCCGAGAGGACCAGCAAGGCCCACACATACACACACACACACACACACACACACACGCACACACACACACACAGAGAGAGAGAGAGAGAAACACACATGTTTTGGCCTCGCGGCTACGCGCGCGGCGGCGCGGCGTAGACAGCCGAGGGCAGCGAGCGCACAGCCGGGCCAGCTCACGCGGCGGGAGGACCAGAGTTCCGCCCACAGGAGATCAACTGGGCCACTCGCGCGGGGACGACAGGGGGTTGGGATGAGGGGGGAGAGGGGGCGAGTGGCAGCAAGTGGTGGTGGTGCGCAGTGCGCGGGGCAAGAAGGGCGCAGCGCGGAAGCGCAACGGCACGTCGAAAGGGTGGAGGAGCGACAGGCAGACGGCCCGACCAAGGCAAACAATGGGATGAAACAAGCGCGAAGGGGGCGACGGGGGCGCGGAGGGACAGTGGAGGGCTGACGGCACAGCCGCGGCAGAAAGGAGGACAGGTCAAGGCGTGGCCGACAGGGTAGGGCAACAGTGCGAGGCAGGCCAAGGGGCGGCACATACACACGCACACACAGGCACACACGATGCCCAGCAGCACGATGCCTGTGTCGTGGCTGCTGTGTGAGAAAAGAGATAGAGAGAGAGAGAGAAGAAAAAAAAAAGAAAAAAAAAAAAAAAGGCGCCACCGCGCGGATGGCAGCGACAAGGCGTCATGCGGCCCCGAGAGGCCCGCGAAAATCGATCGTTACGGCAGGCTCGTGTCGCGCTGACTTCAGCATTGGTTTCCGACACCGCTGGGATCGTTCATCCTTCAACGATCGGCAATTCTCGAAACGTCAGATTTTTCACCATCGACCGACTCCAGGTCGCCGGCGTCGTCCAATGTTGAACGCCAGCGGCGGGGTCGCCGCCGGTCGACACGACGCGCACCCACCGTACATGCTGCTGGCAAGGCCCAGAATAGGTCCCCGAGAGAGCCTTCAAGGCCTACAAACTGGTCGCGAGAGAATAACAAGATGGCCCAAAAACATCTTCCAAGATGCTCCCACATCCAAAGACACGCGAAGGCACGTGTGGTTGGCCCATGGGTTTCTAAAGCTGCTCCCAAGCTTCGCTTTGACAGCTGTTCCTCCCTTTGCTCTACTCGCTGCCCCTACACTTTCCTGATCAGGGCAGCTCGCCTGGGCATAGATTCTGGATGGACCTGTGGGGATACACTTTGATCGCGACCGCGGCGAGACAAGTCGGGCGGCGTGAAGGAACGAAGCGCAGATGCATCGGCCTAAATTAGCGCACAGGAGGAGGGGGGCGAAAAGAGGGAAAAAAGCCCCCGAGGCGATACACGAAGCGTGAAGAATACAGCGGGCCCTCTGCTGGGCCTGCGGCCCCGTTCGAATGTTTGGAGGGTCTGACCTGCCAGCTGGTAGTGAGCATCATTGCGCCGATCCCTGTCCCCCCTGGCGTGGCCTGGGTCCCGCTGGCCGATTTACTCCCCCAGATGGGGGTGTAGGCTGTCTCCTTCGGGTTTCGAAGGGTATGTCCCCAACTGGGGTGGCAAAATGGTGGGGCTCGGGATGGGGATGGGAATGGGGATAGGGATCGGTTAAGCGATGCTGGTACAAGCTTGCCCATCTTGAAGGGAGGACTCGTCCCCGTCAGCTCGGTTTTGTTGTTTAATTATGTTACCTCCAAGATGCCCCTAATACGGCTTCAACACGGCCTCAGGATGGCCTCAAGACGGCCCCAGATGGCCACAAGATGGCGAACGACGGCTCGAGATAATCCCGAGAGGGCCCAAGAAAGCCTCAAGACGGCCCAAGAGTGCTCGAAGAGGACGCTCAGGGGGCCTCCAGGGGCCAATGATTGGAAAACTAAGTTCTTGTACGATTTTACAAATGTTGGCTCTTTGGCCTCGCGGGCGTCCGAGATGGCCAAAAAAACTAACAAGAGGCCCCCAAGAGGCCTTCATGACGGCCCCAGACGGTCCAAGAAAGCCCCAAAGCCCCCAAGGGGAACCCGGAATGCCCCGAATTCGGTCCCAAGAAGACCCCAAAGAGGCTCCGGGAGGCCTCCAGAAAACCGAAGAGGCCCCAAGAATGCCCAAGAGAGCTCAATAAGTCCCGACTAGGCCTCTATACGGCCCCAGACGGCCCAACACGGCACCAAAGCCCCCAAGAGGGGCCCAAAATGCCCCGAACACGGCCCCAAGAGGAGCCCAAAAGAGGCTCCAGGAGGCCTCTAGAAACCCCAAGAGGCTCCAAGAGAGCACTAGAGGGCTCAAGAAGCCGATCCCATCCCTGAACGGCAACCACCCTCGCAAAATCACACACTCCGGGGTTGCTTTTTGGCACTCTGTTTGGCCTCCAGACGGCGCCAGGACAGCTAAGGGGATCCAAGATGGCATCAAGATACCGCCAAGCTGGTCCAAGATGCCTCGAAGACAGCCCCAGATTGCCCCAAGACGGCCCCCGAGGCAGCCAAAGAAGGCTTCAAGAGGCCCCAGGCGGGCCCGAAGAAGCCAAAATCAGTGAATATCCACATGTTGTTCGATGGTTTCCGAGTTCCCACATTTTGGTGCTCGGACCAGGAGAGCCCTAAGACGGCCAAAGTGGCCCCCAAGAGGCCCCCAAGAAACCGTTCAGGAGGCCCCCGAGAGGACCCTCAGAGGCCGAAATTAACACCCGCTCGAGTTTAGACCGCGCGCTGCATTGCAGCAGTGGGCTGTTCACTCAACCTCATTCACGCTGCGCTGCTGCGCTGACAGGGTGGCGGAGTTAGCCGCAGGCAGCTGGATTACAAGAAAACCCACCCATGCAAATGAGGGAGCACAACCCTGTCCGATGTGCGAAGAATCACTCCACGTGACGAGATGTGCCCAAGTTGTTCCATTGACCCGCTCAAAAATCAAAGGCGCGACTCAGCGGTGGGCGCGGGAGGAGGAGGAGGAGGAGGCGGAGGAGGAGGAGGAAAAGAGGAGGGAAAGAGGAGGGAAAGAGGAGGAGGGCAAGAGGAGAGAGGAGGCAGCATCGGGCACACCACCGCAGCGTGAGCGTCATTTGATGAAGTAGTGCCTTTGCCTGGCGGCTCCCGCGGCTAGGACCTGCTCTGCGTCTCCCCCTTCATCGCCTCTCCCCGCTGGCTGGGACCCTTGGACCTGGCCTCGGACGCCTTCCCGTCGAGAACCTGCTTCGCGTAGTCGAACATGCCCATGCCCACCAAGGTCAGCGCGTAGCCTACGTATTGCTGACCGCTGCAGAACTCCCCGAAGAAGAACACCGAACACAGGATGAGGCCGATGGAGCGCGCCTGGTTCACGACCTTCAGCGTGAGTGCCCCAGCCAACTTCACGAACCAGAAGCTGGAGAGCACGATGACGCCCGTGGTCAGTGCGTTGGCGACCAGTAGCCCAACGACCATGCGGTTGAAGTCGTAGTGGTAGATCTTATTGGCCTCCATGCAGCCCACGAAGGCCATGGCGATGAGCACAAACGTGGGGCTGGAGTGGTAGATTCCGTCGAAGAGCGACATCTTGTCGACCAAAACCTGGCTGATGACGGTCTTGGCGGCCTCGAAAACGCAAGACAGAATCATCACGCTTACGCCGATGAGGGTGTGCGAGACGCTGCCGCCGCCGACCTTCGAAACGCCGTCGACGGCCGACACGCAGACGCCGATGGTGATCACCAGGACCGAACCGATCAGCATCGTGCCCACCCTCTCGTTGACGAGCAGCCAAGCGAGGAACAATACCATCACGATTGTCGTGCTCTTCAGGATCTGGATCTCCGGGACCGAGATGAACAGGAATGCATACATACCCAATGCCTGAGCGAGAAAGTTTGATATGTTGATGGGGACAACGACAGCCAGGTACCTATCCCAAGAGAGGTGCTCGACCTCGAGCTTCTTCCACCCGAATGCTACAGCGGCGCGGGTCACAATCATGAGGAAGACATTCCCCAGGCTGGCAAGAAGTATCGGGAAATGGAACTTGTGGGTCGTCATGATGTGTTTGTTCAGGAGGATGATCGCCGGGCCGGAGACGCAGTACAGGGCCAGACAGGCTGCGATCTCGACGATGCTGCGCGCGGACATGCTGGTGGCGTTCCTCACGAAGCTCTGGTGCAGCTTGTCGAAACTGAGGGCCACGACTACCACTACGGGCATCAACTGGCACAGGCGGCCCCAGCCTGGGTGGACAAAAAGGTATTCATTAATTACGCTACTCCACAGACCTCTCCAGAGGTGCGTTCTGACCAGAATTTCGAAAAGAATCCAAGGGTGGCGACGATGAGTCTCCAGGACGAGACGCGGCATCGCTATCTTTTCCTCATCTGGCAGCCTGTGAGCTCGGTCACCGGGAGCGGAGGCACCCCCCGCTCGCCCAGGGGGGCCGTCGCCGTCTGCGCGGCCGCCGCCGTCTGGGCGTCCGCCGTCGCGTTCTCGCGGCGCTCGCCGCCAGAGGCCACGGCGCCGATGGCCGGCTGGCCGCCAGGGACGAGGCTGACGGCTGCGCGGTCGACGACCGCGCCTGCCTGGAACAGCGCGCTACCGTCGAAGATGGGACCCTGCGCTCGGCACGGAAGGAGCCCTTGCAAGCAGCATGCTGTCACGACGATGCACGCAGGCCGAGTGACAACGGCGCGGTTCATCTTTTTCTTGACACGCACTGCAGTGCGCCTGGAGCGCGGTCTGACAAGTATCCGGTCATGTGGAGTGACGGGGGCGTTTCATGTGAGCACCCCTGAGCCAAGGTGGTTACGATGAGAAGGGGGGAGCATAAGGACGAGTCTTCTCCCCAATCTCCCTCCTTCCGTCCATCCCACATTCCTCCTCCTCCCTCTCCTCCTCCTCCTCCTCCTCCTCCTCCTCCTCCCTCCTCCTCCTCCTCCTCCTCCTCCTCCTCCCCCTCCTCCTCCTCCCTCCGCTTTCCGCATTCCTCCTTCCTCCTTCTCCTTCCTCTTTCTCCGCCTCCTCCTCCTCCTCCTCCTCCTCCTCCTCTTTCTCCTCTTCCTCCTCCGCCCCTTTTCCTTATAAATAACTTCTCCCTGACGCAACCCGAGGCCGGTCAAAAGGGCGGGCTGGGCTTTCGCCTGAGACTTCCTCACCACTTGTGCTCCTAAAGCTCACATATGGAGGGCGCATCGTTTTCAACATGTGGCTCTCGCCTTAGCGCCGCGAACATCCGTCTTAAAACTAGCCTGGCGAAAGACCCAACCATATGCAGTTCTGAGTACCGTCATTGTGAGTACCGCCGCCTTCGGTGGATCTCCTTCTGGGGCCACGTAGCGCGGAAAGGTTGTGCCGAAATGGTGCGGGGCAGCCATGCGGGCGCTGCCAACGGGGCCGTAGCCCCTATGGGGCCCCGAAACGTGTGAGGGGTGTGTGCCGAAATAGTTGGCAGGAACGCATGCGGGCTGTGCCGCTGGGGCCTTCGGTAAAGCTCCCCATGGGGCCACGAAATCTGACGTCACGGACGTATGACCGTGTCGTGGCAGACACACGCAAGGCACAGCGAACAACCCAAGGTATGCGCAAGGCAAACAGAACCAACGTGCAACCCCAATGAGGCGCACACCTGTTTATCGCGGACCTGGCGCTCGCACAGATCGGCTCGGTCGGGCAGACACAGGCGAAATAACTGCAACCACAACAACAGCAGCAGCAGCAACAACAACCACAACAACCACCAAACCCGAAACAACAGAAACGTAAAGCTGGCACGCAACAGTGAGCGCCCATCTATACATAGATACATAATATATAGATATACATACATACATACATACATACATACATACATACATACATACATACATACATACATACATACATACATACATACATACATACATACATACATGTGTGTGCGCGTGTGTGTGTGTAGAATTTCATAATCGCATAGAGTTAACAAAGCATCGACCATCAGGCAACGACATATCTATATGTGCATAGTCCGCCGGCCCCCTTGTGGGGCCACCAGGCTGTAGGCCTAAGGTTCGCAGTTTCCTGTACCAGTTGCAGGTTTCAGTTTCCACTGTTACAGTTATGTTTCTTGCTGCTTACTGCTCCTTGTATGTTTCTTGCTGCTTACTGTTCCTTGTTGATGGACCGCGCGAGGGGGGGAGGCCCAAAACGTGCATTTTTACCACGCCCTGAGCGTGTTGTCTGAATTGCTGGGGTGGGTAAGAACTGACACCCCTCACGCAGATCGGCGGGGTCAGGGTTTGCCACAGTTCTGAAATCCGGTGGCACCCACCACGCAGATCGGCGGGGTCAGGGTCCGAAAACATAAGGGATATGCCACACTTCTAAAAATTGCTAGCACCCACCACGCAGATCGGCGGGGTCAGGGTCCAAAAACAAATGGATTTGCCACATGTTTAAAATTTGCTGGCACCCCTCACGCAGATCGGCGGGGTCAGGGTGCAAAAACAAAAAGGATTTGCCACATTTCTGAAATTCGGTGGCACCCCTCACGCAGATCGGCGGGGTCAGGGTCCAAAAACATAAGGGATTTGCCACATTTGTGAAATTCGGTGGCACCCCTCACGCAGATCGGCAAGGTCAGGGTGCAAAAACACAAGAGATTTGCCACATTTCTTAAATACGGCGGCACCCCTCACGCAGATCCGCAGGGTCAGGGTCCAAAATCACAGAGGATTTGCCACATGTTTTGAAATTCGGTGGCACCCGTGACGCAGATCCGTAGGGTCAGAGTCGAAAAAACAAACAGGTCCCGACACTGCTTCACGGCGGCGCCCAGACCTCATGATTTAGCTTTTGTATCTCCCATTATCCGAGACAGGGGGCCGGCGGCATGGGGCGAAGCCCTTACGGATATGTGTATGTATGTATGGACTCGGTCGAAAGCATCGTCGCACCCCGCATAGCAGGGGAAGGAAACCCTGCGCGAACCACTGTGACAAGCCAGAGTGGAAAACACCCCTGACCTGATTTCCCAAAGCTTACAGGCCATAGAAGAGCGGGGAAGCTCAAATTTATGGACCATTCATTTCAGCCACAAGATCAAGAAACAAAGCGCACCCACTGGAAGAGCTTGTGCAAAGAAGAGTGGCAGGACAGGGCAAGGGTTGGGCGTGAAATGGAAAAGCCAGAGAAGAGAAGCGGCAAGAATGAAGCAAGCCCCATACCGAGAGGGCCACCCTTCGGGCGATGGGGGAGGTCGGGGGGGATGGGTGCAGCTGTCGGTGTGCAATTAGCGTCGAATCGGATTCGTGATCTGTCTGTCTAAGGACCTCGATGTCCTCTCTACCTTTCCGTCGATCACACTACCAACCTATGAATCGACCTGTCTGTACATCGAACTGCCTTCCGATCTAACTACTTATCGGCCTCACTCTCGATGCATCCACGTCCACGGACAACCACGGCCGCGGGACTAACACCGCGGGGCAATCACGAGACAACCACACGAAAGCCGCTGGGAAACCACGACACAGGAAGACCACGGGACATCCGCGGGATGGCCGCAGGATGGCCGCGGGACACCCCGGGACTCACCGCCCGCCGACGGGGAGGAACTACTGATGGCACCGTGACCTAACAAGGCTGGGATCCCCCTCGCCATCACGAAGCTTCGCCTCGCCCGCACGTCACGCACGCCACGAACCAAAACGTCCCACTTCGATCTCGCCCCCCAATCTCCAACCTGTTCGGGGATGCCAGGGCCCAGCGGGGGACGGCACCACAAGGAGGGGCAGTGCGGCGCGCTCGCGAGGCAAAAGCTTGACCACTGTGGTCGAATATCATGCCGCTCAGAAGATCGGCAGCCGGCTGCGAAGCACGCAAGGCCATCCGCCGCGCGTGCAAGAAGGTGTGCGCAGACGACCGCGCCATCGGAAACAGGTTATACCTGTAAGACCGCCCTTGGGATGGTAGTAAGGTTTGGAGGGGTTCAGGATGCAACTTTCGATGGGCGATTGGCGGCGGATCGGGTTCGCGAATTCTATGTGTGTGTGTGTGTCGGTCTCGGCATCTACGTACACATCCATAGATTCGACCTCCCTACATGTCGGCCTCACGGTGTGTACATCGATACCACCACGGATATATCGATTTTACGATCTATCCACATATACACTGGAGAAACACGGGACTACCGCGGGACAACCGCAAGACAGCCAAGGGACATACACTGGACAACCACGGGACAACCACCAGACGGCTAAGGGGAAACCTCGGGACAACCATGGGACAACTACGGCACAACCACGGGACAACCACTCACAACCACAGGACAAACGCGGGACGGCCACGGGACAACAACAGAAAAACAGCGGGGCTACCACGGGACAACCACGGGAACAACAACGGAACAACCACGGGACAACCGCGGGACAACCATTTTTGAACCACGCGGCGATCCATCTCACTATCAATTTGTACATCGGTCTCACTACTTATCGTCACCATATATCCATATACCGATATACGATCTCTAGATATACTATGTCATTTGTGGCACAAAACTGTTGATCGGTCGGTCTCACGTTCCACCTATCTAAGGGACAGCCACGGGACAATTGTGGGACAACCACAGGACAACCATTGGGACAACCACAGGACAGTCACGGGCCAACCGCGTAACAACCACGGGACAAACACGGGACAACCGCGAGACTATCGTGGGATACCCCCGCGCACACCACGGGACAACCACGGGACAACCGTGGGACAACAGCGGGACAACCCCGCCGCACGCCCCTGACGACAGGGCGACTAAATCTTGGCGCAACTCTGGCCTAGCCACTGCAGGAACTCGAGCTGCTTGGCCTCGCCCGCACGCACGACACAAACCGAAATCGAAACCGACGGCTGGTTGGAAAGCATGTTTTACTCGCGGCGATAACCCGGGTTATCCGGGGGGGAGGGCCCGCCGATAACCTAGCATTACCGCTTCGGGCAGCCCCACTTATGCCCGCGCGCACCAGTATTGCGCCCACCCTGCACCCCGCCGCACCGCTTCGGGCAGCCCCACGTACGCCCTGCGCAACCGACAAGGCCAGGTTATCCCGGGGGAAGGAGGGGGGAGGGCCCGATAACCCGGATAATCGGCGGACCCTAAAAAAACTGTCTCCCGATTGGGCGACTCCGTTTCACTTCTGTCTCAGCCCCCAACATCAGCTGCAGCGGGTTCCCGTCGTGTCGACGCGGACGCTGGCTTGTGAGACCGCGTAGATCGGTAAAACCTGTGCGATCTACGCTATCGAGCAGCCGATATGCTTCAAAGCTGGCTTGGTCCAAGGCGCCGTTGGCCTTCAAACTTCAAGCCTTGAGCGCCCGCGCCGGCGTCGCCGCAGAGTCGACGCGGCGCGACCCTGCCAAACCCGACGGTTGCCCACAAAGCGTTCCTTGCCTTCCTGCCCGAGCGCCTCGGTGATCATCAGCCCAGCGTAGAGCCCCCTGCGTTCGCGCCCCCCCGCGGCGCTGACAGGGGACAGGGAGAGAGAGGGCCCCTTGCGGATCGAGATCCTCAGAACTCCTGGGCAAAGCGAGAAAGCACAAATCCCATCCTCATCATCCTCTTCCTCCTCTTGCAGATTCGCCTGCCACTGTTTCTCTTCCTCCTTCTCCTCGTCCTCTTCCTTGGCTCGTGGCAGACGTCCTTGGACCTCACGCCCATGCAGTTTCCCCACCCAGAAGGGGTGAGGCTTCAGGGAGTGGTGCCAGGGCCGCCGCCGCTGGTTCTGCTGTCCCTGCTGCAACCCCTCGCCCCCCCCCTCCTCCTGCTCCTCCTGATGGGCCCGAGCCCGACTGGCGTTGGCGGCCGACCAACAAGTTTCGGCAGTGCAGCCAGTGCCAGGGACGGACCTTGAAAGATCCTCCTCCGCCCGAGAAGCGCAGAGGGCTTGGCAGAGCCTTGCAAGCCCTCTACGTGAACCTTCGCAACCACATGTTGCATGCGACGGAACATGCCCAAGGCATCCTCGTCATTTGTAGTAAGTGCGGTTGTATGTCCGAAAGAAAACGGGCTGCGGGGTTAAAAAGCACCTGCGAACGCAGGATGGAAACCGACCACCGCGCCAGAAATTGGTGCAGGGCTCAGAGAAGTCTTCACTCGGACCATAGGCGAGGACAAGTAGTTCTTGAATCGTTGATTCCCTTCCCAACCATGCTTCAAATATTAGAAAATTAACTGGTGAATGTCGTATTGAGCCAAAGTTCGAGATCACCAGCATGTGAGCCACCATGTCTACGTACAGTGCGACCCTGGCTATTAACAAAAAATTAGGTCCCACTGACTCTCATGACCAAAATTCGAGCACTGGCACTTGTAGATGATATGCTGCACACATTCGCCATCTGTGACGTGCAGTCGCGCACGGAACGGAGGTCAAGAGAAGGGCGAACGAAGAATCTCACACCTTATAGATTGAATTACATGTTTGCCCATCTCTGCCGAGAGAATTATGCTCCCATCTCGCTATCAATTACTTTTTGAGCTGGCTGCCAGCTGGCTCGTAATCTAGATGGTGTGTCAACTCTAAGCTTCCGACCCGCATCTGCAAAAAAGCCAGCCTCGCAATTGTGGTGCCAGATCGGCACTACCGGTCCCCATGGAGGGCTCATGGTCATGAGGATAATCCTGGGTGTGAGGTTGCAAGGACTATGTCTCCTGGGGACTTGGCGAAGCCCAGGCCCCAATCTGTGTGTCCGGGCAGGATATGGCACTGCGTAGACCAGCATTGCATATCACAGCCTTGCAGAGCAAGGCATGGATTCGCAGAATAGCGGCACATAACATGGCACTGAACTGCATGCCATGGCTGCACGAACGGAGCAGCCCAAAAAACCATGCTGGACGACCGACAATTAGGAGATGATGCTGGTGCTGCAGCGGGAGCCACACTCTGACGGACCGAAAACGCGAAAATGAGGCCAGCGCTGCAGCGGGAGCACCATTGGGAAGGACCGAAAATTCGGAAATGAAACCAGCGGGAGCAGGGTTTGGAAGGACCGGAAGCGCGGAAATGAGGCCGTAGAGGGCGGGCGAGCGCGGGACAGCTTCCGGACGGAGTCGGGGGAGAGAGGACAATTGTACTCATGCTGTGTAGTTGTCGAGAACGGAAAGGGGAAGAGGGAGAGCGACCAGCCTCTACCTCATCCCTGTCCCCAAGTTTGACCTGCCCAAAGCGATGACATTGGGAGGGATGTGCCCTCAGACCCCAAGCGAAACCTTCAGATCGGCACGAGGTAAGGTAATGGCAGACTGAGGGATAGGGACGTGATTCAGGCTGGCAGTAGGAGAGAAGAAAACAGGAGGGGACGGGACCAGACGGGAGCGAGAAGGAGGGAAAACGAAGGGAAGCAAGCGGGAGGGCACTGAATGATCCCGCTGCCGCCGCCGGTGTACGGAATGAGGTCGCCGTCCTCCAACCTGATGACGACCTGCGCCGCCACCCCGCCCCGACCCGGTTAAGGGTGGCGGCCCGCACTCATGGCGCCCCCTTGTCCTCCTGAACTCTGGGCGTCGCCGCGATAACCACTGCGGACGCGTTTCGGCGGTTCTGGCCTCCCAGGGGCCTTCCTTTGGGCCCCAGGAGCATCAGAGACGACCCGCAGCGAAGAGCCGGTCCCAGGGATAGGATCGAGAGCTTGGGGAGCCCGTGCCCCTCTGAAAAAAGGATGATCGCTTCGTGTCGCACCCCGCTTCAAGAATGCCCAAGGCCCGCGCGTGGGCGGCCGCGCCGGCGGCGCTCGCCCCCAGGGGCGGTCTGGGAGCCGCACACGCGCTGGGCCGGCGGGAGGGAGGGCAGCGAGCACATGAAGCGACGCGCCGAGTCAGGCTGGCAGGCAGGCGAGGAGGCAGGACAAGACGAGAGCGCCCAGCAGAGCACCACCGGCAGGGCGCGTCGTCCCGCGAGGAGGGCCGGCCCGGGCAAGAGCAAGGCAGCGGTGGGTGGGGAGGGCAAGAAGCCAGGAGTGCGCAGGTCCGCGGCCTCGCGAGGCCAGCATGGTGCACCACCCGAGCTGCCCGAGCGCTCGAAGGAAAAAACAGTGCAGCATGCCCTGATCGTGATACATCCATTTATGGATGCGTATATGTATGCATACATATATACATACATACATACACGCATACCTGCATGCATGCATGCATGCATGCATGCATGCATACATACATACATACAAGCATGCAGACATGCATGCATGCATGCATACGTACATACGTACGTACATGCACACAAGTATACATACATACAAACAAACAAACATGCATACATACATGCAGACATACATACAGACAGACATACAGACATACACACATACATACATACATGTACGCATGCATGCATGCATGCATGCATACATACATACATACATACATACACACATACACAGATACACACATGCACACATACACATACACATACAGATACACGTACACATTCAAATTCACATGCAAATACGCATGTTCGTACACGCATGCATGTATGTATGTATACATACATGCATACACCTATGCAAGTAATCAAGCATAGCTAACTTGCTTATGAATATGCGCATGTCCGAATACATACTTCTGTATACATATACATACATATACAGATACCTATATCTAAATATGTACACATCATGTGCATATAGTTGTTTATGTATGCACATGTGTGCGTGGATAGAAAGCATAAAGGACTGCATGTCAGGGATGCTGAGTGCGGTAGAGGCCGCCTGCGACTGTGCAACTGCTACTTGTTGAGCAACGGCTGTCAGCGTTGAAATTATGCGAGTTTAAATTTGTTAACTTCGTAAGGCGAGTGGAAGAAGGAGAAGAAAAAGGACAATAAAGCTTCGAATGACAAACCGGCCGCGGGCCCAGCGTGGTCTGAATCTTGTGGCGGGTCCGGCTGCTCGACGCTGTAGGCACAGCGCGGAGGAACCATACGACCTCGAGGAGGAAACCCGTGGAACCATCAGCCTCCCACTACTGAATTCCACCGTGCACATGTCCATAATACCCTGTGGGATCATGGAGCTGGCGGGTACTCATGCCCGGCTCCGTCGCCCGTTTCAGGGCACTCCGCGGCTCTCCAAGAGGTCGCTACAGACCATCATCCCGATTCTGTCCGACCCCACCCTCACGGCTTGACCGTGGAGGGCGTTGCGGAGCTTGCGGACGTCGTTCAACGACGAGAGCAGCACCCGGCTGCGCGGCGGGGTCCGGAGTGGCCAAATGGATGTACTCCCCCACCGTCGGCGATCGTTAATAATCCCTCTCGTTGATTGACAGCCCCGTGACCTGGAGTACGTTTGTCATGAGCACCCTCAATACCTGCCCGTCCTACTTCCCCAACTCCCCCTGGATGACGACATCGGTCTGGAAGTCGTGGAGCGACAATGGCGCTGTGCCACGCCGTCGCGAAGCCGCCAGCCATCGGGAGGTGGCAGACGGCGCCGCGACCACATTGCCTCCATGTCGGGACGCCCGCCAGCGTAGCCGAACAGATGTCTCCTCCACGTCGTAAAATCCATCTTGCCCGTCCACGTTTCTGGCTCCGCTTCCGTATACACGACGACCCTGCTGGCCGAGAGGGCGACCAGCTGTGTGCAGAGCGGCCAGCAGTGCGGCACGGCAAGCGTGGAGGAGAACTTCAAGAGCAACGCCTCCCCGTGCCCGACCATGGAGCGGAAGCCGTAGAAGGCATCCAAGGCTAGTGATTCCCCACGGTGACGCCGGAGAAGAAGAAGTATATCCATCTCCTGGATGGTTCGGGGTAACACCCAGTCCAAGCAAAGTCGGGGGATCGCTGGAGTGCTCAATGGGCTGCGCCGCGGTGCGCGGCTGAGGATTTCCCGGAGCATGCCCTCCGTGAGAAGGCTCATGGTGCGGGTGTACTCGTCCGCCCGGAGGTCCAGTGCTGTCACCCTGGGCGCCTCCACTGTGCAGATGGCGGCGTGCGGCTCCAGCACACGCGGGGGCCCCCGCGGCTCCGTATGGCCCGAATGGAAAACCACGAGGCCCTGGCACACGTGACGCGGAAACCCACCACCTGGAAGCAGCATCTCCATGGGTGTCAGGATTATCGTGTATGCTCGTACGATGGGGGCCCACTTCGCCGACAGGAGCGGGGAGCGCCAGAGGTCCAAAACCGTCTCGAGTGTCCCAATGCCCACCTGCAACGGCACAGGGGCGATAAGGTACAGGGCCGCTGGGCGATACGCAGTAGCAGTGCGACGCATGAAGTGGGAGAGGAACCTGGTGAGCGCATTCTGGTTGACGGGGGCCCACAGTGCAACCTGCCTCCCAATGATCTGCGCCCAAAGGCTCTCATCCCCCTTCTCCACCCAGCCCGCCAACCGACGAGTAGCGGCAATGTCAGAAGCCGTCTGGAGCTCTGCTCCCAAGATCCCAGACCATTGAGTGACAATGCAGGTCCGCCACCATCATCATTATCATCATCATCATCATCATCATCATCATCATCATCATCATCATCATCATCATCATCATCATCATCATCAGCATAATCATCCTCATCATCATCATCATCATCATCATCATCATCATCATCATCAGCAGCAGCAGCATCACCATTATCATAATCATCATAATCATCAGCATCAACATCATCATCGTCGTAAACATCATCATCATCATCATCATCATCATCAGAGTCATCATCATCATCATCATCATCATCATCAGCATCATCATCACCATCATTAGCGCATCATCGTCATCAGCAGCATCAACATCAGCAGCAGCAGCATCGTTAGCCTCAGCAACAGCAGCATTATCATCGTCATCATCATCATCATCATCATCATCATCCTCAGCATCAGCAGCATCATCCTCATCAGCACCATCCTCATCATCAGCAGCAGCATCGTCATCATCATTACTAACAGCATCCTCATCGGCATCAGCATCATCATCAGAAGCAGCATAATCATCAGCAGCAGCACATCATCATTAGCATCACCATCATCATCAGCAGCATCAACAGCATCAGCATCAGCATCAGCAACAGCATCATAATCGTCTTCATCATCACAATCAGCAGCATCATCATACTCAGCCGCATCATCATCATCATCATCATCATCATCATCATCATCATCATCATCATCAGCATCATCATCATCATCGTCATCAGCATCCTCATCATCATCATCATCATCATCATCATCATCATCATCATCGTCATCATCATCAGCATCATCAGCATCATCATGACAATCAGCATCATCATCAGCACCATCATCAGCAGCAGCTTCATCCTCGTAAGCATCATCATCATCAACGTCGCCATCAGCAGCATTGCCATCACCATCACGATCACCGTCACCATCACCATCAAAATCGTCAGCAGCAGCATCGTCATCAGCACCACCACCCCCAACAGTATCAGCATCAGTAGTATCACTATCAGCAGCATCATCAGCAGCTGCATCATCATCAGCATCATCTGAGTCATCACCAGCAGCATAATCATCATCATCAGCATCATGATGATCATCATCATCATGTTCAGCATCATCATCACCAGCATCATCAGCATCATCAGCATCGCCATCAGCATCATCATCAGCAGCCTCGTAATCAGCATCGCCATCATCATCAGCAGGAGCAGCATCATCATCATGATGATCGGTATCATCGTCATCGAAACCATCACCATCATCAACAACAGCATCAGCATCATCAGCATCAGCATCAGCATCAGCATCAGCATCATCATCAGCATCAGCGTCCATCGTCATCAACAACATCATCAGCATCACCATCAGCATCATCATCGGCATCATCAGCATCCCCCCCTCCATATCCTCCTCCTCCTCCTCCTCCTCCTCCTCCTCCTCCTCCTCCTCCTCCTCCTCCTCCTCCTCCTACGCTCGTGTCCATAGCAACGTCTGTCATTATATTATACTACTCATCATCCCGCTCCTCCTCCGCCTCTTCCTCCTCCTCCTCCTCCTCCTCCTCCTCCTCCTCCTCCTCCCAGTGGGGTTGTTGGCAAGTGGGCACTGCTTATTCCCCAACTACCTCTTGATCATGCGCCGCTCATGCTGTCAGTTCGTCCTGTCCCCTTTCCTCCAGCATCCACCATCATGCAGGGTTGGCCGAGCACTAGTCCGCTGGACCCTCCGCCTGGGCAGTTCGTCATCCAGGCTGCAGCTGTGCTCATATGAACTCGCCTTGCAGCGGCCAGAGAGCCGTCTCAGTCGATGGCCCAGGTTCAGCCGAGCGGTGAAGCAGGATCGGCATGAGCATGGTGATGCAGGGCGAATAGGTCCTGGCGGCTTAAGTTCCGCGCCCTCCTGCGGGCCTGCCTTGTCCGCAAAGCCAACCTTCGCATGCCTCCGCTTGACTCACACGCTCGTGCTCGCGCTCCCCTCGGTATGCAGTCGGTGGAAGCCGCAAGGGCGACGCGGCTCCTTCTCCTCGCTCGATGTGCCCACCGTGAGGTCCTGGAAGGGGAGAGCACGACAGCTTCTCTTCGGCCCATTCTCGGCAAGGCCTTTTTCAACTCAGCAGCCTGCCATTAGAAGCCACAGCGGCCGCTGACACCGTTCGCAGTACAAACTGTCCGAGCTGCAGCAACGCGCTCATTGTGACAGGCGTACGGTAGAGCGCCGTTGAAGAAGAGCAAGCTTGCGCAGACTCGGCAAAGGGTTCTTTGCAGAGAACGCTGGACGTCGCACTCGCGTCCTGCTGAACAGGAGCGTTGGACCTATTGGTTCGACGCGCGCCAGTAAGTTTACACATGGTTTTACTGAGAAGACGGGTCAATGACAGGGGTCTGGGCAGCCACATCCAGTTGCTTGGCGTGGTCATCCTCTTCCCTTCCCCCTTGGATCTCCCCCTCAACACTCACCATTCGTTTGGGCCCAAAAGTGGTTTCAACCAAATGCTACCGCTTCGGGATTGGTCTACGGACGTGCCTTCTTCATGTCTCTATTACAATGTCAGTCCTTCTGGATGCCCAGGCTTCTTCAGCTAGGGGCCTATTTCGCTCTTCCTTCAAAGGGACCCCCCCCCCCGTATCGCCTCATTCAACCCTGCCATGCATTTCTCTGCCGTTACGTGTTTCTTGATGTCTTAAATGCTGCGTTGTGTCAATGCTTTCTCGAGATGGGCCCAAAACTGCTGTTCAGTTAGGGGCCTTCCCTTCGCTCTTCCTCTGGGACATTCCCCCTGGTCGCCTCTCTAGGCGCTTTGTACTGCTCTAGCGACTGGCTTATTCTGGTATCATATGGATGGGAGTGAGTTGGATGCTTCGGCGTAGGATGGTCGATCAGGAATTCTCGTCCCCATGGTACTCATCGGCGGGTTAGCATCGGGTTCAGGTTCGAAGGGCAGCCCTGTCGTTTCAATATTTAGGCGAACGTCTATCGTCCGCACATGCTTGCTCTATAACAGCTCACTGTTCCTCAATTGGCCTCCCATCTTCTGCCCTCATGCTCACGAGCTCTTGTTTCTCGCGCTTGTAATGTGTGAGGCCGCCGTCTAGAGCGGCTTCTTCGGGGCTGCGTGAGGAAAGAGGGAGGATACTGCCCATTCGAGCCATTAACTCATCATTGGTTTCGCCTGCCTCTGCCTCGGAATTGTTTTCGGTGCGTTGATCCCGTAGCGACTCGTGGCCCTTATAGGGGCCAACCCCGACCGCCGAGCTCAGTTGAGTTCGGCGCTCGCCCGGCAGTAGGGGCTCGACCCCTCCCTCGTGGACAGCCAATCCAATCCTCGTCCTCATCGTCTTCCTCCTCCGCCCCGAGGGAGAGGGCACGGAGAGCGCTCGGCAGTTCCCACCCCTCGCGCACATTGGTGAAGGCAGCGTCGAATCCGAAGGCGTCGGAGGTGAGCCTCCGCAGCACCCGGGGCCCGTGTGGGACAGGAGGGGAAAGGAGAGGAGAAGCCTCTGGGGAGAGCGTGGGGGAAAACGGAGGGAGGGGGCGGAGGGAGGGGGGGCGAGAGAGCGAGAGAGAGAGGGAGAGAGGAAGGGGGGCGAGAGAGCGAGATAGAGAGAGAGGCTTACAGAGACAGAGAGAGAGAGACATAGGAACAAAGAAACAAATGATGGAGAAAGAGAGAGAGAGAGGGGGAAAAAAAAGAGAGAGAGAGAGAGAGAGAGAGAGAGAGCGAGCGAGAGCCATAAGGGAGAGAGAGAGAGAGAGAGAGGGAAGCAAAAAATGCACACAGAGAGAGAGAGACGGAGCATAAGCAGAGCGAAAGACAGGTACAGACAGACAGACAGGCAGACCGACGGAAGGCGGGACGGAGGGAGGGAGGGGGGAAGGAGAACGAGAGAGAAAAAAAAACAGGCATGAATGCTGGGAAGCAGAGGGATATATAAGAGATAAATAGAGAAAGAGAGTGACGGAGAGAAGCACGACGACTCGGACCGCGTGCCCTGGCGCCGTCTGGCTTGCATGGCGCGCGTCTACCGCTTGAGCCTGGCGCAGTAGCACACTCAGAGGGGAAACGGGAGACAGACCTCTGGCGCGCAAAGAGCACGACTGGTTGGCAGAGGGCCCGAGTGACAGGACTCGCAGGAGCACGAGGGACCCCATGCAGAAAACAGGCCGAAGGCATGAGGCACCTTGGCGGGACGCCGCAGCGGCCTCGGTGGAATCCCCTACGAGGTACCTACCACTCGCAGGGGCGTGGAACGGCCATACCTGCATGTCGGGCAGGCTCGAGCGCGTAGTGCGGAAGTTTGGGGTGGAACACGCCTGGACACTCGAGGCCTGGAGGCGGATGCGACCCGCTGCTGGACGCACGAGCGGCAGCCGCGAGGAGCGCCTGGAGGGTGACTGCGAGTCGAGCGTGCCTGCGCACCTCGGCCTCCACCGCAGCTCGGCTGCTGGCGACCCGCTCGGTGTCACCAGCGGTCTGAGCAAGGGCCCCCCTGATCCTGTCGTCGGAGAGCCTGCGTGTGCTGGCAGAGCGCGCCTTTGTAGTCGACAGCGGCAGGGGGGGGAGGGCGGGGCACTGCAGGCGGCGGGCCCGGAGTGGTCGCGGCACCATGGCCGTCAAGGGCCTGGTAGAGGAAAGCACGCGCAACAGGCCGTCACGCGCAGGCCCCAGCAGCCCACGGCGTCACCAGGGGGGCACGAGACCCTGCGGCGAGGGCCGTGGTCGGCCCAGGGGGGCGCGCGGCGACCCGCTGCGATTGTAGAGGCGTCCCAGATGGGGTCCTCGCGAGGGCGGCCAGCTCGTCGGCCTGGCTACTGAAGTATTCGGCAATACCTGAAAAAAGGCCCGCGTCGCGGCCCGCTTGGCCGCGATGGCTGGCAACTCTGTCGGTCCGAAACATGCCAGGCGTCGCTCGGGGTCTCCTAGATGGGGTCCGAATAATGGGGTCGGAGGATGGTGCCGCATCGCCAAAGCATCGGCGACACATCGGCACCATCGGCGTGGAGAAATTCTGGCTCCACATCGAGCCGCCTCGACGATGCATCGGCGATGCGGAGCGTTCCTCCGACCCCACCTACTCCGACCCCATATGGGAAGCCCAGGAGTCGCCAAGACGACGCGGTGCACGCGAGCCCACAGGTCGCACCTGGAGGGTAGGGAACCGAACTCTATACACCGATGCGTTTTGCGGCCCTGCACTGAAACTTGCACAGGAACGCGGATCCTGGTGTATACGGGATCCTGGTGTATACGTGTTCCGTCGCTTCCCCGGGAAAACGGGGAAACAAGTATACACCACACCACCCCGACGTCGTCTCCGACCGTAAAAAATCGTGGAATTGAAAAACAGCCCACCACTGGTAATATATATATATATATATATATATATATATATATGCTCCAGTTTCCGAGAGGGGGCAAGTGGCAGAGGGCCGTTCGCCGGACGGGAGAGCTTGGAACCCGTCAACCACGACCTGGTTGTCGACGAAAAAATGTTGCGGGGGTTGGCCGCGCAGCGCTGGCAGGGCCGCCTGCCGGGCAGTGCCTCCGCCTCCGCGGGGGCTCCCTGCGGGACCCACTGGCGGAGGCGGCGCCCGAGAACTGCGCGGCGAAGAGCGATTAGAACATGGTGAAGGCGGCTGCGGCCTCCTGCTCGTGAACAACGACTCGGGCGCAGGTGGCGCTGAGGGACGAGTCGACTGAGGCTTGCGCGGTGTCCTGGCGGCACGCTGCGTCTGTGGTCCTGAACTGGCAAGCCGCACCGTCCACGTACGCGGCCTGGGCCTTTGCGGCCGCAGTTGTGCGCCGCAGCACGGGGATGACCACATCGGTCCCCTCGTAGAGGAAGTTCTTGGGCCCCAGTACCGCAAGGGCCAGTGGTTGGTCTTGCCTGTTGAGCGCCTTAGCAGTCGTGATACTTCTTCGTCTCCGTGTAGGGAGGCGCGGCTGTGGAAGCCGTCGCCGCTGGGGGTGCGCGTTGGTTGGCCCACGACGGAGACGGTCCAGGCTCTTTGAGGGAATCAGGCCGGAGGGGTGGGGCTTGGACTGACGATCGCGACCAGCCTGACGGTTGGCTCGATGGTGAGCCAAAGTCCCGCTGACTTTGCGTTTGCCGCAAAGGCGTTGGAGAGCCTTGCGGAGCTCGGTAGGTTGGCTGCCGTGCTGGTGGCAGACGCGGTCGACCTCGGGAGAGGCGATGGCGAGGAGCTGGTCGCACGCTGGCTTAGCACGATGAGCCCCCGCGTCTTGAAGAGCAGCCCAGCACTGCGAGGGAGTCCTAACCAGGGAAACGAGCTCTATACACCGACGCCGTTTCCGACCCTGCGCTGAAATTCGCACAGGAACGCGGATCCTGGTGTATACGGGATCCTGGTGTATACATGTTCCGCTGTTTCCCTTTGAAAAACGGGGGAGAAGCATACACCACACCACCCCGACGTCGCCCCCGACCCCCAAAGAGGTCCTGGGATCGAAACAACACCCGCCACTGGTCATGCATACGTTCCAGTTTCCGGCTAACCCGTGAACCTTCTTCCGAAGCCGCGAAGCCCGTCGCCCCCGACCCCCAACGAGGTCCTGGGATCGAAACAACACCCGCCACTGGTCATGCATACGCTCCAGTTTCCGGCCAACCCGTGAACCTTCTTCCGAAGCCGCGAAGCCGCCTGGGCGGCACGAGAGGGGCGGCGGCCCGACGTGGCAGCGCGGCCGCGGGAGAGAGGAGCGGGTGACGGCGGAACCCTGTCGGGGGGCTGCGGGCAGAAGGCAGCCGCGCGGGCTCGCCAGGCTGGTGGGCGCGGTGCCATGTTCCTGGCCTGGGATCACGAGGGATCCTTGCGCCGAGAGTGGGAAGGGAGAGAGAGAGAGAGAGAAGGAAAGATCTAGGGGGAGGAAAGGGAAGGGGAGGGAGAGGAGGCAGAGGGCAGACCCAGCCTGGACCGCCTCCTCGTCCTCCTCTTCCTCCTCCTCCTCCTCATCCTCGTCCGTTCCTCCCTTTCCCCCGCTCCCCCTCGTTCCTTTCAACCATCTTCGCGTTCCCACCTATCGCACCTTACCTCCCCCTCTTCCCATCGATCCTTCCCCCTCGATTTCCCCCTATGCCTTGTCATATGTTGTAATACACCTGGTTTGTGCTACATTGCAGGCCTCATTGAGCAATGGCGAGAAGACGTTCAGTGTCAGCCCGAAGCTACTGCCTGCAAGTCTGAACAGCATCTGAAAATGCATTACCCAATGAGGCGGGTCTTCTCTTCCTCCTCCTCCTCCTTCCCCTCCCTGTTCCCTCCCTCCCACGGTATCGCCGTCCTGCCTCCCAGGATATCAGAATCGGCCCCCAAGCATCTCCTGAAGCACTTCCTGACCAGGATTTCGGGGCGGATTCACGCGAGTGCTCCCCAAGAGACTCGAAAGGAGACCGTGAAAAGTCCCCCGGGATGCTCCTCACCCCAGAGGAACGAAAAACTGCATAAGCATAACCGTTTAAAGATCCGCGCTGATTTCTTAGATCGGCGCTCGATGCCCCGGGCGGCACCTCCGGCGCCGTCCCTGGCGCGCTCTACGCGCCAGAAGGGGGGCCCAGCGACGATCCAAGCAAACCGCGCGGGCCTCCGAAAGTTCATGCTGATGCCGTCGAGCACACAGAACGTGGGGTAAAGCAACACTGCGGAAAGAAACAAACATCTTGTCGCAAAACACACACACACACACAGAGCGGGAAAAAAACACCGTGGCAGCAAAAGAGTCTACAACAAAAAACGGTGCAACAAAAACACACGCTGGAGACGCACTCTTTCTCTCTCTCTCTCTCTCTCTCTCTCTCTCTCTCTCTTTCTTCTTTCTCTCTCTCTCTCTCTCTCTCTCTCTCCCTCTCTGTTTGCCCGGTCTGCCACAGTTTTCTTCTCTTCGACCCTCCCAGCCCGCCAGCCGCGCCTGCGGAGCCTGCCGGCGGCGCCGCGTGCCGACCTGGACACCTGGGCGGCCGCGCGATGGGAGCTGCGCCGGCCGGCCACCCGCTCCGGGAAAGGGGAGGCGGCCACAACCGCTGGGGCGAGGGAACCGCCCCTGGTGGTGTCTTGATGCGGGTACACTTAGAGCGTGAATTACCTCCCCCGCTTTCGCTTCCAGGCAAAACCAAGCCATACCACGCGCCTCCTCGTCAAGCGGCCTGACCAGTACAGGCGGCAATTTGGCATCGTTTGGTATCTCTTGGAAGCGAGGGTGGTCAAAAGCGAGGTAGGTTTGTTCTCCCCCGGTACACGTCGTGCATTCCCAATCGTGCTCATTTCTCATTGTGCCGGTTTCTAGCTGTTCCTGGCCCCCCTGGTGGCCAGGAAGAGGCCCAGGAAGTGGCCAGTGAAAGGATCTTGGCCCACCAAAAATCAAAGAGCTTTCGAAGAACTAGAAACAAAAAATGTGTATGGATGCTGGCCTTGTCATCTTCTACCCGTTTTGTAGTTGGCATGGGATGTCTCTCCTATGAGTGTGCTGTGCCAGATGATGATTCATTTCACCGCGATCGTGTGTCAGAGTGAACTGCCCCAGTGCAGACGCGAGGGAACCGCTCCCGACGACCCCTCCCAGGCGGACCCCGACAGCCTCCATTTTGGACGCTCGAAGTGGGTACGGAAAAAATGGGCACAATGCCCAACAACAAATGTTGTCCCAAGCCAACAGCGGCCGCTGTTGGGCAGGCGGCCTTCTGTCTCAGATGGACACAAGCCGCGGCGGCACCAACAGCGAGTCCTGTTCAAAATGAACAAGAACTGCTGTTGGGCATCGTACCCATTCTTTCCGTGCCCATGTCGGTCGTCCCGATCCATGACATGCGCGCGGCGCTCGAAATCGGGCGCCGCGCGCAGGGTATCACCGTTGAGGGTGTCGGAGTCGGCCTTGGGAGGGGGGTCGTCCGGGGGCGGCTCCCTCAGCACAGCGGTTGTGCTCGTCTCCTCTTTTCTCACGACCTCTCTCGGGGGGGGCTCGAGCAGCGCATCGAGCTGCTCGGCCTGGGCTGCAACTTATCGTCATCCGTCTCGCCTGCGGCACCGATGCCGGTCCCCCCCCCTCTCCTGATCGGAAACAGGCATCATTGAGGCAGGCACATGCCAGGCCGGAAGATTGCACAGCAGCCGGGCCGGCCCTCCTTCGGGGATCTTCTGACCCGGGTCAATCCAGACCCGGGTCAGCAGGAAACCAAAAACTGCAACGCAGGAAGAAAAAAAAACTGCAACGCAGATCTTCGCAAACCCGGGTCAGCCAATATACGCGGCCGCCTCGCGGCCACGAGCGGCTCGCTAACCCGGGTCAGCCAGAGGGGGTCTTCGCAGGATCCTGCTGGATCTGGCGCCCTGGCTGACCCCCGTCTGCATTGACCCCCGTCTCGAGGCTCCCGACTCCTCCTTGCTCAGTCGCGGCCGGCCCCTCCTCTGATTGGCGGCCTCGCGCTCCCCTCCTCTCAAGCTGGCGGCTGGCCCCTCCTTGCTCCTTCCAGCTGGCAACAAAACCCGGGGGCAACCAAATCGTTCATTGCACCAGCATGTGTGCGCCATAGATTGTGCCAAATATTGCCCAAGACGGCCCGCGGGCAACCTAAGCGCCCGATGCCTTAATGGGAGTCCTGCTAATCGCACCACCGTACCGTAGACCCATGTGTGGAGTGTCCTCGGGTGTTTTCGAGCTCTCTGTCTTGGGTGTTGTGATACTCGTCAGGGGGGCCAGGTCCCCATTTACCGAACTTGAGATTGGCTTCGCGCCACTGTTGCCAAACATCGTTGACACAAACATTCCGTGTTTCAAAAATGGTCGGCCCCAGAGAGGGGATTATGCCAAATGGTCTCCGAGATGGACATAAGGCGCCTAAGAGCCCCCCGGAGAAGAGGCCCCCCGAGGCGCCCAAGAGGCCCCCAAGAGGCGTCCAAGAGGCGCCCAACACGCTCCAAGAAGCCTGCAAGAGGTCCCCGAGGAGTCCACCAACAGACCGCAAGAAACCCCTCAGAGACATCTGGTCCACGACACAGGCACGGTGGCGGAATGTTCCGAAGGCCACTATGTATCTGCCGCTCCCTTTGGCTTGCCCCAAGGGTTCTCAGCATGCCAGATTGATGGGCACTCTCTGGCCCTGCCACAAAATGCCCGGTGGCCTTTGGCTAACCGCGGGCCGCCCAGAAACCAACGAAAAGCATACCAAAGTCAAGACAACCGCATCCAAGACGGCCAAGATTACCTCAGATGGCTCACAAGACGGCCCCAAGACGCCACCAAGAGGGATGGCCCAAAAGGAGCCTACGATAGCCACAAGATGCCTCCCAGATGGCCCAAGATGGCTCCAAGACGGTCCAAGGGGCCCCCGATACGGCCCAAGTGCTCCAACAGGCCTCCCAAGAGGACCCGAAGAGGCCAAAATCACTGACTTCCTTCAAATGTTCGAATCGCTATCGTGTCCTCGCCTCTAGCCTGTCCGGGCTTGTGATCGCCAGGAACGGCCCCAATGGCCCCCAAAATATCCACAAGACAGTCCCAAGACGGCCCCAACAGGCCCCCAAGATGGCCCCAGGAGCCAAGACGGCCCCACGGACCTCCAAGACATTCCTTGAGCGCCCAATAAACGTCAAGACGGCTCAGTCAGGCCCCCAACACGACCTCGGAAGGCCCAGAGGCCCCCAAGAGGCCCCTCGAAGGCCCCCAAAAGGCTCCGGGAAGCCCCCCGCATACCCCAAAAGGGCCCATAGAGGCTCTTCCAGAGACCACATCCTCCTCCTCATTCTCACCCTCGTCCTCCATCCCTTTCCATTATGAATGAATATCTTCGTCCTGCCGCACCCCCCAAGCGTCGGTAGGACGGGCAGGGCGTTTTGCCTGACACATCCCCACCATTTATGATTCCGAAGTTTCAGATGTACAACAGATTCAAAAATGGGAGGGAGGGTCCTTTCCGAAATGTGGCTCTTGCCTTAGCGCCGTGGTCATTCGTCTTCAAATTTTGCAGCAGGTTCAAGGATGAGGCGGGTCCTTCCCAAAATGTGGTTCTCGCCGCACTGATTCGTTTTCAAAGTTTGCGACAGGTTCAAGGATGTAGAGGGGGGGCCTTTTTCAAAATGTATGTCTCGCTTCAGCGCGCACATGTTCGTCTTCAAAATTTGAAGCGGCTCAAATATTCGCAAGCTCTTCCAGGATTCGTCCCGGGAACGGCGTTCTGGCACGACTTTAATTTGTCAGGACGCAGCAGTAACATTGGTTCGATGTGTTGAAGTCCCAGGAACTACGTTTTGGCACGATTGGGGGTGATCAAAAGGTTGTCGTTCAATGGGGGACTTCCCGCAATGAAAATATATTTCTGCAGGTACCTATGAAGAAAGAACTTAGAGGGAGGGTGTACTCTAAATGATATTGACTATCCCTTCCTGACTTTAGCAGGGACCGACCGTCCCGGCATTCCTACAGGCCTCCCACGAAATCTTCTTTGAACCCAAAACGTCCTGCGAACATACACAACGTTCTTACAACATGAGCCCGATGCGTGAAAACAACACAGTCTCAGCCAGAAGCGGTATAAGAACTATGTCGTGCAGGCCATCAGAGGCTCTGAGAACACTCCTTGGTGGGCCTATAGGCAAGCCAGGACGCTTCGCCACTGCTCGACCAACGTGGCCCCCTGGCCACCAGGGCTGCAGGTCGTGACTCGGCCCTCCCGCGGCCGTGCGGGGGGCGCTCCGGAGGCTCCCCGAACGCCGCCGCCGAGGCGCAGCTGCTGGACGGTGCCCGGAGGCCGAAGCGCCGACGAGAGCACACGGAGACGTCCGGAAGGTCCGACCCCGACGGCACGATCTGTCCACAGCGTCGACCCCCAACGGGCTCGACGCGTTCCCGAGGACCGATTGCCTCATCCCGAATCGTCTCTCGAGAGTCCGGGGACCCAGCGAGGGCCCTGCGAGGCCGAGCAGTGCCGACAGCCTCCAGTCCTGATCACCGCTGCCTCCCTGGCTCCCTCGTCTCGGCGGCGCGCCCCGGGGGAAGTGAGGGGGGGGGGGGCCTTCTCAGAAGGCTCGGAAGTCCCCCGGCCTTCTGAAAAGTTTTCTAAGCCATCCCCGAAGACACAGGGAGCCCCCCAGAAGACCCGGGGGCTTCTGGGAAGCCTGGCCGCCTTCTGAGAAGGCCTCCTCCTCACTCCCTAGGGCAACTATCTTCGCGCTTCGCGCTCCGCGAAGCGCGAAGGGCGATGATCTTCGCGCTTTCGCCCCGCCCCGCCCCCCAGGAACAGGATGAGGGACTCGCGCCTCGCTCGGAGATCGCCCAGACCGCGAAGCGCGAAGCGCGAATGACCTCGCACCCTCGTGGTGGCCCTAGACTCTAGCCCCCCCGCTTCGCCGCCGACCTGTGCTTAGCATTGGGGAAACGGGTCCCGAGGGAAACAGGTCCTGGGCCCTGGGGCTTTCCCTCAGGACGAGATCTTCATCCTGAATCGTTCTCTGACAATCCCAGGGCCCGTGGAGGGCCCCGAGAGCCCGACAAGGGCGAAACACCTCAGGACCCGTTCCCAGACATGCGACGTCCTGACTTTTTTCAATACGGGGTCCCCCGAAGTCCCGACCCTTTCCCCGGGGCTCGCTTTTCGTCCTGTGTCGTCTTTGACGGTCCCGAGGCCAGGCGAGGGGCCCCCGAGGCCGAAACTGGCGAAAAACCTCCCGCCCTGACGTTTTCACGACGCGAGCATGCCTGGGTTGCCCTCCGCACCCGCTTCCCCCACGGCGGTCTTTGCGCGCGCGGGCGCTGTCGCTCGCAGCGGGCCGGCCGTCGCCGACACCGCGGAGAGCGCGCGCGGGCGCCGCGCGGGCGGCCGCGCCTGCCCGCCCCCACCCCCCGACTGCGCCCGGCTGCGCCTCCCGCCGACCACGCGCCGCGGGGATCCTACTGCGCGCGCCGGGGAGGCGGGCGGGGGGAGGGGGAGGAGGGGGAGGAGGGGGAGGAGGGGGAGAGGGGGGAGAGGGGGGCGGAGGAGGAGGAGGAGGAGGAGGAGGAGGAGGAGGAGGAGGAGGGGGAGTAGGAGGAGGAGGAGGAGGAGGAGGAGGAGGAGGAGGAGGAGGAGGGAGGAGAGAGAGGAGGAGGAGGAGGAGGAGGGAGGAGGAGGAGGAGGGAGGGAGGAGGAAGGAGGAGGAGGAGGGAGGAGGAGGAGGAGGAGGAGGGGGAGGAGGGGGAGGAGGAGGAGCAGGAGGAGGAGGAGGAGGACGAGGAGGAGGAAGAGGAGGAGGAAGAGGAGGAGTCCGCAGCCATTTTGGCTCAAGCCGCCCACTAGCGGGCGAACCCCTTTTGGCCCAAGCGAGCGTGGCATGTCCATTATGCTTGTCCGCGTCAGGAGGCTCGCTTTTCCGTAGTGGATATTGAGATGGCGACGGGAGGCCCCCCAGTGATGACTGCAGGAAGGCCTAGAGGCGACGCCCAATGAGAAGGCAAGGCTTGGGCGAGGCGCTCTGCAGCCGCACTGTCGCGCCAGATACGCCGAGAGAGAGCTGCGGAGAGGGAGCAGGCTGCTGATTCAGAGTCAGCGGACGACGTAATTTTCGAGCGGCAGGAGCCGAGCGAGGTCAAGGGCGAGCACAAGGACCGCGTGGTGTCCCTGGGCGAGGCGTTACTTCTGCGTCGGCGAGCAGACTGGGCGCTTGGCGGGCATGGACATCGACTGGGGGATGCGCTTCGTGCTCTCCGATCTGCTCTCGGCTTATCGCGTGTGGTGTTCGACATCTGCATGTGGGTCAAGGAGCAGGGGGACCAGGCGCGCCACATGCCACTGGGCCAGCAGTCCGTGTCAACCAAGCCTTCTACTTTCAATGATGAGGCGCACGAGTTCATCCCTGTCGGATGGGAGGCGCCTGCGGTGCTGCCGCAGGCCCGACATGAATTAGAGTCCCTCGGCCTCCAAGGCGCCTGGGAACCTTTGAAGACTGACTTCGAGGGACTGCACTGCTGGTGTGGCTTGGTGGTCTTCTCATCTGTGCCCCTTGGCGGTCAGGGAGGCACTGGTCATCAAGCCCTCTCCTGAAGCCCAAGCAGAGGCAGATGAGCCGATGCCGCCAGAGGTCCTCGCCGAGGATGCCGCCGATGAGAAGAAGCCTGACGGAGAAGAGGGCGAGGCAGAGGCAGCCTCATTATCTCATGGTTCGTCACAACAGGCGGCGAAGGAGACGAGCGAAGAATTGAAGCAGCAGTTGCACCAAACCGAGGTCAAAGCTGAGCTGGCAGCTTGGGGTACGACAGAGCCTTGGCAGAGACAATGTGTGCGTCGCATGGCCAAGCTGGACAATGCAGAGTTGCAGGAAGAGCACATGGCCGTACAGGGTGCAGACGCAGTTACGCCAATCTGGGGAGTCTGCAATGTGTACGGCCAGTGGTCTAGACCTCCGACAAACGAGCAGATGAAACTAGAGCGTCGGTATCAGATGTTCACTGACGACCCTGAGCGAGATTTTCCAACTTTCAGACTCTCTGGCACAGCTCCCATCATAGTAAATGTTGTAACATGTATGTCAGGCTTGCTCACAACAAGGTCACACATGCGCATAGAAGAGTCAGGAGGATCTAACAGCCAGTTTGCAGTTCCTGTCTGCACGCTCACGGCACCCCCCCCCCGCCCTTCCCTTCCTTCCACACATGTCCTTCCCTTCTCGCCCCTAATGCTCTGCAGCTCTACACTTGTTGCATGGTTCTGGGGGTGGAGGCGGAGAGGAGGAGGGTTTCGAGTATTAGGACGCGGATGCGTGCGTGTGTTGGCCGCTCTGCGTGTGCGTGATTATTTGGTGGGGGGGTCGGAGAATCCTCCCTCTCCCCACCTCCGAGCTAGCATATCCCAAATGTGCGAGAGGGATTGGTTGCCCTGCCGCTTCCACAGTGAAGTCTTGTAGCGAGCGAGAGGGGAGCCGAAGTGCTTCCGAGTTAAGGGGGGTCCCAGTGGAGTTGCAGGCTGGAGTGAGATTGGTGGGATCTTCTGAGAAGTGGGAACTCCCTCTCTTCCCCTCCTCCGCGGTTAGCAAAGGCCTCACCAGCAGCGGCAGGAGCTGGATCTGGCAATGCTCTCTGTCTCTATCCGTTCCCTCCTCCTCTTGCTCCCTCTCCCCCTCCCTCTCCCTCCGGTGCACCTTCAACGGCGTGCAGTTGCAGGAGCAGCAGTAGCTTCAGTTCGGTGCTTCGGAATTGATGTGGGTGTGTTCGTGTGTGTGAGGAGGAGGAGGAGGAGGAGGAGGACGACGACGACGACGACGAGGAGGATGAGGAGGAGGAAGGGAGGAAGGGGAAGAGAAAGAGGAAAGGGTGAGGAGAAAGAGGAAGGACAAGGAGGGAAAGGTGGAGGGGGAAGAGGAGGAGGAGGAGGAGGAGGAGGAGGAGAAGGAGGAGGAGGAGGAGGAGGAAGAGGAGGAGGGGGAGGAGGAGGAGGAGGAGGAGGAGGAGGAGGAGGAGGAGGGCGAGGAGGACGAGGGGGGGGGAGGAGGAACGGGAAAGGGAACGGGACAGTCCCACGCCAGTAGGGCGACGAAATCTATGCATATCTGCTGCTCCCTGCCGATGCCCACCCTGACTCCAACAGCGGTGTATACGCCACGCCCTCCAGGAAGAGCTGGGCCAGGGAGAACTGGACATGTTTAGCTTTCGTCGCCCGGCTCGGGCGGCCGCCCCTCTCGGCCCCTCGGCGTCAGGCCGCCGCCACGGACCTGGCCCGCTCACCGGCGCTAGTCGACGTGGTGCCACACGCCGCGATCTCGGCCAGAGGAGCGCCTCTCCGCTGCCGGCGCGCTCGGGTCCTCGTGCACCTCGGGAGGTACAAAGGCAACGGAGGGGCAAGAGGGAAGGGGGTGCAGGACGAGGGCGAGGTGGTGGAGGTGGAGGGGTGAGGAGGTGGTGCAGGAGGAGGAGGAGGAGGAGGAGGAGGAAGAAGAGGAGGAAGAGGAGGAGGAGGAAGAAGAGGAGGAGACTATTAAAACGGACGTTAAGGTATGAAAGCCGTTCTGTCCCGAGCGGACGTGAAAACGGCAAGGCTAAAATGCGTTCAACACGGGTACGGCGCGCCTGGCGCACCTGGCGCACCTGGCGCGCCTGGCGCGCCTGGCGCATACGAAACATATACGAAACCCATAAAAAGGAAACATCTGTGAAACCTACACGAAACGTATACGAAACGTATACGAGCCGTATCCAAAACATATACGAAACGTATACGAAACGTATACGACACGTATACCAAACGTACACGAAGCAGATACGAAACCTACTCTAGGCATATACGAAATATATACGAGACATATACGAACCGTACCCTAAACATATACGACACGTATACGAAACGTATACGAAAAATATACCAACCGTAAACCAAACGTATACGCAACACTATACGAAACGTATACGAGACATATACGAAATAAATACGAAACATATACGAAATATGTACGAAATATATACGAAACGTACACGAAATATCTACGAAACATATACGAACCACATACGAAACACATACGAAACACACATGAAACATATACGAAACATATACAAACCATATACGAACCAAATACGAATGATTTACGAAACAAATACGAACTATATATATATATATACGCGACATATACGAAACATATACGGAACATGTACGAAACATATACGAAACACGAACGACACATATACGAGCCCTATACGGAACAGACACGAAACATATACGAAACATATTCGAAATATATACGAAACATATACAAAACGTATACGAAGAAAATACGAAACAGGCATGAAACATAGACGAAACATATACGAAACAGATTCGAAACATCTACGAAACATATACGAACCATACACGAAACGTATAGGAAACGTATACAAGACAGACACGAAACATGTACGAACCACATACGAACCATATACGAAACATCTTCGAAACATATACGAAACACATACGAAACATATACGACACATATACGAAGCATATACGAAACACATACGAAACATATACGAACCAGATACGAAACAAATACGAAACCGATACGAACTATAGACGAAACATGTATACGAAACTTATGCGAAACATACACGAATCATACACGAAACCTATACGAAACAAGCACGAAACATATAAGAAACATATACGAAACATTTACGAAACATGTACGAACCATGTACAAACCATATACGAAACAGATGCGAATCATCTACTAAATATATACGATATATACATACGGGTTCCCCCCCCCCAAGGACACGGCACACTTTTCTTACATATCATCTTGGGCGGGTGTAAGCTTGAATGGGTTTCGTCGGCGGCCCTTGTGTGTAGCTTCCGTGAGCACTGCTTCCAGACAGCACGGCGGTTGTCTGGAACCGACCTCTCATTGATATGACATTGCGAAAACACTGTAAAATCCAAGTTTTCCGATTTTTCCAATTCTCAGGGTACGAACCCTCGCTGATGCGGCAGATGGGAATGTTCCAATTCTCGAACCTTCGTTGGTGCGGCAAAAAGAAAACACTGTGGAATCCAATTTTTCAAATTTTTCCAATTCTCAGGCGCCGAACCTCGCTGGTGCGGCGGAGGAAAACATTGCAAAATCCAATTTTCCAAATTTTCCAATTCTGTGGCGCTGAACCGCTTGCAACATCGATGAGGATTCAGTCTGAAGAATTGGAAAAATTGGAAAATGGATTTCACAGTGTTTTCTTTCTGCCGTACCTGCGAGGGTTCGGCGACTGAGAATTGAAAATTGGAAAAAAAAAAAAAAAAAACGGATGGCCAATCCAGAACCCATTGGTATGACATTGAGAAAACACTGTAAAATCAATGTTTTTCGATTTTTCCAATTCTCTGGGTACGAACCCTCGCTGATGCGGCAGATGGGGATGTTCCACTTCTCAAACCCTCGTTGGTGCGGCAAAAAGAAAACACTATGAAATCCAAATTTTTCCAATTTTTCCAATTCTCAGGCGCCGAACCTCGCTGGTGCGGCGGAGGAAAATATTGCAAAATCCACTTTTTCCAATTTTTCCAATTCTGCTGCGCTGAACCGCTTGCAACATCGACGAGGATTCAGTCTGAGAGAATTGGAAAAATTGGAAAATGAGATTTCATAGTGTTTTCTTTCTGCCGTACCTGCGAGGGTTCGGCGCCTGAGAATTGGAAAATTGAAAAAAATGGATGTTACAGCGGATTGGCCAATCCAGAACCGACACCTTCGGGAGGAGGAGGAAGAGGAGGAGGAGGAGGGGGGCTAGTAGTAGTAGTAGCAGGGCTCCTCCTCTCCCCGAAGGTGTCGGTTCTGGATTTGCCAATCCGCTGTAAAATACATTTTTTCAACCTTCCCATTCTCAGGCGCCGAACCCTCGCAGGTACGGCAGAAAGAAAACATTGTGAAATCCAAATTTTCCAATTTTCCCACTCTCTCAGACTGAATCATCATCGATGCTGCAAGCGGTTCAGCGCCACAGAATTAGAAAATTTGGAAAAAATAAATGTTGCAATGTTTTCCTCCGCCGCACCAGCGAGGTTCGGCGCCTGAGAATTGGAAAAATTGGAAACATTTGATTGCACCGTGCTTTCTTTTTGCCGCACCAACGAGGGTTCGAGAATTGGAACACTTCATATGCCGCATCAGCAAGGGTTCGTACCCAGAGAATTGGAAACATCGGAAAATTGGATTTTACAGTGGTTTCGCAATGTCATACCAATGGGTTCTGGATTGGCCAACCCGCTGTAAAATCCAATTTTTTCAATTTTCCAATTGTCAGGCGCCGAACCCTCGCAGGTACGGCAGAAAGAAAACACTGTGAAATCCCAGTTTTCCCATTTTTTCCATTCTCTCAGACTGAATCCTCATCGATGTTGCAAGCGGTTCAGCGCCACAGAATTGGAAAATTTGGAAAAATTTGATTTTGCAATGTTTTCCTCCGCCGCACAGGCGAGGTTCGGCGCCTGAGAATTGGAAAAAATTGGACAATTGGATTTTACAGCGTTTCCTCTCTGCCGCACCAACGAGGGTTCGAGAATTGGAACATTCCCATCTGCCGCATCAGCGAGGGTTCGTACCCAGAGAATTGGAAAAATTGGGAAAAAATGATTTTACATTGTTTTCATCATGTCATATCAATGAGAGGTCGGTTCCAGACAACCGCGCTACGCTCCGCCTGTGGACCATTGCACAGGGTGGCGGGATCGATCCACGGGCTTCCACAGCAACGACATTGAGAGTGAGAACTCTCGCATGAAGATGTGGTTGCGGGCTCGCTATAGCAAGATGCCCGTGCTCAACGCAGTGGCCAGCGATGCAGCTGGCGCTGCAGATCAGCACGGTGCACCTTGTGCGGAAGAGCAGCTGATGCCACTGCCCGGCCTTGCTGAGTATGCCCACTATGTCAACCCAGGAAGTTCGATGGCAATGGCGATGAAAGCGTTTGCCGATGCCCACGGCGGATCGTATGTGCCGTTTCGTTTCAACTGGCCCTTGTGCAGTGCGAGTGCTAGCGCGACATGAGTTCTACCTTGCCCGTGCCCGCGACGAGTCGCACGCGCCGTTTCGCTTCCGATTGTTTTCAATGATGCGGCATGCAAGCTCCAATTGTACAATGTGGGCGCTAGCGCTGACTAGGTTCAATCCCGACAGCGGTGCACACGAAAAAATAGAACGACGAGAAACCCTGCAGGGTCCTTGGGGGGTACCCATACATATATATATATACATACATACATACATGCATACGTATATATATATACGGAACAGTTACGAAACATGTACGAAACGTATAAGAAACATATACGAAACAAATCGGAACATACACAAACCATACACGAACCAGACACGAACAATATACGAAACATTTACGAAACAGATACGAACATATTCGAACTATATACGACATGTATACGAAATAAATACGAACGTATACGAAACGTATACGAAACATAAACGAAACATCTACGAAACATATACGAAGCAGCTACGAAACATATACGAAATATATACGAAAGAAGTACGAAACATACACGAAAAGTACACGAACCATACACGAACCACATACGAAACATATACGCAACATGTACGAAACGTATACGAAACGTATACGAAACAGATACCAAACGTATACCAAACGTATACGTAGCATTATACGAAACGTATACGAAACATATACGAAACATTTACGAAACAGATACGAAACATGTACGCAGCATATACGAAACGTACACGAAACATATACGAAACATCTACGAAACACACACGAAGCACATACGAAACATACATGAAACCTATACGACACATATACGAACCATACACGAAACATATGCGAAGCATATACGAAACATATACGAAACATGCACGAAACATATACGAAACATATACGAAACATATACGAAACGCGCACGGCGCGTCCGCGGCACAGAATCCTTACCACATCCCTTACACTTCTTACCTTACACAAGAATATTTGGGCAAACAGAAAGAGGTCAGCCCTAGAAGTAGCAGTAGTAGTAGTAGTAGTAACAGTGGTAGTAGTAGTAGTAGTAGTAGCAGTAGAAGTAGTAGTAGTGGTAGCAGTAGTAGTGGTAGTAGTAGTAGCAGTAGTAGAAGTAGTAGTAGTAGTAGTAGTAGTAGTAGTAGTAGTAGTAGTAGTAGCAGTAGTAGTAGTAGTAGTACAGATAGTAGTAGTAGTAGTAGTAGTAGTAGTAAGAGTGGTAATAGTAGTAGTAGTAGTAGTAGTAGTAGTCGTAGTCGTAGTAGTAGTAGTAGTCGTAGTAGTAGTAGTAGTAGTAGTAGTAGTAGTAGTAGTAGTAGTAGTAGTAGCGGTAGCAGCAGCAGCAGCAGTAGCAGTAGCAGTAGCAGTAGCAGTGGTAGTCGTAGTCGTAGTCGTAGTCGTAGTCTCAGTAGTAATAGTAGTAATCGTCGTAACAGTAGTAGTAATAGTAGTAATAGTAGTAGTAGTAGTAGTAGTAGTAGTAGTAGCAGTAGCAGTAGCAGTAGCAGTAGTAGTAGTAGTAGTAGTAGTAGTAGTAGTAGTAGGAGTCGTAGTAGTAGTAGTAATAGTAGTAGTAGTAGTAGCAGTAGTAGTAGTAGTAATAATAGTAGTAATAATATGGTACGCGTCCAGCTCAGACCAGCCAGCCAGGCCCCGAGGCAAATGCAAATCTGCCGCACGAGGCTCTCCAGCACGACTGGACGGCACAGGCCAGCTGGAGCGCCGGCGATCACCTGAGCGACAGGGAGAAACTGACCTTCTCAATCTGGACCACCTTAGCGCCTGGTAACGGGGGGCGTCGAGCATCGGCACTGCCCTGGGGACGTGGACAAGAGGGAAGGGGAGGAGAGGAGTGGGCGAGGAAGGGAGGCGACGGGACGGGACGGAACTGGAGGAACAGAAAACTTTCGGAGCTCCGCGCGGATTTCCTGGATCGGCGCTGGATCCCCATCCCTGGGGCGCGGAGCGCGCCACGGGCGCCGCAGGCGCCGCCAGAGGGGCCCAACGCAGACGCAAGAAATCCGCGCGGAGCTCCATGCTTATACCGATGGCTCTTCTTCGAGAAACGGCGCTGGGCGGGGCGAGAGAGCCTCGAAGTATCTCCGAGTCGGCTCGTGGTACCAGTACATCGGCTGGCTGCGCGGGCGAGCCGACGGGCCCGCCGACGCGGGCTCGGAGGCCTGTGCGCAATTGTAGCGGAGAAGCCCTCCCCTCGTGACCCTCCCCCACCCTTGCTCCGTGCTGATGCGCGGCTGTGCCAACGTCGTCACCCTCCTGCCGAATGCAGACCCAGGGCCGCATCCTCAGCCAAGAATGGGAGCGCAGCTCGGGGGGGGGGGGGGGGAATCCATCAGCCTCCGCCACTTCCCCCCCATGCGCCACCTGCCCACCTGTGAGACAAGGCCAGCACCGAGACACCATCGGACCCGGACAAGCCCGGGACCTGTGAGAGCTAGCGGCTCTGGAGGATGCATCGGACGCCGCGGCCGTTCCAGAGCGCTCCCGAAAGCTCCAAGAGCGTTCAATAACGCTCTGGAACAATCGATCCCAGGCTTAGCCCCGCCCGGGCTTATCTTCCTCCCCCCTGTCCTTACTATGTCCCCGCAGGACTGCCGAGGTAACCTCGGCAGCGGCATCCCTGCATGAACCCAGACTGCCCTCTGAGCGGCGGCCATCGGTCTAGCGTGCTTTGCCCACCCACCCCCTGGCGTCCCAACCTCGCGGTGCAACCTCGCCTCCAAGGGGGGGGGCTCCTCCTCCTCCTCTTCCTCCTCCTCCTGCTCCTCCTCCTCCTCCTCCTCCTCCTCCCCCTCCTCCTCC
>CAUYUJ010014626.1:211323-216323 GCA_963575745.1 Prorocentrum cordatum
ACTACTACTACTACTACTACTACTACTACTACTACTACTACTACTACTACTACTACTACTACTACTACTACTACTGCTGCTACCACTGCTACTACTACTACGACTACGCCTACTACTACTCTAATTACGACGACTGTAAAAATTATTACTACTACTACTACTACTACTGCTACAACTACTACGACTAATACTAACACTACTACTACTACTCTACTACTACTACTCTCTAAACTCCTACTACACTACCACTACTACTAATACTACCTACTACTAGACGACGACTATCACCACTACCAATACTACGACTACTACTACTACTAACTAACTACTACTACTACCACTAAAACTACTAACTGACTACTACTACTACTACTACTAACTACTACTACTACTGCTACTACACCTCTAACGACTACCCTACTACTACTACTACTACTACTACTACTACTACTACTACTACTATTAGTACTAGTACTAGTATTGCTTCTTTTCCGACTACGACTATTACTACTGCTACTACGACTACTACTCCTACTACTAGTCCTACTACTACTACTACTACTACTACTACTACTACTACTATTACTACTACTACTACTACTACTACTACTACTACTACTACTACTACTACTACTTCTACTACGACTACTACGACTACTACGACTACTACTACTACTACTACTACTACTACTACTACTACTACTACTACTAATACTACTACTGCTAGTACAACAAATGCTTCTACGACTACGAATACGAAAACGACTAAGATGCCAACTACGACGACTACGACTACCACCACTACTATTCTTGAAGCCGGGTGGCACGCGAACTGCGCTTGTGCATAGTCGTAGCACGTCCACTCGGGCCGCGCGACCACGCCATCATTCAGGGTAGAGTCGCTCTCGCCAGTGATATGGTTGAACCTTGGAGCAAGGAAGCGAATAGAATATGCAGTATAGACTTTAGTGCTCTTTCACAGGCAGTATCGGATACGTCACGTAGTGCTTCATGAAACACGCCGATATCATTTCAACCTGACACTAACCAATACGATGGAAACTATCGACGAGGGCTGGATGGTTCACATTGGTATCGTGACCCTTAGACTGGCGGACAGCTACTCACCCCAAACTCGCCACCTCAGTGGTCATGTCAAACGGAGTGGTAAGCTGCGCATGGTGGAGGGACTCACAAAACTCCTTCAAAAAGCCTGACAACATGCTTCCCCAAGGCGACATGAATTGCCCAAGTTCCAACGTCCAGGGGGATTACAGCTTTTACCGCTGATTTGTTGTGAAATGGAAGGCTGTGTCAATATCTGCCACGCGAAACTCCCGACTGGAGGTGACAGGACACGAGTGTGGCATTGGAAAGGCAAGAACGCATGACCCCACAGCAGTACAGCCTTTTGGCCATCACCGTTAACCCACTAGCAAGCCCGTAGGGTGCTACATACATGCATACTTGATTCCAGTTTGGGTCACAGCCTGGGGGCCGGCGCCACAAAACCATTCTCCGAGAGCGTGTCAGAACGCAACGGGCAAGCCTACGTGAAGGAATTCCGAGCGAATGTGTACAGGCCAATGAAAATACCTCATCCAGCCCTTCGGGTAAGAAGAAGATTCGGGGGGGAAAGAGTGCAGCTGTCGGATTGCGATCGGCGTCCGATCGGATTCGCGATTTTTCTCTATCTCGCTCTAGCTGTCTCTCTCTATCGCTCTATCTCTCTCTCTCTCTCTCTCGACCTCGATGGCTATCGATCTCACTGCCTGCCCGCCGATCTCAATATCTATACATCGTCCACACTGCCTACAAATTAGCCTCTAGTCTGGGAGCTACTGTCTATATATATATATATGTACCAGAACCACGCGCGAGCTTCGTGCGGGCTTAGATTCTAGCGAGCTCAATATGTAGTCTAAGGTGACAGCACCGGGGGACACGTATTGTCACACGGATCGTGCCACTCGTGGAGTTCGCCTGCGGCCCCAGAGACAGGCTTGGCGAGCGTCTCCCCGCCCATCTCAGCCCACCCCTCGCAGGGATCGCGCCCCACAGGGAGCCCCACCTACGTCCCGGGAGCCCCTTCGGGGCCTCACTTGCACGCGCATGCGCGAGGGGCACCGTAGGAAATCCCTGTGACGAGCCTATGGAACATGAACTCCCATTCTTATGGAACCGAGCAGGACCTAGTCGAAAACGTTTGATTGTAACGGGCGACATCGCTCTCGCTTCATCGCCACGCAAATGTTCATTGTGTTACGCTCCCTCGCGGGGGCTGCCGAAAGACTTGCCTCGGCAAGCTCGGCGAGGGCTGGTGAGAAACGTGGGGGGGGGGCCAAGAGAGATTGTCACGAGAATGTTCCAGCAGAGGGCTTCTAGAATTTCCTGGAGGGTGCGATGAAAAGGACCAACATGTCTGTAATATCCCGCTGCCGTGCGCAGCCATCGTCGTACACATTGGGCAGACTCGCGAACCCCTCGCACATGGAAGTTGTCCTGGGGATCCTCTTGGAGGTTGGGATTCCTGGGTGTGTTCTTGGGGCATGGAGGAAGAGGAGGGGGAAAACGAAGGGAAAGCTGTGTGGGGTTGTCTGGAGACCCTCTTAAGAAGCTTCTAGGCCCCTCGTTGGCCTCTGAGGCCCTCATGGAGCTTTCCTGGCAATGGCTCGCGATGTACGTGGGGGGACCCACGAGGATGTAGTCCGACAATGTGCATTGCGATGTGCATCTAAACATGCATCTCGATGTGCATTCCGAAGAAGCGGCAACGTTCACATCGATGCAAGTTCGATCTGCACTTTAATGTGCACTTCGATGTGCACTTCGATTTACATGTTGAGCTGCATATCGATGTCACTTGGATTCGAAGTTCAATATGTGTTCCGATTGCATTTCTATCAACTTCCACATGCATGTCGATATGTAGTCTGATGTGCATCGCGATGTCCATGTCGGTGTCCACTTCGATGTGCTTTCCGATGTGCATGTCGCTTGCGGTACGCCTTAGTACTTGATTTACATGTCGAGTTGCACCTTGCTGGCAATTGAACTTGCGTTTCGAAGTGCGTTGCGACTGCCAGTCCGATTGCAATTGGAATTCACGGTTCAGTTTCTGGTCCCACGGGACAACTGACGCGACAACCACGGGACGACCCGAAGGGCAATCCACGGGACAACCCGTGGGACAGTCCACGGCACAACCCGGGGGCAACCCACGGCACAACCCGCGGGCAAACGCGGGACAAGCCCCAGGACGACCGCGGGACAACCATTGCACAACCACTGGACAATCGAGGACACCCTCGGCCAGGAACCGCGCAACTCATCGTCGCCCTCGGCACAACTTCGCCTCGCCCGCACGCTTGACAAGAGCCGAAACCGAAACCGATTCCTGGCTGAGGTCACTTGGCTCTCCTCCATAAGCCTCCGATGGGAACGTCCGCGACGTGCTGGGAAGAGAGCGAAACGTTAGCGCCTGACCCGAAATGCCTGATTATCTTGCCTGATGCGACAGGCGCCAGAGCCTATATCCCGAGCGCCACCCTTGCGAAAGCAAGATCGGTGGTTCAGAGGTGGGGTCCTGAGGGATGGGGGCCTCCAGACGAGGTGCCTCAAACCATGCAAATCCACCCGTTGGAACCCTTCCTGCCCTTCGACTCCCATCCCTCGGGGCCCCGTCTTTGAACCGCCGACAAGAGTAGAGCAGTGGATCGACCACAGAATCGATTTACCCCAAAACTGATTTCCTTGTCGAGTCCATGAAACATTCGTATGATATTCCTCGGTCTACGGAACATTCTACGCATGTGTGATGGATTCGACCAGAAAATCACTCTGGGTAAATCATTACGTTGTCGATCCCCTACTCACAAGAGGGAGAGGACGTAGTGGCGACGCAGAAGATCACTGCACCGTCGGACGTTGGCCTGTGAAAAGGCCGTCGCCGGCCGCCATGCTAAACGTGGGGCGCGGGGCATCAGGAAATATCCGAGCGCTTGGGCGCTGCTTGATCGGGGGGCGGTTAATGGGGTGGAGAAACGTGCTCCTTCCGTGTCTCTTTTGGACCCCAGGGGGGGCCCTTTTAGGGCTCCATCAGGGCACAGAAGGTGTACCTTTCTGCGCCCATCCAGTGTATCGCCCCCACATTACGCAACGCCCGATGCGCATCCTCACACGACCTTTCAGGAGCTTACTCAAACCAGCTGCTGAGGGCGAGCTCAACCGGTCGGCCAGGCAGACGAACGGGCCAAGGAGGCGGGAGGGGGGAGAACGAGGAGAGGGAGGGGGAGGACGAGGAGGGCGAAGGATGCGGACGAGGACAAGGACGAGGAGGACGGAGGCAAGACGCGGCGAAGTCGAGCAAGTGAGGGCGAAGCCGAAGAGGAAGGGCGGAAATGAGGAATGAGTGGGCACGACGACGACGACGACGACGACGACGACGACGACGACCGGGGCTTTTAGACGCTCGGTGGCCTCTTGGAGCCTCTGGGGCACCCTCGTCGCCACAGCTGGACTTCCTCGAGAGATCCTGGTCAGAGCGCGCCCAAGCAGAGCTCGGGGGAGGGGGCGGGGGGGTCGAGGGAGGGAAGGGCGAGGTGGAGGGAGGAGAGGAAGGGAAGGGGGGAGAGGAGGGAGGGGAGGGAAGGGGGTAGGGAGGGGCACGAGGAGGGGAGGGGAGGGAGGAAGGAAGGAATGAGGGAAAGAGGGGACGAGAGGCGGAGCCATGCTCTACCCTGCAAGCCAACGAAGTGCTGCACACGGTCTCCATGCTCTCCACCAGCGCGGTCATACCAAGAAACGCCTGCAATGAACAGGGGGCTGCTGCATTCTTCCCCCTTTCCCTGCCAACCTGCTCGACGAGCCCGTGGGCACTCTTGCATTTGCGCATTCCGTGCGCAAACATGCCTACGTAGCTGCAAAGATGCACGCCCACACTCGCGCCCGCCTTTTGCATGAAGGCGATGGCCCATGCGATGAGAATGGCAAGGAAAGGA
>CAUYUJ010014626.1:228823-281530 GCA_963575745.1 Prorocentrum cordatum
TGCGGGCGCCTCGTGAGCGCCCCGTGCGCTGGGAGGGCCCGCCGAGGTTCCGCCACACGGTGGGGAAAAAACACACACACACAGTGGGACAAAAGCACACACACAAAAACACGAACACAACAGTCCGTCGGTGCGTTTTTTCCCCACAGGCTGTGTGTTTGTGTGTGTGTTTCCCACGGACGGCTTCGCCACACTGCCGCCCGCGGGCGCGACCTCGTGGTCGCCGCGCGCGCCAGGGGGGGCCCGCCGAGGCCTCGCCGCGCTGCCGCCCGTGGGCGCCGTGGGCCCGCCGAGGCGTCGCCGCGCTGGCACCGGCGCGCCCCGTGCGCGGGAAGGGCCGGCCGAGGCCTCGCCGCGCTGCCGCCCGCGGGCGCCTCGTGCGCGCCCTGCGGGCGCCCGGCGCCCCCTGCGCTGGGCGAGTCCGCCGAGATTTCGCCGCGTTGCCGCCCTGTGGGCGCCTCGTGGGAGCCCTGTGCGCGCACTGCGCGGCTCAGACCACACGGATCGCGCCACGTACGGTGCATCGCGAGCTCGCACCACACGGATCGCACCACGCACGTTGCGCCACCTGGCTCGCACCGCGCAGCATTTGCGAATCCTGCGACCAAACAGGCCTCCCGCGCGCGCATGTCAAAATCCGCCGACCGCTTGTGGGTCTCTAGGCGTGTGAGATTGTTCCCCCCTATCACCCCTCCCAGGGACCTCAAACCGGCAAGTTGACACCCCCCACCATGGCCCCAGGGGACCCCGGCACGAACGCCATGGGGGCACAGAAAGCCCCACACCGGGATTAGAGGGCCCCAAGAAGCCTCCAAGACGGATCTCGAAGCCCGGAGTCGCCGAAAGCTCGTTCGAAGACGCCAAATAGGGCCTCCAGACAGCCAGCCCACTATGCCCCCAAGCAGCCTCCAACAGGCCCCCCAAGAGGGCCTAAACAAACAACCATTCCTTAAAGAAAGAAAATATGTTTTAGCATGTCTTCCTTTTTGGCTTTCGCGACGTCGAGGTTGACCTAGGCAGCTCCCAAAAAAAAATTACTACAGCCCAATAGGGCCCCAAGACGACCAAAGAAGCCCCCAAGACGGCCCAAGAAAACCCCAAGACGGCCCCAAGAGATGGCCCAGAGAGGGAACCCGAACGGACATTTCGAGCCTTCCCCCCCAAGACGCCCCAAGGTTGACCCAAGAAGCCCCCAAGAGGCCCCAACGGCCCCCAGGGAACCCCAACAGGGCCCCAAAAAACACCCCCAAAGCCCCCCAGGAGGCACCCAAAAGGCCTCCCACGATATCCCGTCAGCAATCCGACTGGCCTCTGACCCACTACCTAACACGGTGGCGGGATGGGCCGAAAGCCATTCGATAATCATTCCCCTGGTGGTTTCACGCATGCGGGCCGTCTGTGCACGCGGGGTTTCGCCCGTTCCCCCATGCGTACACGGAACACACACTGACAATGTCGGCCGCCGAAAATACACTTATCCCAGGAAGCATCCCTCAGGACTCTGACAAAGCCCCCCTCGCCCCCCGAAAGCGTTCCAAAGAGACTCCACGAAACATCCCTGAGACACTGACCCGAAACCATCCTGGGATGGACCGAAAGCCATGACAAGTTTCACGGCCAGGGAGCCCGCGCAATTTTCCCACGTATGCACGGCGAGCGTTGACAACGTTGCCCACGAAAACTACAAGTACCTCAATAATCATCCCTCAGGACTCTGAGGCCCCATGAAACAGACAATGGTTTTCTTGTTTCTCCTCCCGTTCCTCTTCCTCATCCTCTGCCTCATCCTCTTCGTCAATATCCCCGTCCTTCTCTTCCTCCTGCTCCTCCTCATCCTCCTCCTCCTCCTCCTGCTCCTCCTCCTCCTCCTCCTCCTCCTCCTCCTCCTCCTCCTCCTCCTCCTCCTCCTCCTCCTCCTCCTCCTCCTCCTCCCCTCCTCCTCATTATCCGTGTCCTCCTTGTCCGTTTTCTCCTTATCATCAATTTCGTCCTCCCGCTCGATTCCTCCCCCCTGACCCGACTTCCACGGAGCCCGGCACGCTGAGCACCACTGCTGATTCGGTTCCAAGCCTCGCGGCCTTAACGGGCATCATGTGCACGCCATGCACTTCAAATTGCCTTGTTGCTCGCGCGCGACATGGTTAGTGGACACGGAGAACGCCGATGTCGGCAGCATATTATTGAACGTCCCGCTGCACCGATACGCCTGCCAAGTGCGCGTTATGAACCCGACGTCTTTGCAACCTCCGCACATCATTCGCGCTTGCATCGTCTTTCGATTACGTTCCATTCGGTCCTTCTTCAAATTTCTCACGTCCGAGAATGCCCCCTCACACGCCGCGCACATCAGCTCGCACCCCGACCGCTTCGCCGCATGGACTACTACCTTGGAAGTTGCGCCCCGCTTTTCACACTCCCTGCAGACCACTCTGGTGCTTCTCTCTTCCTACATTGGCCCTCCACCTGCTCGGCCTTCAGCTTCTTCGCGCCCCAGGAGGCTGCCCGCAACCTGGCGCACAGCACGTTGGCGGCTTCGCAATCGCCTCCGCTTGCCGTTTGCAGCTCATCGACTCGAACGCCAAATTCTGCCTCTCCTCCGCACACTTCCGATACAGTCCCTCTCTCGTTGCACTGCGTTTCCCGCGTTTCCGACAACGCCGCCCGCTCGTCGAACAGCGACGGCCACTTGCCGCTCGAACATCGCACTGCGCCTACGCTCTCGTTCCACTTCGCGTTGCCACATCGCGACTTCTGCTGCGCTTTGACACGGCTGCACCTCGCGCAACACGCGGTCCGAATATTTCCAGGCCCCCACGCGCCACCGACCACCGCGTCTCCCAGCTCGCCACCGCGCCCGCCCCCCCACCACCACCTCATTGCAACGCATGCGCTCTGCACGCATTGCACCATTTCTCGTTCGCGGTTTTCACCTCCGCCGCGCATTCTGTTCAAAGCGCAGGCCTCTCCATCGCCTGGAACTCGCACTCCGGGAACGCTTCAAGAGGGAGCCAGCGCCGGCACCGCTCGCGCAAGTCCCGCGGCATTCGCCCCGCCCCGCTTCCTCCCCAGCCCACGCCCTCCCCTGGGAGAACCTGCAACAGCTTCCACGCGCCGACCGTCTCGCCTGCGTTGCGCGACTTCCTCTCAAATGGCCCGAATACTACTCAGCGTTCGCGCCCTCGCACACGCGCGACGGCAACGAAATTTGAAACCCAATTAACGCCGCGCCCGCTTTGAAGGCCCGCCACGACCACGCCCACTGCTCGCCCTTGCGCGGCGCGCGCTGTCACTGCTAACGACGGCGCGATCATGGACTGCGCGCGCTCGACACTCGACACTGGGCGACCCCGATACCCGCCCAAGCACCACTGGCACCTTTTTGACGGGAATACTGGACACTGCCCCGGCCACCAGCCTGGGAGGCGCCGGCCCCGCACGCCGAGCGCGAAGTGAATGCCTTTCGCCAGCGGAAGCCACCCCGGCAAAACGCGCGCTCTCCTTGGCGTGGCGCACTAACCACCGCACGTCGTCATCCACCATGCACGGCCGCCTCTGCCCCCCACCACGGCACGCGCGATCACTCGCCGCGACCCGCGAGAACTGCCCCCCACGCTACGTCGCCCACATCACGACCCTCTGCTTCCCAATGCGGCACCGAATCCGCCGATCCGGCGCGTGAGTTTCCGAGAGCGTGGACTTGAGCTCGCTCGAGCTTCGCTATGCAGGGGGGGGGGCGCGCGTCATTTCCGACGTCATTTCCGACGTTTTTTCGGTGCCCGGGGATCTTTCCGACGTTATTTCCGACGTTTTTCGGCGCCCAGGGACAGGGGGCATAGAAAACTCAACTTCCGGAGCCCCGACCGCCCAAGACAGCCCAAGAGGAAACCAAGAGAGGCCCCAGAGGCCCCCCAGACAATGCAAGACGGCCCCGAATCGCCGAACCATCGCTCGAACCGCCCAAGATGCCCCGAAGACAATTCCAGAAACCTCCAAGACGCCCCCAGGATCCCTCACGACACTTCCCAAGAATGCCCAAAGACTGACAAATAAACCCATTCCCTTGGGAAAACGTAAATTTTCGGCACATTCGTTTCTTGGGCCTTCACAATGTCCAAGACAGCCCCAGAGCTCCCGAAGACACGCCAACAGGCCCCCAAGAGGGCGTCCATGCTCATCATCACCAACACTCACATCATAAACATCATCACCATCGACCCAATCGTCATGATCATCATGATCCCCATCATCATCATCATCATCATCATCATCATCATCATCATCATCTCGCTCTCACCCCCCCCCGGATCGGCGGCACTGGCCGGAGGCCAGCCCAATATCCTGATTGTCATAAGTTGCAACGGCTTCGACAAATTTCTGCCCTCGGAATCCCGCGACCTCCGGCAACGTCGCCGCGAGATTCCTCTCCCCTCGCCCACCTTCGCGCACGTCGCGCCCCAACTCGTTTTCTGTCGAAATGGTTTCTGCGTTTCTTCCGCAACGCGCGCCCCCGCACAGCGGTGCGCCGTTCACCCGAGAACTCGACGCGCCTGCTGACCTTCCATGCAACTGCGCGCAGGTTCCGTCAGCGCTCTTCGTCGAAACTTACCTTACACGCCGAAGAACCGATCATCCTGGCCCTCCACGCGCTTGCACTATGTCAACTCTTTTATCCCCTACACCGCCCCTTTCCCTCCGGCCCACCAGATGACGCGCTGCCCGCGGCCCTCCGCGGCCCTCCGCGGCCCCGGGCGCGCACTTCCTTGCCATGTTAAAACGCGACGTGGGCAACGCATTGTTCGCTGTTCCGGGTGGCGGATCCAGCAGATAGAAAAATCTCAGCAGAACAACACGTCGACGTTTCCGAACGGCCAGCCCACGCCGTTTGCTCCGACCTTCGCCGCACTCGCTGCTGACACGAACGACCGCAAGTCAAATCCAGCTCTGCCAGGAAGCTCGCGCCCCCCATGCTGACCTCGTAAATGATCAGCCACTTACACTGCGACGCGCGCTGAGCCGCTTCTTTCTTCTTTGTCTTCTGCTTCGCCCCCGCGCCACCATTGTCTTTCGCATGCTGCCTCTTTTTTTTGCGCCGCCCACGCCCACGCTAAACGCACCGCGGACAGTCCCCGCCCAGCGCTGCGGCGCTCGTCGCTTCCAAGGCTACGACCTGGAAGCGCACGCCGCGCCCAGCCCATCTGCTGCTCGAACAATAAATGCTCTGCGAAACTTCTGCGCGGCGAAGCTCTTCCCAATCCCGGGCCCGCGGTGCCAAACCCGCAACATGGGCTCGTTGTCCGCGTCGTTGCCCCTTCCGCGCTTCCGATGCGAAGTCCTCCGCCAGCACGCGGCATGCCGCCTTCTCCACGACGCTACGCTGACCCGCGTTCGCTTTCCCTTTCCCGAGCCTCGCTCTCCAGTTTCGCACGCTCGAAGCCGTTGGTTTCTTCCCCGACATCACGACTGGGTCGCCCTCCGCTACCCCCGCCACGCCTCCATCCCGCAATTTTGAAACTGCCGCCGCCGCGCGCGCCTTTCTCGCAGCTTCGCCACCCCACGCCAACAACCCCTCCTTTGCGGGCTTTGTCGCTCCATTTCCCTCCTTTACTGCTGACGCCCTCCCCTCAAACAACGCCGCCCCTGGCCATCGTTTCCCGATCCCTGTCTTGTTTGCCCTCCATGGCACCGTTCGTCTGCTTGCCCCTTTTCTCCAAAGGCGCCCCTCCAACGTGAACATCCGCCTCGCGGCGTCAACGACCCTCGGGCCCAATTCGTCGCCGCTGGCTTGTCGCCCCCCCCACAAAAAAGAACGGCCCCAGATGCCCCCGAGCACGCCCAGAAAAGCCGAAGACACCTCGAGATGACCCCAACAAGACCCCAGAGGCCTTCTGGAGGGCCGCAGACACCTCCAACACGAATCCAAAAAAAACCGTAGAGGCTGCAAGGAAGGCCCCAAACGAGACGGCCGAGCGAACATGTCGACTCCTCCGGTGCGAAAAACACCAGCCGCGACGGCTCCGAAGAACACCAGCCACGAGGGCAGGATGGACTGACCTTCCTTCCCCCAGCGTTGATCTCAAATTTCGAACCGTGGGCACATCCGCAGGCTCTGGAACAATCAAGAGCAGATCAGGGACAAAAAACCCAGCGAGCATTGCGAATGGCCGGTCGAAGCCCAGAGATATGGCAGAACCAAAAAAATATCCTGCTACCCCTCTGCTCCTTCTTCTCCTCCTTTTCAGCACGTCCCTCGTCATCGTCCTCCCTATCGCCTCATGAGAAGACAAGGGCTCGGCGGATGTGGTGCAAGCCGAAAGAATCACTCGAACGCCCTCCCGCGAGTGCTAGGGGGGCACGATCCCTGTCAAATAATACCATGCGGGCCAATCGCGCGCGTCGGCCACGCGCGCATTTTGAATTTTTGCCCAACTTTTAATCAAGGACACGTGGACACCAGCATTGTTATCGGCGTGATAACTATCGGCGCCATCAGTGGCTTTGCCGTCGTCAGTGTCATCATCGTCACCAGCATCGCTGCTATCATCACCGTGTCCACCGCTGTCGACGTCCCCACGATACCGCGCCCACCCGAGCCACCGACTCGCACTGAAGCGCCCGCGCGCCAGCGCGGCCGGCGAGTCGCGACGGGAAGTACCCAGCGGTCAGCGCCACCGAGGCCGCATCGGTCGCGCCGGACTAGCTGGCCGCTCTGCGAGCGAGCCTGCGCGCTAGCGCGGCCGCAGCGATGTGCCAGCCAGCGCCACGCAGTCATCGCAATCGCTGCCGCATAGGTTTTGCAAACCAAATTGCAGGAGGGTGGGCGGGATTCAGGAGTGGAGCTGGCAACTTCAAGGTCGGCAGGGTGAGCCATACCGCATAGATCACACCACGTAGCGTACACATCCACCGTGCAAAATCTCACTGTTCGGGGTCCACGCTGGCAAAAACAAAATCTTCGTCTTTGGGGTCTAGATTTCCCCCATAAGCGAGGCAGCGCCGTGGGCGGAGGCTGCAAGAGCTGCTGGGGCTGCCAGGAAGCTGTGCAGGCGCGCGGGCACCCCAGGGGCGAGACCACCAGGATGAGTGAATTGGACCTTGTCGCATCCAGGCGCCAGATCTCGGCGCGCCACAGAAGTGGCGAAGCGCGGGGCTGCGTAAACAGTCTAACGTGCTGGCTGCAGACCGACAGGGGGCACACACATGGTCGATCAAGAAGGCCGAACCACTCCCGAGTGAACCAGCGGTCCAAGCTGGAGGGGATACTTTTTGGTCGCGGCCGCGAGCGAAGAGCGCAGGCGGCGAGAGAAGTTGTCCGGGCCTACGAACAAACCTAATTAGGTACAAGACGCGCCGCAGGGGCTGGAGGGGATACGCGGAGCGTCAAAAACTTTGAAAAGGAACCACCCTGCGTCCGTGCAGTTTCTGTAGATGTTCTACGGTCTGGTTGTTGAGTTGACGGCACTCTCTAGCGAGAGCCACCTCTTGATTAGGAAAAGCCTTCCAGCCTTGTAGCTGTTGCCAAACACGGACAGTGAACGTGCGCGGTGCTAAAGCGAAGCTCTGGTTTGGGACCAAAAGCGACCTTCGTCATAGTAACTGCGACCAACTATGAATACGACTGTGCGCAGCGCTGAAGAGAAGACCCAGTTAGGGAAAAGGAACGGCCCTCAACCGGTAATTGCTTCAAACGTTTAAGGCGAATGTGCGCGGCGACGAAGCCCCAACTTTGAAAACCACCCCCCGCACCCAGGCGTAACTGCTGCAAAATTTGAACCGAATTCGCGCCGCGCTAACGCGACAACCCAAACTTGAAAACCCCACCACCACCACCCCTCCAGCCCTGCAGCTGTCGCAAGATCTCAAGACGTCTGTGAAAGGCGCTGAATCGAGAACTCTGTTTCGAAATGGAACCACACACACACACACACCATCCATGTTATTGCTGCAAGATTTTACAATACATATACGCGCGCTGAAGCGAAAGCCCAATTCAGGAAAAACGCCTCCCCCCGCTCTATCCTTACTACTGCTGAAAATGTTTCGGCCGATGCACGCGGCGCTAAGACGAGAGCCACATGTTGAAAAGGAGCCGCCGTCCATCTTTCAGCTGTTGCACGGAAATTGTGCGCCGCGCTGACGTGAGATCCCCACTTCGAAAGCGGCCCCCCGTCCACTGTGCGCCTTTCTAGGTCGGGCATGTCCACTTACAGGCGGATTTTGGAAGAAACATAAAAATAACCCCAAATAGTCAAAAAGTGGTGGGTGAAAAGAGCACGAAAAGTCGTCCCCAGACCGCTGTTGTACTATTATTGATCATTCCTCCTGTAGAGAGACATGCCCGATTTAAGTGTAAGCGCTGTTGGCTTTCAAAACGGATAAGCACGGCGCGAGGGCGAGAGCCCCCATGTTGAAAACGGCTCCCTCTCCATCTGCGCAACTGCTGCAAGTGTGAAGGGGCCCATGGGACACACAAATAAATAAACACAAATAACAGGATTCCCCATCTTTTCCGAAATGTTCTGGGTTTCTGTCTTCGCCCCCACACACGTCCCATGTTTTCCATATTTTCTGGGGGATCGACGATTAATTGTGTCTGTGTGTTTTTTCCCCTCCTGAAGATGTCAAGCTTCGAGAACATAAATAGAAACTATGAAGCGAAACGCACACCCCGCCCTACCGACACGCTTGGGGGTGCGGCACGGAGTAGCTACTCAGAAAGGAACAGGGAGGGGGGAGGATGACAAGGATGAGGAAGGAGGGACGAGATGGAGGAGGGAGGAAGGAGAAGGGAATAAAAAAACTGAGACCCGACATGACGAACAAAACGCAACACCGCATGACGAACCCTGAACCTTGGTGGGCCCTGGAAACGACAGGGCCGTTTTCTTACTGGTTCCGAATTGCCGTTTTTGTTGCCGGTTCCGACGCCGTTTTCTTGCCGGTTCCGGCGCCGTTTGTTTACCAATTCCAGCTCTGGCTCCAATCCTGGAGCCGTTGTTTGCCGTTTCTAGTCGACGATTTTTTGCCGTTTCCATTTCAAGAGATTCATTTTCGGAAACGGCGAAAAAACATTTTGAAAGGGAGAACGGAGACACGGTCCACGTCGGGTCCGCGCCCGACCACCGACTCCCGGGTGGCTTGTTATTAACAGGCCAGCGTCATGTCTCCAGAATTTGGCATTTTATGCATAAGCACGAGCAGGTGGAGGAGAGGGGGCAACACCAGCACCTCCACTTACCCATCCCCCCTTTGACTGACTGTGGGCAATCTACACGACAGACGGGGCAGGGATCAGGGAAATATCAGGGACAGAATTTGATTACGGTTGTATGTGTGCTTGCATGGTTGCATCAGAGTGCGGGTATATTTAGACACAGCCGTGGAAATGCCATGCATGTACTCTGGGTTTGCGTGGTCTTGTGCCTGCTACCCGGGGTTGGGGCAAGAACTAGATATGAGCTCGATGAGCCAATTCAGCAATGTGCATACGGAGTGGTCGCAGGAATTACGCACAACAGTGCGATGACACCTCCAGGGAATAATGCGTATGTATGTGCACGTGAATGGGACGGCAGTTTATGTCCCAATGACCTCGCTGAAGGTCTGGTTTCAATTGCGATGGTGGTACTGTGTGTGCGGGTGGCCTCGGGGTACAAGAGGGCCCCTCCCTACCCACAGCGTGCCATGGTCGATTCATGCTTTCTTGTCCGGGTCCTTTGCACAGAATGCGGGTGCAGGAGGGAGGCCAGGAGGGTCAGCAAGAGCAGGGTACGGAAGCGGAGAGTACGGAAGAGGGCGAGGGATTGGGCCCCCCTTTTCTACACGGGTATCCGCCGACTCCTGAACAGAACGGTATGGTTCAAATATGGACTGTGCCGCTCGAATGCAACAATTTTGACTACAGTTTGGTCCGACCACCTACTTGCAACAATAGCTGCCGGCAGTGGGTCCGAGCAGATTTGGGCACCGACGGATCGGACCGATATGACGTGTTGGGGCTACCTGCAGGCACCCAGCGTGTATTCCACCATTTGTTTCACTAACCTTGCACTGTTGCCTCTTCTCCTTTGCAGGGGTTGCCATCGGCGTAAAAACATGTCTCAGGCGCAGAGAAAACCCGCAGGACTCGAACACCAGGACTTCCACCACATGCTCTCCGAGGGCGGCTGGGATGTATTAAAAATCCCGCCATCAGGACCTGGTGAGGCCGCATTCGACTTCAGGATCTCTGAGGAGGACGGCCAGAGAATAAACAATTCGCCATCAGGACCTGCTACGGCTGCTTTTGGCGCCCCTCCGGGCGACGACACCCAGCCAGTACCAGTACGAGCACGGCGGCGACGACAGTGCGACGACGCAGCACGACGACGTAGCACTACTCAGCAGCACGACGACGCAGCACGACGACGACACAGCATGACACAGCATACCAACGACGCAGCACGACTCAGCAGACCGACGACGCAGCACAAGCAGCATCACACGGCATCTGACGACTCCTGCGACGGCAGCGCTACCACCAGCACCCAGATTCATCAACCTCTCTCTACGAAGATGGTTGGGGACGAACGGAACGACCGGACCAACTACGAATCCCAGTCCAGTTTCAGCTCCGACGGCGGGATTCGCTCTGTGATCCGAACAGCCAGAGATGTCACGGCCGGACTCGCCTTGAAATGCCGAGCACCGCTGACGTCTCCATCCGATGCTCGGTTGGACACCCATCTGGGCGACGACACCCAGCCACCACCAGAACGAACACGGCAGCGACAACAACGACAACGGAGCACGACTCAGCACCAGCACGCGACGCAGCTTGAGCAGCACGACTCAGCACGACGCAGCAGCACGACTCAGCAGACCGACGACGCAGCACGACGCAGCAGACCGACGACGCAGCACAAGCAGCATCACACGGTTTGGTACGACGCCTGCGACGACAGAAGAACCAGAGATGCCACGGCCGGACTCGCCTTGAAATCCGGAGAACCGCTGACGTCTTCACCCGATGCTCGGTTGGACACCCATCTGGGCGACGACACCCAACCACCACCAGAACCAGCACGGCAGCGACAACAACGACAACGGAGCACGACTCAGCACCAGCACGCGACGCAGCACGAGCAGCACGACTCAGCACGACGCAGCAGCACGACTCAGCAGACCGACGTTCGTGGAGACGACGGTCCTGACGGAAACTTGGCGCCAACCAGCTTGAGCCAAGACATCTCCAGCCTTGTTGCCACGGATGGGTTCGCCTGCAAATTCGAAGAACAACTTGCTTGCATGCTTGATGGCCGATTGGACGTCCGTGGCGGTGGAGGCCAAGGCGGCAGCCGTGCCACCAAGAGGAAACGCATGGAGGCCCAGATTGCCAACATTATGAGGGCCATCCTTGGGAAAGGGAAGCCTCCCCGACGCCGGAGGAGGCCACCCCAACCGCCGCCGACAGCGCGACCTCCTACCGCCAACCCTGGCCAGAACAGCCTCTTGAACATCCTCCAGAAGGCGGTATCACAGGTGCCGAGGGACACGTCTGACGACGTGATCCTAGACAAACTGGAGGAACTGCTCACGACCAGACGCAACCAACCATCCACTCCGACTCAACCACCCCGCAGGAGGCGCTGTGGGAACGACAAACCCAACCAACAACGCTCCGACACCAACAGCGCCAATGATACTCAGACGCCAGCCCGACGCTGGAGGGTTGATGAGCGACGCTTCCCAGGCAAGTTCACTGGTGCGACCCAAGTGTTGACGGCACTCCGAGACGGCCAAGAGCCTGAGGGGGACGTTGTCGTCTTGAACAAACTCCAGACCGAGGAGGCCACGGAACTCGCCTCGGCGCACGGAGTAACGAAGAGCCTCACGATCATTGTTTCCGACACCGATGGCAACAACACGACTCCAGCTGACGCCACTAACCCATCTCAATGGGTGCAGGTGGTGAAAGGAGGTAAGCCTAGCATGAAAAAGCTGACATGCACGAACCTCCAAGGGAGCAAGGCCACCGCGCCGAGCGTGGAGGTAGAGGGACCAGAGCCCCCCGTGGTACGGGCAACCACCACGGAGAGAGTAACGACGCAGAAAGAGTTCATGACTGACGCTCAGTGGAAGACGGCTCGGCAAAGACCCGGAGCTGTCGCCACCGGGGACCTCGACAAAGACACCATCTTGGCAGCAGAGGCCTTCTCAGAGGTCCTGGAGGCCGGGAAGCTCGTGGCCATCACAGGCTACCTCACGGTCGCTTCAGATGAGCTCAACAACGTATTGGCGAGCAGCGGTGCTCATGGGCGATTCTTCCGCATCCTCGCCAAGGAGCGCACTACCCCGGACTCGCCAGTAAGGTGGATCAAGCGCTTTGACGACACCAGCTGGGCCTACTACACTCGGGTCCTGGACATGGTGACCAAATCGACCAACGGGAGCATAGTATTACGGAATGGAGGGGGCAACAACCTCGGTGTCAGTGGCTTTGATGTCGACGACGCTATGGCGACGCCCAATCAGCCGGCGGCCTGGCGGCTCCTCAATATTCCTCGGACGTGGACGGCAAAAGAACTCACGGCGTGGCTGGCCGCAGCCCAGTGGACCGACGTGGAAGTGGTGTCTCCGCCACACACACGGAATGCGCCCTGGGTGGTGCGAGCCAAACCAAGACGACCCGACACTCACCAGGCCTGCGATGCATGGGCAATCACGCTCAAAGGACAAGATCAACCCGTCCAAGTGCAACGCTTCGTACGCGGAGCCGGCGCGCAGACGACACGACCAACGGAGACGAAGAGATGGAGGTGGGACTCCAAGCAGCAATCCGACGAGGCACAAGGCGACCATCGACGGGTACCAGTGCCCGACGCTGACACCATGGACGTTGACCTCGACGCAGAGTACATCGCCGACCGCAACAAGAGGCAGGCCAAGTACGAGGGGGAGGACCAGGACCTCGAGGCAATGGAGGAGGATGCCCGGACGGCAGAGCGCGCCAAGAGGGCCTCCGCCCGTGCTGCAGAGGACGCGGGAGCAAAGGAACGCATCAAGCGAGCTAGACAGCAAGCCGCTGCGGCACCAACACAACAGCAGCAGCCACAACGACCACAACAACCAGCACAACAACAACGACCGCACCAACCACGACAACCACAACCACCGACGGCCCCTACGAGCGGAGGCGCCAAAAGGAAGAACCCTTTTGAAGCAATCGACCCCGGCACCAACGGCGGCGACTGCGGCTTCCGAGCTCTCGCGGCCAGCTGGGCTCTTCTTGGTGGAGTAGACAAGGCCACGCGAGACAACACGCTCCAGCATGGGAAGCTGGAGCGAATGGCCAAGACCTTACGGACACAACTCGCATTGCGCATCAGTGAAGACAGGTCATACTATGAAGAATTTTGGGGCGCAGTGCCGATGCGTGAAGACCACGAAGACGGGGCTGTGCCGACCACGTGGGAAGAATATGTGACGGCTTGCAAGCGACCCAAACGATGGATTGACGGGCTATCGTACCAGGCGGCTTGCGACCATTTCACACGGCATATTTACACTTACACTGGCATTGGGGATGTTTTACAGAATGTCAACTGGGTGGACAAGGTTACGTGGTTCCCAAGGGACGCTGCGAAGGCACGGTCTGCTCTACTACAACCAGCCCTGCACGTGGGCACTTGGAAGGGGCACTGCTACATCCTACTGCCAGACGACAGCGAGAGGCACAAAAAGGAGACCAAACGACCGAGCCAACAGCAAGTGCAGGAACGCATGCGCAAAGCTCATCGGTTCGGAGGGCCGAAAAGTATGACGAGCGAGGACTCCTGGCTGGGACCTCTCGGGCGCGGCTCTGCGTCAAGGAGGGCGCCATCTAGCGCCCCTGACTCCTGGTTAGGGCCCCTGGACAGGGCGCCGCCTACCCGACCGACCGGGCGACGCCTTTCTGAGGCACCACCGACTCCAGCACCGACAGCAGCTTCTACCAAACGACCGACAGGCAAACCTACCACGACTCCAGCTACGGCGACGCGGACACGACGCCCTTCCGAAGCACCACCGACGCCGGCACCGACGGCTGCTTCCACCAAGCGACCGACAGGCAAACCGACCACGACACCAGCGGCGGCGACACGGAAACGACGCCCTTCTGAAGCACCACCGACGCCAGCACCGACCACGACACCAGCTACGACGACGCGGAAACGCCAGCTCTCTACACCAGAGCTGGCACGCGCCTTGAAGAAGGCGAGACCAACGACGACCCCGCCTCCCGCGCCCAGCCGGCAGAGGCCTCTACGGAAGCCCGCGGCGGCAGCTCCTGCACCACTTCAGCTCTGCGCGGACTACGCTGGCGCTCGGAGGTCCACCGCCTCCGTGCCAACCACTGCTATACGGACTGGGAGCAGGGGGAACGGCGGAGGAGCAGGAGGAGGAGCAGATCCAACCCCTGTCCCTGTGACAGAACGACTCACGTGGAGATGTGGTATCTGCCAGGAGCTGATTACCGCGCCAGTATGTACCAAAGTCACACGCTCAGCCTGGACCTGGAGGAACAAGGACGGCGTAATCAACAGGAAGGAGAAGTACACTGTGGATCCCAACTACTACATCAGACACGAAAGAGGGAAGCATCTTGTGAACAAGCACAAAGGGGACCGCACTGGAGCTGGTACGATGCGCGCGCCGAACCCACCTGCCCAGCTGACCCACGCCCTTCCCGACGACCAGGCGCGATGGAAGTGCCCTATTTGTGGAATCAAGCAGGCTCCCTCGACCAACACTGTCGCCTCGTGGAAAATTCGGCGCGACCACAAGGCGAAGGAGCACCCAGGATACACCCAGCAGCAGTGGCGGCTCCTTGCCAGACGGCAGACCCTCCTCAGGAAGTCCTTTGACGGCAAGCTGGACCAGCATTGGCGCGACTGCGGCAAAGCCGCCACCCCGCTCCCTCCCCTTCCGCCCGAGCAGGTGCGGACCAAGGAGGAGCGGCACAGACGGCGACAAGCGATCCGTAAGGACAGGGCTGCCACGGTTGCTGCAACAGTGGCGCCGGCCTCTCGCTGCTGAGGCGGGCCTCGCGCCGGCGTGCCCTCCGAGAACAACTCCAGAACCAATCAAACTTGCGACCATCAATCTTGCCTCTTGGTCACGACACGGCGCGGCCCTCTTGGAGGCAGCGGAGGCAGACGGAATCGAGGCGATCTTGGTACAAGAGACTCAGATCACGACCAATGACACACAGGCAGCCCGCCGGCTGGCTGCAACCAAGGGATGGGTGTGGACGACTGGTACTGCCACAGCTACACACACCTTGGGACGGTATGGGCGCTCTCGCGACGAAGTGGGCGGGCTCTGTGTGCTTACACAACGGCGTGCACGAGCCACCTACATCGATCACGTACGAAACACCGACAACCACGGAGCCCCCGGTGGGGGAGAAGCGGCTATGTTCCGACTGGAGACGGCCACGAGCAGCATTATTATTGCCAACGTACACCTGCGTGCAATGGCAGACGACCAATCAAGACTTGACATTCTCCACTGGGTTGGAGAGCAACACGCACGGATTGGCTCTGGGCTCCCGATTGTCATCGCAGGGGACTTCAACCTCCTCCCAGACGACGATATGATTGTGGACATTGGATCATTCTTGGGTCTGCGCGTAACAGCCCCTACGACACCAACGCGGTGGAACAGCGACAGGACTTTGGACTATTTCTTGGGGTCCAATACGATCAACCTGGACAGCATCACTGTACATGGATGACATCTCTCCGACCATAAACTGGTGCATGTGATGGTCGACATGAAAGCCGTGCAGCCAGCAAAGGGCGTTGCCTGGAGACGAGCCGCGCGTTTCGCCTTGCCACAGAGCGCGTCCAGGCTGACTCCCAACACAACGACCGCGACCACGACTACCAACACCACGACTACTACTACAGCTACTCCACTTACCCAACATAACTCTCCCACTCCAACTCCTGCTCCGGCTCCTACCCACCCACCGACTCCTGCCCCAACTCCAGGAGGGACGTTTGTCGGCAGTAACGGCGAGGGAGGAGAGGGAGAGGGAGGAGCAGCTGAACAGAGGCAGAAGGAGGCGAAGGAGGACGAGCAAGCACGGGCTGTGTACATCGAGCGCTTGGCCACACAATGGCGCTCACGGTCCAGGGGTGTGCCGGATCAGTTTGTTTCTGTTTCGGATCGCTGGATGTGGTGGTGCATGCGTGCGGAATCTCGCTTACGTTCAGAACCAGATTTGCTCGTCCGCGACGGCGAGGTTGGGAAATCGTCCTTTGAATACGCACCGTGGTCACGGAAAGAATCGGGGAACGACTCGTATACGAAACATGAGAGACAGCTCCGGCGCCTCCTCCAACACTTAGGGGAGATGCCTGGCAGGAGGGGGAGACATGCAGCCAAACTTCTTGCGCAGTGGCGACGACGAGCTCGTAAACTGTGGAGAGTGATGGGCAATGCGGTCCCCAACCCTACTCCGACCCCTACTTCCAACCCCAACTCGGCTCCGGCGGGCAGTGCGGGAGGTGGAGGTCGAGGCGATGGAGGAGGAGGAACAACGGTGGTGGATACGACGACGAATTTGGCTGCGACGAGCGGGGCTATCATCTGGGCTCCGACGGACAGTGATGTGGGAGGAGGAGACGGCGGTGCAACAATGGCGGCTACGACGACGGTGGTGGCTGCGATGGGTGGCGACGACGACCCAATTGCGACAGCGACGGGGCAAAGGGGGAATACCACCACGACCACACCACTCAGTTACACTAACCCTTGGGAGTGGGAAGGGGCCACCAAGGAGGTAGAGCAGGCGCTATCTGCATGCCTCGAGGGATCCAGACAGGAACGACTCAGGGTCTGGAGGCAAAAACTACAGGCAGACTGGCTCGGCAAGACCACGGCAGCCTGGATACGGAACCAAGTATCGTCTTATTCCAACACGGCAGTGCAAGACCCTACACGGAAGGTTTTGCAGGGCTCGACCTACGCTGCCACGAACTATTTCGATCAGGATGCTGTGAACCGTGTCAGAGATTATTACGACCAACATTTTTACGCTTGTGGTCTCGGGAATAACGTGCAGGGATATCTTGATTCTTACCAACAATATCTGGATAGCGCCCGGGATGATATTCAGCAGGCTCACGACCTCCAACACCACCACGCTCGACATATCTTCGCTACGGCTGGGCCCTTGGACCCATGGAGAGCACCTGGGGCAGTTGAGTTTCGACGGATGTTTCACGGAGGAAAGGCCCACGGCCCCGACCAATGGTGCCCAGAAGAGCTGATCCTTCTACCAGACGACGCCCTCGTGGAGCTGATTCACATCTGCGCCGAGGCTGAACAACACGGCTGGCCGCCCCAGCTCCTGCAGTGGAGACAGATACACATTCCCAAGGATGAGTCGGCAACCATGCCGGTACTGACGCGACTCCGTCCCATAGCAATCGCGAGCGCGGTTGTGAGAGCCTGGCATCGCTGGAGGGCTGCTCAGCTCACCGAGTATCTCCAACCTGCTTTCCCTGACACGCAGGGTGGGGGGATGAAGGGCCGCACCCTCGAGCAACTCATCGAGCCGTGCCTCTCCCGGCTCGAGGAGACGATCACCGCCAACAGGCTGGACGACACGTTTGAAGCGACCCCAGAACAGCAAGCTCTCCTTCAGCAGCGCCGGGGTGAGCTGCACGTCACATCTTGGGACTACGAATCGGCTTTTGACCGAGTCTCCCCGCGCCTCGTCGGCGCGATATGGCGGCATCAGGGCGTCCCAAGCGAGATCACCAACAGCATTGTATACGTATGGGAACACCAGGAGCGCTGGATTGAGCTGGGCCCTTTCCTCTCCGACCAATCTATACTCGTCTCCAACAGCCTGCCGCAAGGGGACCCCGTTGCTATGCTGGCGATGGCTACGGTTCTGGTGGGACCACTGCGAAGAATCGGCATTATTGCTCCGACGGCCACGTGCTGCACTTACGCGGACGACCGGACCGCCATGACCGACACAGCAGAAGACATGCAGCGCATACAACAAGAATGGGACCACCTAGAGAGCTTGACGACTCTACAGACCAACCACGCCAAGACGCAGAGCTTCACCATCTACCCAGATCGTTGTGGAGCCGCACAGCTGACTTGGATGAACATGAAGATTCTGGGCCTGGATCTCAATCTCCACAGAGCCCGATTGACCAACAGGGAACACCGCAAGTTCCTGGAAGGGTGCGTGCGACTCCGACGGATCGCCTCTCTGCCTCTGTCGCTACGACTACGACGGCTTGCGGTTACTGCGATGGCATTACCTGTGTCGACATGGGCGCTGGTTCTCACACCGCCTACGAAAACTATGATCAACACCCACCAGCAGTTGGCACGACGGGCGGTGTCTCTCAGGAGGTGGAGGGGTGCGGCCCCAGAACTACTCCGCATGCTTCTCATGGGGCATCAGGCAGACGTGCGGTACCACCTCTGCCGAAGATCCTTACAGCTACTGCGGTGGCGGCTGCGCCGGCAGGGACAGGATGCCCTCGCCTTCTGGGACCACGCTGTCACGAGCGCGCAGACACAAGGACCGATCCTCGCTTATAAGGCGCATCTGGCTACCATTGGTGCCCAACAGAACGACAACTGGGAATGGAGGAGACCTCAGGGAAGCCTCCGGCTCACCGACGGGACAGGCAAGCAGCTACACGAACTTCGCATGATCCTCCGATCCAACGAATGGTCTGTGTTACAGAACAGGACTCGCCGCGAGAGCCCTCTGGCGGCGGGCGCTCCCTTTCCGACGGCTGCCCTACGGGTCGCCCAGGACGCACTACGGACAACTCCTGACTTGGCTTCGCACATCACTGCGGTATTGTGCGGGTGTGCTGTGTCGGACGACCTCCTGCAATCCCACACGACAGGAGAGGTATCGGATAAATGCGACCACTGTGGCGGGCCATACGTGCCCACGCTCGAACACCACTACTGGGAATGCTCTGCCAACGACGACCTGCGACGGGGCGTTGCTGTGCCGACAGCTGGCTTGATCCGCCGCCTGGGCTGGCCCACGACAGAGCTCACCAGGAAAACAGCAACAACGACCTGGCTACCTATGGTGTCCACCATGGCACGGGTACGGCAACGGGTATTACACGCTCGGTTTGCCACGACACATGAAGGGGGAAGCCGGGTGCGTAGGAACACTACCCTACAGCCCGGGAGGGAAAACCCATAAATACAACGGGGACCACAACCATAATTGGGAACACTGCCGTTGGGGACACCACACCCTGACGTGACATTGGGATTGCATGTATTGCGGTGCATTACTTTTGTTCTGCCGGGAGGGACCGCTCCCATTATCCCACGGTCGCCGAGGTCATCCCTCGTGGCGCTGTACGACCAGCGCTTCCGGTTCAACCCCCAAAAACATTTTTTAAAAAAAACCCTGCCGTTTCCGGGGCCAACTCAGCCCTGGACCCCCTTGTCTGCAGTACTGTTCAATGTTAAATGGATATGTGATGGTCCGAGGGCCCAGAACCATACGAAAACGCCTGGGGTGAAAAAAATGCAACGCCAGGATCTCAGGGGAGGGATGAAGGAAGAAGGAGGGAGGAGGGAAAAGGGAAGGGGAGAAAAGGGGAGGACGGGGGAGGAGGGAGGAGGGAGGATGAGGAGGAGGAGGAGGCGGAGGAGGAAAACGAGGAGTGAGGCGGGAGGAGAAGGAGGACAGAGGAGGGAGAGGCGAGGAGGAGGCGGAGGAGGGAGGGAGGACCGACGCAGCCACAGACGGCGCCGCAGTGGGCGCTGCCGATGGCGCCACCGAAGGCGCCGCCGAACCCGCCGAGCCGGGCGAGCCCGGTGCACGCGGCACCGTGGCCCAGCCCGCCGAGGGGCCCGCAGCGGGCGGCCGCGCCTGCGCTGAGGGAGCACCGTCGCCGTTCAGTTTCTTTTTTATATATATATATATATATATACAAAAACAAAAAAAAAAAAAAAAAAAAAAAAAAAAAAACTGAACGGCGTTCAAAAAAATTGAAGGGCTGAGAAACTGGAGGCGCACACAGAAGGGGTAGAGGGAGGGGGGGAGGCGCTGGACGCCCGACATGGGCACGGAAAGCATGGGCACAACGGCCAACAGCAAATGCTGTCCCAAGCCAACAGCGGCCGCTGTTGGGCAGGCGGCCTTCTGTCTCGAATGGGCACCGGCCGCGGCGGCGTGGACAGCGAGTCCTGTTCAAAATGAACAGGAACTGCTGTTGGGCATTGTACCCAGTCTTTCCGTACCCATTCTCGTTCGTGCCGAGAGGCTTCTCAAAAGGTGGGTTGTTTCTTGGAAAGCGCCGGCCCTGCATCCACAGATAAGGCCCGCGCCTTCTGAGAAGCAGGGGTGCTTCCAAGAAGCCCTCCCCCCTCCCCCCACCCCCTCTGCGCATGGCCGAGATTTGTTTCTGGAAAGAGACGAGATCACGAGCGCGCGACAACTGGAACCCACGACGGCGTGACTAGCACGGTAATGTGAAACTGACGGCAGCCAACCAACGAGGAACGCTACTCGGGCCGACCCGTCACAGCATTTACATCGCAGCGCGGCAGAGGCAAACCGCACGCACTCTCGGGCAGGCCGGGTGACGGCATCGCGAATTGACCGGCGCCGCGGGTTGTGGGAGAAAAGGAGAGGGAGCGCTCACGCAGCGGGAGCCGCAGCGGAGCGGCCAGGGCGGCCAGCCGGTGCTGTACCCCTGGCAGCGCGGCGTCGCGGCCACACCCAGGGGCCGGGGCAGAGGCTGCAACCGACCCGTCACAGGCAACCTCGAAGCACCGTCTTCATTGTCGTGGTCGCCATCGTCGTCAACCCAGACCACCTCGCATCACGAGAAAAATAACAACGACAACAATCACAACAACAAGAAAAACAACAACAACAACAACAACAACAACAACAACAACAACAACAACAACAAGAACAACAACAACAACAACAACAACAACAACAACAACAAGCAAAAACAAAAACAAAAACAAAAACAAAAAAACAACAACAGATGCGGAAAACAAAAAACGCTTGGCAAGTTTCTATCATTTCGGGCATCTGGGGGCCCTCGTCTGGCCCGAGGAACGTCAAAGAACGACGCAGGACGAAAAGCCGGTCCAGGGGAATGAGCCGAGACATCTGGGAGTCGACGTTCTGAAAAAAATATGACGTCGGAGGTCTGAGGTCGCCGTCATGGTCGTGGTCGTTGTCGTCGTCGTCGTCATGGTCGTCGTCGTGTTCGCCATCGTCGCGGTCGTCGGCATCGTCGGCATCGTCGTCGAAGTCGACGCCATCGTCCGACAAGATGGGTTCGTAGTGTGGTATCGTTTCAATGGTTTGGCCTGTGAACGACGCTAGCGCGTGTCTGTCCACTGAAGCCCCTTGGCACTTGGACAAACGCGTACTGAGGGCTACCTAGGGCTCAAACATCACTGGTGGCGGTCAACAGGACAGACTGGCCTACCTTCCATGGGTCGCCCGTCCCTTATATTGATGCCGCAGCGCATTTCGGCCAGCTGCTGACGAGCGCCCCTTGCGGCTTCAATTCGTCCAGCAACCGGTCGGCGTGCTCGCGAACTTTCCTGGGTGTTCGAACGCTTTCGGGATGGTCCCCGATGTCTTTCTTCGGCATCGTTTCGGCGGTGCCCGGATGCCGGATGTGTTTGGGTGTAGAGAGTGACAGGGGGAGCGGAGGAGACGAGAAGAGGTGAAGGGGGAATCGGAAGGGGGGGTGAGAGGGATGCGCAGGGAGGGGAGGGGAAGGGGAAGGGGCTGGAGGATGCACAGATCTCTGTTCATTTCGCACTCCTACCTGGCTACCTTTCTCCGTCCCCAGCCAAGGTGCCCGCATACCGTCCCACTCCGTCTCACCCCCCCTCCCATCTCCGTCAATCGCCACCCTGAAGGTCCGTGCCAAGTTATCCTGGTGATAAGCCTTATTTCAAACAGATTCTCAACCGAATCGCAATCCAAAGAGGTAGTAAAGCAAGTAGAAGACATCAACAGAAGAGTGATAGGTGAACGCGCTCTATGGAACGAAAAAGGATACGTGTTCTGTGACTGCTGACTCAATCACGCCTTACTTAAACCTTCAAAGTTCCCTTTGCTCAAGAAAGATTGGCATCCCAGCTCCGAAGACACAGCAAGGCAAGGCAACAACGTAATGCAAATGAATGTCTCCCCTCTCTCTCCAGGAAGCCTTGACTGTCCGCCCTACCGTGGATAGGATCACAGTAATGCAATCAGAAGCACCAGGTCAACTGACCTGTTTTTCTGTCTCTTCGGACGCGACGGATGGGCGATTCGGGCGATTCTGCATGGTCGACTTCATTCACGAGGATTTGTTCCACCACTCTGTTCTCGAAAGTACGAGCCGACATTGGCAACGGCAACAGCCCTGGTAAATCTCGGGTGCAGCCAAGCCATCCTCTTCATTGACGGCCACCTTCTAGTGGTGACACCCTCACCTACGCCAAAATCGAGTCGTGACGACCCCGCTGCTGGCTTCTGACCCCGAGTGGATCTTTCAGCCTTCAACTAGCGGCGGCTTGTTGATCGCCGGATCGTTCCGCCTTGGCCGATTCTGGGCCACTGGCGGCGTTCAACTTTCAACGCCCACGGCGGGGTCGCCGCCGCGTCGACGCGGCGCGAACGTGCCGCACCCCCGCGACGTGCGCAGGCGGCCACGAAGGGTCGAAGTCGTCGACATCGTCGTCGGCGTCGTCGTGGACGTCGACGTCGGCATCGAAGTCAAAAGCCTGCTCGTGCAGTCGAGGCATTGCCAAAAAAAGCGTGGGTCGCCGGCGTGCCCAGCAGGGTCGCAGGCTACATTATTGGAGGTGGGGTGCCGCGTCTCTGGATGCCGCCAGCCGTCCTGAGAGGGGCTCACGGTCCCCAATGAATGTGTTGCTCGCCTTGCGCTGCCCGGGAGGAGGCTGGCATGGACTGGCAATCAGGGAGGCTCCAGAACTCCAGAAGGGGATCGACTACAGAATTGATGCACCCCAAACTTGATTTTTTTTCGTCGGGTCGACTGACAATGCGCAGGTTGTTCCGTTCTTCGTGCTTTCTCGTAGATTCTGCGAAAAAACCATTTGGGGCACACCAATTCTGCAGTCGATCCCCTACTCGAAGAACGCGGGCCAGGAACGCGGGTCCCTCCGCCGACGGCCCAAGGCCCCGTGCAGATGCCCAAGAGCGAGGCGCCAGGGCGGGGAGCCCAAGGCAAAGAATCATCAAGGGGGCCCCTCCCAGAGGAAGGGTCCGTGGCGACTCACGGGTGCCTCCCGTGCCAGCCTGCTGGCTCCTGCGAATCGACGCCAGTCGACGCGGATCGACGCTAAGTCGACGCTAAATCGACGCCAATCGACGCTACATCGGCGCTATCCCATCGACTGCCAGACGCTGATCGACACTAGCACACTCGAGAGACGGAATTGCGAAGGGATACAAGGCTCCCATGCTTTGCTACCGAAGGAAGGGTTGTTCTTAGCCCCCGTGCGAGCTGCATCGAAGGGCCCCCCCACCCCTCCACCTTCGCCACTTCCACTGCTGGACGGTGCGCCAGAGGGGCAGGGCAAGGAGGGGTGGCCTTCGGAGGAGGCAGGGGGGCCTCTGGGGAAGGTATCGGCTCCCTCGCGGCGATTTCTGAGGCCTCCGAGAGGGCAGCGGGGAGCTCCTGCCAGGCGGGGCGCCTTCTCAGAAGGCTGCCCTTCTCCGTGCCCCCTCCTGCGCGACGCCGACTGTCAGGGGCAACGCCAGGGGGGAACAGGGCTCAGGGGGAGTCGCATCGTCGATTCCAGCGCGCTGTCTCCCCACTTGTGGCAGCAGCAGGAGCAAACGAATGTTTTGCCTTGAGCCAAAGTACGGACACAAGCGCACTCTGTCAAAGATCCCCTGGAAGAAACATCACGCTAAACCTGTTCGTGAAAATATAGACCCTTGTCACACGGGTCAGAATTTCTCCTAGGTTTAGCACCCTTAAATACTGGCTAAGATAAGCCACAGCGCGCTGTCCTGCACCCAGAACAGTAGCGTACTCGACCCCTGACTCGAGACGCTCGAACGAAAAGAAAGAAAGCGGAGAACATTAAGAGGCCAAAAATGGCGATAGCAGACAGAGCGGGGGCTACTGGAAGATAGGTGACTGCAAGCTGGCAGAAGCGGTCGAGGAGGGGGAGAGAGGAGAGGTCGGGAAACCACCACCATCACTAGGCTCCTCCAGGGGTACCGTCTGGACGAGAAACTCCTTCCATGACAGCATAGCTAGTACTCGGCGGGAAGCTGCCTGAGACCTGTCCTTGAGCTCAGGCTGGTCCTTCCTCCGCATCACCTCCTCCTCCTCATCGATGAGACACAGGCGGCCATGCGACACCAGGTCGAACAACGCGGCGTTGCTCTTGGTGATATCGTCCTTCGTGAGCGAGTCAACGGGCATGCGCCCGCGGGGAATCCATCGAACTCTTCCTTGGGCGCGCTCCAGCGACTCGCTGATGATCGCCAGATCGAGAGCCGTCCGCCGGTCCCTGGCGCTGGCGTTGCCCTCCTTCTGCATAGTATCGTAGATCGACTTCGCGTCCACGACATGCACTTGTCGCTCTCTAGAGCCCAGGCGGCAGTCTCGCCGAAGGACCGTGGTAAAGGGCCCCGCGGCTCGGACGCAGTCTGGGACATCCACGTCGCGGAACACCACGTCGCGGTAGAGCACTTGTAAATACTCCACCTCGGCGACCGCAGCGGTGAGGGCCTGAGTCTCCCCCGCCAACGTGGAAGGAACCTTCCTCCTGAGCTTGCAGGACCGCCATCCCAGGATGGAGGCCTTGACGGAACGATTGTCTAGTAGTGACCTGTCGGTAGCAAGCACCACCCAGGCGCCTGGCGTCGGATCAGCGGGCAACCCTTTGTCATATGTCAGCTCCTCCGGAGCCCCGACGCCGCCTGCATCCGAGCACGACACGAACGCCATACGGTCGGGATCCAGCTTCCAGAGAACGATCCCTCTCGAGGCCGTCCCCGCAGGTGCTTGACAAGTTTGTTAGCTAATGCCACATCGGCGACCGTCGCTGCCTTCAGTCGGCTAGCGAGGACGCTGGCGATGCCAGCCGCCTCGGGGCGAGCCTCCCGGCCCACCCAGTTGAACTTGTACACTAACGATCGTGGGACCCGAAACTCTTCATTTTCTAGCAAACTACGCTTGTCTGAGAGACGGCCCCGGGCCAGGGTCAAAGGACGAATCTCCTCCAGAATATGCTTCTCCTGGCCCACAGTAGCTCGGTCGGTCAAGAAGGTCACACGACGGCCCGCAAAATCCACTGGGCCAGAATGACAGTCACGATACTTGCCGAACTTGCACCGAGCCTCCAACGTCTGTCGCAGCCAGGCTCGAGACTTGCTGTCCGAGCTCCCTGTGAAGAAATCATCCACCTCTAACAGCATCATATTGAGTATCTGACCATTGCTTCCGTAGCGCAACCACCAGCAGGGTTCCAGGAGACTGCGAACGAATCCGCGACTCTCTAGACCACCGTTTTTCGCCACGCCATGGGAGCATCATCTAACCCATATACATTGACCAGCAATAGAATCAGCGATCCGGAAGGTAGGCTAGTACCGTCACACGGCTCTACATATATGTGTCCTTGCGTTCGTGACATTGGATCTGATTGACAGAAAGCGTTCTTCACGTCAGCTATGTCACCTGGCACGGACAGATTTAGCATAACCTGCATGAACATCATGATAGATGAAGTCTGCGGCGTGGGCGCATACACTGCTAGAGAGCCAGAATCTGGATCCCGATGGCCATGGACGCACCACCTGGATTTCGCCGTCGGCTCCGTAAACGTGCCTTCCACCGGCTTCCACCTGCGGACCATCCGACTGGAGATGATACGCTCTGGCTGCTCTCGACGAATCACAGCTGCCTTTTCCGGGGGAATCACCTCAATAGCTCCAGTCTTCATGATGCTCCCCATCTCCTTCTGAAGCCCGAAACTTTTCTCGCTGCTCTGGACTAAGACGCTTCATATTGACTTCCCCGGATCTACCGGTGGCAAACGCACCACCATCCCCGAGACAGACACCAGACCAGTCGGCCCCCTCCTGGCTCAGTGGCCTCGCTCGCACCCCATCCCCCTCCGGCCGCGCCCAGAAATATCTTGAAAACCCTCGACTCTCGGTGGAGATCTGGACCTGGTTCTGATTCTGCCTTCGATTTCCTGGATTCTCTCGGCAACGGAGGTCCTGGATCCCATCCCCGCCACCACAGGTCCCCGCTCAACGGTTCCTGGGAGCCCCGGGGGGGGCGCGACACTAGGGGGGGAGAAAGGAGTCGCAGGGTCAGCCGGCGACGCCGTAGCTCCTGGTGGAGTCTCTTCGAGGCGCTGCCGCTTCACCTCGGGAGGACAGCTCCCGGCGCGCTGCATACGGATGCAGCGTGGAGCGTCAGCAGGCTGCTCCAGCCTGCCCCTCCGAGGGCGAACGGGAGGACCGATGGGAGACAGAGCCGAAGGAGAAGGAGGGGGAGAAGACGGAAGGGGAGAGAGAGAAAGGGAGCGAACAGGAGGAGGAGAGAGCGTGGACAGAGGTGCAGATCTGGACGTCCCGGACGACCCCTGTCTCGGGAGGCCCACCTCACCCTGGGAGCCCCCTCGGGGGGAGGGAAGCTCGGTAGGAGGTTCCGAACGCTCCTCTGACTCGGGAATGGAGGCAAGCCTGGAGGGAGGTTGCGCGATGGTCGATCCAGCTCGAAAGTGGACCCCGCGGCCCAGGAGGGGCGGGCCCACGACGGAGGGAGCGGGCCGAGAGCTCTCCGGATCCTCCTTCCTCGGCTCGACCCCCACTCCTGGAACGCGTGGCCCCGGGTCCGTCTGGGACTGGGATGGCTCATCCCAGGCCTCATCGGGGGGCGGCCCCTCTCGTTGGACGTCCACCGCGGACACCCTGCGGGTACGAGCAGCTTGTAGCAACTCCTGCCACTGGGGACCACGAGCCAACTGCAGTCCATATTCCTCCTCCGGGCTCGCCAAGCGGACTTGTTCCGCACTACATTTCCAGAGACGGGCCCTGACCGCGACCCAGAAGGTTCCCCCCCCACTCAAGACCACAACTCCCGGACCGGTCCAATCGCCCCCGCGACGACCTAAGCGTCCGACCGAGATGACATCCGAGAGAAGTGACGCCAAACAAACACCCACTGGCCAGGAGTGAAAGTCCGAACCCCTGGGGTTCGGGCCCTGGAGGCCCGGCTAATCTCGTCACGCGCCGTGACTTCCATGGCTAGTCGCCTGGCCGCCTCCCGCGCTGCCTGGGCTCGAGCGAACTCGGCTCCGGCCTCGTCTTGCTCAGAGGCCGGTCGCAAAGAGTCCTGCCAGCCTGGAAGTCCTCGGCGATCGCCCGAGAGGAGATCATGGGGGAGACGGGGATTTTCACCAAACACCAGCTGGAGAGGAGAAAACCCTCCGCGATGCCAGAACCTGTTTTTGTGGGCGACCATCTCCGTAATTAGATCCTCGAGCCCCTGGACATCCGCTGGCAGAAACGATCCAGCTTCCAGTTCGGCCCTCACACGTTCCTTGACCCAGCCCCCGTGACGCTCCACGCGGCCATTTTGCCACGGAGAGTCCGCGCCACAAACATGGTGATACACACCCCACTGTTCCATCCCTCTCGCGAATCGTGCTCCAAACTCTGACGCTCCGTCCGAGATGAGAAAGTGGGGGGCCCCCAGTGGTCTAACCCAAGCTCGCAAGAAGGCGGGCCAGACAGAAGTGGACCGGGCATTCACTAATCGCACCACCACCTGGAGATTGGAGCCGTGGTCGACACGTTAAGAAAGGGCCACGTAACGCCTTGGAGCTCAAAATAAAACAGGTCCACGCCAACTACGTGGTTGAACCGAAAGGTGCGAGGGAGGGCCACTCGGCGATGCACTCCCGCACGAGACCTTTCCTCGCACTCCGAACACCTGAAGTGACGTCGGATCCAGTGGACCAGATGCCTCTTGGCGCCCCCGGCCCGCAGGACCCTAACAAACTTGCGAACGTCCGGGTGCCCCATGTTCACGTGCAACTTGAAAAGCAAGCGTTTCTCATTCTCCGAGGGTTCCGGTTCCTCCAGCTTGCTACTACCTCCCTTGGCCTCCTGAGGCCCCCGGGTTTCCGGCTCGTCGCCACTGTCCTCATCGGAGCCCTCGGGCTCCTCCACCTCCTCGGCTTCCGCAGGGTAGCCTTCCACCAGTTCCGCCCAGGTGGGGGGCGCCTTCTCGGCCGCCCCGCTCCATTGTTCGGCGACGGCTCGGGCCACCAACTGCGCGAAACGTGGAGGGTACCTCCCCGCCTTGGTGGTAATGGCCCCTCCCTCGAGCACTGCGTGCTCGTGGCCCCCCGCACACCACTTGCCGTCGAGACGCCTGAGCAGATGGGAATGATTTGACAGGATCCCAGTGGGCTTCTTGTTGAGCCCTCGGTCGTCAACCTGAAGTCCGAAACGACACATGTCTATGCGCAGCCTTCGCACCCCAGGAAGGGACGCCACATGCTCGACAACCATGGAACGCCACGACGTCGCATAAAGCGGATGTTCGAAAGCAAAGAATCGTCCGCGCTTCACCTGGTAGGTCGCAATCTCCATACACAGGATCAGATCGCGAAGTCCGTCCGAGACCATGCGACCCACCTCGCCGGGATTCATTCGATCGCGGTTGAGGCGGTCGATTGCCGAAAAGGCTTTGCATTCAGAACACAACCATATCATTTCGGGCACTTCAGTCTGGGTATACGTCCACGAAGCCGAGACATCCCCCGCCCGAGAGGAATCCCAACCCAAGCGTCGATCCCAGCTGGACCGATCTCCCACGGAGGCCCCAGCCCGAAACACCGCGGGAGCAATACGAGGAGGAGAGAAGACCTCGATAAAGGCGTTACGAGAGCGGACCCTCGCGGGGAAAGACCCAAACCGGAGCTCTTCCGACCCGCAAGCCAACCCAACCTGTCGGGATAAGTCCTCCACAGCTCTCGCGACCTGGGATCCGCACGCAACCTCGCGATCGTCATTATAAGAGTCCCCATCGAGCCAGTCCAGGCCCCAAGGCTCCGGCAGTCCTCGAGAAGTCCCACTGCGCCTCTCCGACGCACCTAACGTGCCAGAAGAAGCTGCTCCCTCGGTCGGGAGACTCGCGGCGCAAAGTCCTCGAAGGGTCCTCACACCTTCGGGACAAGATAAGTCAAAGGAACCTGCACTTAAATCTCTAAAATGTCGCTCAAGATCTCCCAACTCGGATGGACCTCGAGCTCCTCTGGGATGGGGTACAGCTCCACTGAATCGCTGGGAACTGTTGTCGATAGGCTCGCCGCGGGGCCTGCAGTCGTAGTCGCAGTCGGCCCTTCGCCGTCCTGTCGACTCGACTCGTTGTCGGGCGGCGGTGGCGGAGGAGGCGGCGGCTGCCCGCTCCCCGAGGAGCCTCCGCTCCCAGGCCAACCTGCGCTCGCCTCCATGGCCTCGGCTGAGCCGGACCAGTGGTTCAGCCGAGAGTGAAACGGCACGGGCTCCGCAGCAATCTGAGCACTCACGGCCTGCGCAATCCCGGCCAGGACCGAGCCCAGCTGGATCATCATCTGGCCGAGCTGGCCCACGGAGTACTCCACGTTTGTCAGCGTCGAGCCGATTGCCTGGATCTGCTCCTGCATCGTGTCGAGATTCTCCCCGAAATCCTCGAAGGCCGCGAGCATCTTGCGGATCTGCATGACCTGTTGAAAGATCTGCTGCAGCCCCTCGGATGTCTGGGTAGGCTGCTGCTCGGCCATCGTGACGACCTCCACCATCCGGTCGATCACCTCGCGAGCTTGTCCCAAGGCACGGACTCCCTCCGGCATGGACTCCAGCTGCCAGCGCAAGCTCTGGAGGAGGGTGCTCAGAGAGTTCACTGTCGTGAGTGCTGCACCTCCGGCTCAGAAGTTCGGGTCGTTCTGTAGGATGTCGACTGCCTTCCGAGCACTGCTGGCCGCTGCACGCGCGGCCTCCGCTGCCGAGGGAGCGGACGGAACACCACCTCCTCCCTGGCCTCGCGGCACCCAGGTCAAGCGCTCCCCGCAGATGTTGCACTTGGAACCTCCGCCGCGCTGGTTCCCGTAGTACTTGATCGCGTGCTGCGGGTGCTGACAGTCGTTCGGGTGGACGGGGGGCGGCTTGCCAGGCAACGCCGGCCCGCGCACTGTGGAGGCCGTAGGAGCGGTCGAAGGAGGAGCCTTCACTGGAGGCTGGCCTGGAGCGATCGACGCTGCTGGAGTCGTCCTCGCTGCTGCCGCAGCTGCCCTGGCCGCTGCCTGGAGCTCCCCGGCCCTGGCTGCCACGACCTGGGCCGATGGTCCCGTCACGGGTCCCGGAGGCACTGGAATCCCCGCCGCTGCCGCTGCCATGGCGGCGGCCGCTTGCTGCTGCTCGAGCGTCGGCGGCACTGTCGCCGTAGCTGGTCCCAGCTGATGAACTGGGTGCGGCCAGCCAGGCGGCGCCCCCGTCGGCAAAGGAGGTCGATCGACCATCTGCGAGGCCGTCCCTGCGCCGTTCGCCCCGGGCGATGTCTCCAGAGGCTGGGGAACTTCCATCACCGCATCGACTGCCTCCGTACTCGTCGCAGCGTTGCCGCTGATCTGCCCGGCTGCCAGTGCCACCAGCTGCTGGATCTGCTCGGGCGTCATGCCCTGCACCGCCTGTGCCTGGGCGGGTGCGAGCTGCGTCGCTGCGGTCTCGCCTGCCGGATGACTCTGCGTGATCACCCCCTGGATCTGCAGCTGTGGGGTCTCGGACCGAGAGCTCACTCCTGATCGTCGGACTCCTCCTCGGCGGCCCGACGTGACAGAAACTCGTCGGTTGCCCTCTTGGCAATGGGCTCCTTCTTCCCCCCTGCCTGCGAGGCCCTGGGAAGCAGGAAAATCGTCACCGCTGCCAGCCGCACGGCCAGCATCATCTCTTCTATGGATACGAACGAGTCGGGGTCGACTCCGGAATGGAAATCTCAGATAGCTGAAACTAAGGCTCGAGCCGATGGCCACGCACAGAACAGGACAAGGATCGAGAGCTCCGGGGTTGACTGTCTTCGTTGCACGATGCCGAGCCTTGTCGTAGTTACTGGTCGCCTTAGTTGGCCATCTTGATCCTAGTTCGGAGCGGGCGCACTGAGGCCGCGACTGGAAGACCCCCAAGACCAGCTCGAACCCAATGAGGCCCCAGTAGATCCCGTAGAGCCCCAAGCACCCAAGAGTCCTCCTGATTCGCGATCTCGTTGTCCAAGTTCTCCAGAGAGTCGACCTTGACCGTCCTGAACGTGGTTGTGGCCTCGCAGGGCCCCCATGAGTCCTCTGCACCTTCCTGGACCTCAACGCCCCGAGCCCCATGGAGATGGCCACCAATAGGAGGACGAGGAGTAGGAGCGCCATGTACCTCGAAACCTTGCCACTCGGGCCCATCTTGAGCGGTAACTCCCCGTGCTTCAACGTGAAAGAGTCGGGCCTGAGAACAGGATACTTGCGCAAGGCCGACGCCGGGACCTCGTATGGCTCGTTCAGAGGCCTCACAATTTCAGCCATCCGATGGCCAGACCCGAGCCTGGTCATGACAATCACTTGATCGAGAGTGGCGGACACTAGCTGATTCCGAGGGAGGTCAACCACGCATCCCAGGAAATCTAGAAGACTCACGCTCAAAAGGTGCGGCACGGAGTCTGCCAAAACTGTAGCGTCGACCACTCCGAACGCTCCGCCGAGGCACAGCGGGAAAAGAACCGAGCTGATGACCTCGGCCGCTCCTCCGACACCGTGGGCGTTCTTCAGCACCCGCCGCTCCTCAGGCACCACCACGTACTGCAGCTCTTGCTGGGCCAGTGCCTCTGACTCTCGGTTGAGAGCGTCGAGGCCCACGAGGTCGCTGCCAGCTCCTGGATCCACCAGTCCCTGGGTCGACTTAGCCGTCAGGTAGATCGCGTCGGTCGCCAGCTCCTCCTCGGCCTCGCGCCAGGACGGAAGAGACAGAGAGCTGACCCCGACGAACCCCTCGAACATGTAGGCTGACAAACCTCGGCGCTCACGGGCGGGGGCGCCCGTCTTGCCATCCTTTGGAGGATTGGGGCATTCTCGTCCCCAGTGACCCTTCTGGAAGCACAACTTGCACGTGGTCACCTTCATCAACTGCTCTTGAGAGAGCCACGGCCGTCGTCGGCCTCTCCCAGCGCCGCCAGCTCCCCGACTCTGGCGCCGCCTCGTCCTCGGGCGCTGCCGCCGCGGCCGCTGGGTGGGCCGCGAGATGGCGGGGGAGCATCACCTCCCCTACGGCCGCCGAAGTACTCCCTGTCCCGCTTGGCGGCCCGCTTGAGGTCCTTGTTCTGCTTCCACGTCCTCGTGTTGGAGAGGCTCGCCATGGCGTCCTCGACCTGGTCCTCCGCCAGGTCCATGTCGTCGATCTCAGCGAGCACGGCCTCGATGTCCAACTCCTCATCCTCCTCGGCATCCTCGTCGTAGAAGTCATCGTCCTCCCCGGAGCCGTAGTCGATCTGACCACCGACACCACCACCATCGGACCGAGAGGGAAAGGAGGGAGGAGAAAACTGATCACCACTGGCCTCGGGGCGCTCAGCATCCGGACCGTGGTCCCCAGTACCGAACATGGCTCCCGCTCCTGATCGGCCCGGCAGGAGACGCTCCGAGCCTGAGGCGTCCATCTGACGAAGGGCCCAGGCGATGTTCTTGAACTCCAGGCTCCCCGAGGTCAGGGTCCTCAAAATCTGAGTGCCCTGAGACGAGAGATTGGCACCCTCCTCGAGGAACAGACCCTTCAGCTTGTCGGACATCCAGAGGTCGTGTCCCTCCGCCTCGGTGAACTGGGCTTCTCGTCGACTCACGTACTGAGTGAGAGTCTCTTTGTTCTCCCGAGTGGCCTCATACAGAGCTCTCCGCCCAGACCTTCGAAGCTCATCGCCTTCGCGCTCTCCAATCATCAGGTCCATCCGCGCGATCAGCGTGTCCAGCCATGTGACCTTCGTGAGCTCGTAGTCGGTGATGTCCTCAAATCGGGCCTGCATATTCCAATCGAACAACTTCATGAACTTCTCGCTCCGACGCCACACTGGGACATCTGTGTTGGCGTCCCACCTCCTGAGAGCACGCTTCCACTGTCGATAGTGGCCCCAGCCAGGCCACGCGGGAGGGTCGGAGTAGTCCCCGCGTGGCGCCCAGCTGGCGCTGCGCCTCCAGCCGCCGGAGGCCCAGCCGAAGGACCGCCAACCGTTGTCGTTGCCTGTCTCCTCCGAGTCTGGAGGCCACCAGCGCTGCTTCTCCCATTCTCCCCCGGCGCCCTGCTTCCGGCAGCCGTCCTCGTCTCGTGCTGCTGCCGTCTCCTCGGCCTTGGGCTGGTCGGTGCCGGCGCTGGGGACCTTGCCTAGTCCTGCACCCCAGGGGTCGAACTCTTGACCGTCTCGAGTTTCTGGACGGTCGCCCTGCGCCACGGAGACTCCTCGCATTGTCTCCCGCACGAGATCTGGTACTGTGGCCCTCATCGTGCTCTGAACAATGCTCGCCACAGCCTCCTGTAGCGCCTGCGGGCTCAGAGTGAGCCCCTGTGAACTGGCAGCCGCCGAGCCTCCGCTGTTCCCCGTGGCGGTGGCCCCTGGCTGCATGGTCGCGTAGACTTCACCTGCATCTGCTTCGGCAGGCATCACTCGCCGTGGATCCCACGCCGCTCAGCGTACAGAGCGGAGCCCGCCCGAGGCGCGCAAGCGAGTAGGCCGCAGCCGCTACAGCCGCGCGCTCCCGCCCATGGCCTCGGGCCCGACCCCGCTCCGCTACCAACTGTGGCAGCAGCAGGAGCAAACGAATGTTTTGCCTTGAGCCAAAGTACGGACACAAGCGCACTCTGTCAAAGATCCCCTGGATGAAACATCACGCTAAACCTATTCGTGAAAGTATAGACCCTTGTCACACACTGGTGCCGGTCCCCCCCAAAACAATCCCCCTTCGGTGGCAATTCATGGGATCCTCCGATGCCATCTTGTCGGCCCTTGCGAACTGACACCAATCGACGCTGATCGACGCTAAGTCGACGCCAAATCGACGCCAGTCGGCGCTAAATCGGCGCCAATCGACGTTAAGTCGGCCCTACCCCATCGATTACCCAAGGCCAGTCGACGCGAATGCACTCTAAAGACGGGGTCGCGAAGGTACACAAGGCTCCCATGATTTACTTCCGAATCACCCTCAGACTGGCCCTTGGGAGGGATGGTGCGAGGCGGGGATTTATCCATATCCACCGCCTGGGAACCGACGTCCTGGTGCCCCAGCGGGCGGTGGATATGGATATATTTCGCCCCCCGAGGGCCCGAAGATGTCCATATCCGCCGCCTGCCGAGGCTCCGAAAACTGACCCTCCGGGCGGTGGTCATGTATGAATTCCCGCCTCGGAGATGGGGGCCCGCGGGCTCTGCTTCCCGCGCCGGCCGGCGCTGCCGCCTCGAGGGCGCGCGGCCCCGGCGCCGCTGGAGCGGCGCTGCCCCAGCCGCTGGCGGCACCGCTCCAGCCGCTGAGGGCCTGCGCGGGCGCCGGTTGGGGCTCCCCCGCTCGCGCCCGGAGCTCGAGGCGGGGTGACCAACAAGTTGCGGCAGCTGCCCCGGGGGAGATGGAGGAGATGGAGGAGATGGAGGAGATGGAGGAGATTAGATGGAGGAGGAGGAGGAGGAGGAGGAGGAGGAGGAGGAGGAGGCGGAGGAGGCGGAGGAGGAGGAGATGGAGGAGGAGGAGGAGGAGGAGGAGGAGGAGGAGGAGGAGGAGGAGGCTCCTCTGCTGGTCGGCGGCGCTTCGCATGGGCGCGTGGGGTCCAGCCGCCGCCTCGGCGTGGCGGCCTCGGAAGGCCGGGGGCCCTGGCCGCACGGTCCGTCACCGCACGGTGTTGGGGGCCTCCTGGGCCACCACCGCCAGAGGTAGAGAGCAGAAAACCCACCGTCAGAGTGAGCCATTGAATAAACGCACCCAGGGAAGGAAGCGCACCAGGGCGGGGCTGTCCAGTCATCAGGGCCGATTCGGAGAGGTCAACCCCCTCCTGGACGAGACATCCTTCCTTCCGCCGATCGGGGCCGGCGTGGTTTTCCCCCCCCCGAGAGAGAGACATTCTCGGAGATCGCCCTAGGCCCAAGAAGCCGTGCTGTACCCCGAAGCTCGGCTGCCTCACCACGCGGTGTGGTCACCGCACCGTTCGGGGGTCCCCGAGCTGGGGGGGCACGGGCCTCCCCGCTGCGGCGCTAACACGAGTGGGCGGCGCGAGGGGGGCGGGGTTCCCAAGAGTTCGGCGGGGCGTCCGATCATGCGGCGGGGCGTCGCGGAAGCCCGCCCGGCTTCTGAGAGGGCTTCCTGGGGCCCCTACAAGAAGGCCCCTGCCTTCTGAGAAGTCTCCTCCCCCTTCTTTCCAAGGCCGCCCCCCTGCGCCACCCCCCCTCGTTGCTTCGAGCAGCATGCGAAGATCGGTCTGAGCTCAGCTCCTGGCAAGGTGGTTGCATGCACAGTTCAGCACAGGCGGGAGAGAAGGGTTTGCAGCAGCGCGCGGCACGCAGTTTGCCACGCACACGCGTTGGGTCCAGGACAGAAGTCATTGCAGGCGCCGCCAATCCCGCATCCACCTCTTCTTCCTGGCTATGCTCGGCTCTGTACTGGTGGCGGGCACGCCACGGCGCTCTCCCCACGGAGGATTACTCGACTGGGCTGTCTGCCTGGGCAATGAGGAAGCGGAGACGAGGCCGGGGCGAGAGCAGAAACGGCAGGAGCAGGTGTGGAGTGAGAGAGAAAGATAAAGAGAGCTAGGACTGACGGGCACCTGAACAATCGTCACCACCACCATCATCACCATCACCAGCACCGTCACCATCACCACCATCATCATCAACAGCAGCAGCATCATAATAATAAGACTCATAACAATGATAAGAATACCAATCATCAGCGTCATCACAGTCACATTCATCATCATAATCATCATAATCATCATCCTCATCATCATCCTCCTCAGCATCATTATCATCATTATCCTCCTCCTCCTCCTCCTCCTCCTCCTCATCATCATCATCATCATCATCATCATCATCATCATCATCATCATCATCATCATCATCATCATCATCATCATCATCATCATCTGTAGCATCATTATCATCATCAGCATCATCATCACCAGCAACATCATCGGTATCGCCAACGTCCTTGTTCATCACCATCATCATCAGCACCACCAGAATCAGCACCACCAGCCTTATCGTCGTCATCATCCTCTTCCTCAGCTTGATCATCCTCTTCCTCATCATCATCACCATCATCATCGTCAACAACATCGTCCTCACCACCACCACCATCATCATCATCACCACCACCACCACCACCATCATCATCATCATCATCCCTTCTTTTCCTCCTCGCCATCCTTTTCCCATTCGTGCCTCATCCCTTCCTCAATCCTGCCTGGACACGCGTCGCACAGAGACCAGGAAGACGAGGGCAGAGGCAGCGAAGGCCCGCGCAGCACACAGACAGTGCTGCGGCAACGTCCGCCCCCTCGAGTCACAAGACCGGCGCGTCGGGGCCAGGGCCGTTGGGCGGTGGGCTGCGGCCGAGGCATGCCAAGATGAGCCTGCACACCACGAGATTTTTTTTTTGAGAGGGAGAGGGAAGGCAGAGGGGAGGCGGCGAACCATCGATGAGCAACACACACCTCGTCCCACTCGGTGCAATCTGCAAGATGAGCCTGCACACCACGAGTGGACGGTCCAGGATAGGTCCACAGGGAGCGGGGCGGCCACCGAGGGCGCAGTGAGAGCAGCCAAGGCGCGTGGTCGCTGCGCGGCAGTGGCGGCACCAGTGGGGATTCCCGAAGGTTGAGCAGCCAAGAGTGCGGGGTCTCGACTGAAGCGCGAGAACATGCTGACAACTAGAAATAAGCAAACCCATGCTGACAACTATGAAATAAGAATTCTACGGCCCCTGGGTGGGGAGTGTTTTGATCTCGTAGTACCATACATTTGACTTCCCAAAGCGTGGATGAATTAAATTGCCCTTGGGGGCATAAGCAACTCCGGCATGGCCCCTGAAAGCTGCATGTTTCTCAAATGGCACCGAAATTGAGATCGCATCTGAAGCCCGTGCCATTGCTGTACGTAACTATACCATGCACGAAAGGAATATCCGCCGACCCTTCGGCGTGTGGAAAACGCTGTCAACGTTGCCGTCGCCATCCTCGTCGTCCTCGTCGTTGTCAGTCCAAGCAAATTCAAGAACACAGAAAAAGAACGTCGTAGTTAAGTCGAAGGGGAGCACCTTCCCTTTCTCCCTTCCCTGCCGGCAGGGGAGGAGGATGGGGGGGGAAGGGCCCGGGTCAGAATACCACCTTCCCGGGGTGAGGGGGGATGGTCCCGGGTCAGAATGCCGCCTACCTGGAGTCTTGGGGGGGGGGCCAGAGGGGTCCCCAAGAGAGGTCCCGCCTTCAGGGTCGGAGGCACCAGCCGTATGACCTCCGCAGACAGATGTTTCACGAAAGCGAGTTTCGGTTTTCATGTTGCAACTGTCTGGTTCTAGCATGAAAACTAGACGCCTCTCAAACGAAAACTACAAGATTCCATTGCTAGAACTGTAGAACTGTCAACGGGTAACTGCACAATTGTATGATGATGCCTATACAGCCCTGGTGCGAAAGCCACGCATATCCCGTATGATAGCTCGAAAATTTGTAAACACAGATTACAAATTCATGCGGGAGATATGCGAACGCCACATGGCAACAATAAAATGCTCATTTGAACGCACCACCATCCCCATATAAACGCTTGGCGCTTCTCAACTCGCAGACATACGATTACGATGAAGTTAAATGAGAAAACGAACTTAAATGAGAAAACGATCTCACGTGGCACCAGTACATCTTTCTCTCTACAAAACTGCACCGTCTATCCTGCGAGCGCCATACAAGTCCAACGCGAACGCTCTCCAATGGATAGCAAGGTAAACTTCTCAGGTAAAGCCTAACCAGTGACGTTATGAAAAAATGTACGTTTCGCTGTTCCAAGAGAGTCACTTCGAATATGTTTACTATGCGGCTGGCATGCGGCACCTTCCAAGTCTCGAATGACAACTGAACAAATTTCACCACAACACAAGCGGAGGCAACTCGCATAGAACAAACTGCCATTTCCCATCTGGCAAGTCTACAGTGCTCGTGCGGGAAATTACGACATACCAACTTAAGATTAAACAGATCTCACGTCAGAGTACGATACACCCCTCGAATATCCATATGGCAAGTAACAGCTCGCATGCGAAAGCTGTACAATTTAGATATGGAAGATAAAAGTTTCTCTAGTGCGCACTACACGCCTCTCAAGGATGTCGTACGATTTCCATGTACAAGTTGACAAAGATCTGGTGACGATCCGCCCTTCACTTCTGGCTGCTCAACTTGAAGGTATTCCATCTTGATATGGAAACTAAACACTGCGAAACAGTATGCAGCTGTCGTGTGAAAGGTATACAGCTCTCATACGGTAACGATAGAGCTCAAGCATGACCACTGATCGCTGCTGATTTTCAAAACAACACACCTCCCAAATGGAACGAAGCAAGGTGGCACCAATCCCAACTTTGACACTCATGCTGTCTCCCAGAACAAGTGTCTACATCATGTGGCTTCTGGATCCTACTGAACCGCTCTACAATCAGAATCCGACTGTACTGATTGAGACGGCTGCTTGTACTTGGCACTAGTCGGCTTTTCGGCCAGAATTACCCAGGTCGGCTGGAATTGGTACCAGTGGGTTGCGATTGCTCCGTCATGCGGGGCGACCCCTGGGCAGTGGCACGCCTGAGCGTCAGCCATTACAGGACGACGTTCCACGGGTCGGCCCCACTCCCCGATGGGTTTTCGATGGCAGCGGACCTTATTTCTCCTCTGAATATCACGACTAGCATAGACACGGACGTAGACGCAGACACGGGCACAGACACTGACAAAGGCGGAAGCAGAGGCAGAGGCAGAAGCAGAGGCAGAGAGAGGCGGGACGGTCGCCTGCTGCGCGGTCGGCGGCGGCACAGCTTGCGAGGGCATCGCGGCCGGCGGCGGCGGCGGCCTCAGGGCGCTCACCTGTGAGGACGAACACCAGCGCCGACTCCATGACTTGCGAGTGCCCAGAACGAGGCAACCGACGTAGCCTGCCACAATGCCGTCATACGCGGTTGGGCCAGCAAGCGCCTGGCGTCCTCTGACGCCAAGGGTTTCCCGCGGCTCCACCTCCCCGCGAATATTACCCAAACTCATCTAGATCTCTCTTGTATTCTCTTTCGCTCGGCGGGCCCTCCACCAAAAGGGCGCGAGCGGCGTCAAGCCGCGAGGCTTCCTGGATGTCAAGCTTTGTCGAGCTGGCTGTCCAGTCTGACCACCCTTCGCGATGAACCCAACCGTGGCAAGTATACGATTTCCCAACGGCGAAAGGACGAGGAGGAGGGAAACAGCTCATGCGACACCTGCGACGGCGCCTGCGACGGCGCCTCCGGCCAGCGGCTGTTGGAAGGCGCTGCGTGCAGCGGAGGCGCTTGCGTCGCCTGCGTCGGCGCCTGCGATGGCGCCTCTGGCCAGCGGCTGGAAGGCGCTGCGTGCGGCGGGGAGGCCTGCGCAACCTGCGACGGCGCCTGCGACGGCGCCTCCGGCCAGCGGCCGCTGGAAGACAGGGCCTGCGGCGGGGAAAATCGAAAAGAATGCCGCAAAGACAAAAAATGCTTTCGTGGGCTGCAGCACTCCCAGAGGCCCGCTTCGGATCTCGGGGATGCTGCAAACGAAACAAACACGTCGAGGAACAATGGAATGCCCATAGCCCATAGCAACGACTAATCCGATGTTGTACTGAAGAACAGATGTGTGTGGTTGTAAGTGGAGCATCGGAGAACACGGTGGTCTCAGCTTCCGCTGGGTTCCTTGTGACCGGCTCCTGGTCTTCCAGGGCGTGACATCTGAACCGATCGCGCTGGACTTGCGCCTCCGATGCGAAAGCGTGCGTGTGTGTGGTGTGTACGCGTGTCTGCACAACTGTGTAAATTGTGTGCGCGCGTGGGTGCGTGGGTGTGTGTGTGTTATCCCGCTTCAATGCGTCACCAACGCGTCCACCGCACAACTGTTATGTTTACCAGCATCCGCGTAGGAGATCTCGACTGCACAGTATATGGCCAGTGGCCCTTGAAATCACGATCAAATGATCTATTCAAATCCGTCACCCATTGCACTTCTCATTGCACCGACCTTGCAGACGTGCTGCAGCGGACTTTTGCGTGGATTTCTGTCAACGCAAAGACCCGAGACGGCGAGCGAAAAACGGCGTGAATTTCACGTGGATGTGTGGCAGTCTTCATTCCTGGCTAAAAGGAATCCGCACGGAATTCACTTCGAAATCCGGACGATACTCTCCAGGGCAATCCAGGCCAATCCCATTGTTTTCCGAACGAAATCCGCTCTGCGATGTTGTCGCCATAACATTTGACGTCCCTTGTAGTTTTTGAGACTTGAGGGATGAGCCAGGCGGTGGCGTAGGCAGCGAGTCCCTGACTCTTTCTTCGCCACCCAACCCGGCTCAGCCACGCCGACAGTCGAGCACGCTCAGAGCGAAGCCGCGCGTCGCATCGTCGACCCTTCCTCCCTCTCTACCCCCGTCGCCCCCCTCCATTCCCTCCACCTCTACCCCCCCACCTCTCTATCCCCCTCCCTCCCTCTCTACCACCCTCCCTCCCTCTCTACCCCCCCCTCCCTCTCTACCCCCCTCCCTCCCTCCCTCTCTACCTCCCCCTCTCTCTCTTTCTCTGCCTCCCTCCCTCCCTCTCGCCCTCTCTACCTCCCTCCCTCCCTCTCTACCCCCATGCCCACCCCCCCTATTCCCTTGCCTCCTCGGCGTCGACCCTGAGGCTTCCCAGCGGGCCGCGGCCCTCCTCGGCGGGGCGCCCAGAGTTCGAGCGGGCGCCCCGCATGGGGCGCAGCAGGGGGGGGGCGCCAGCGACATACCCAGACTGGGACGAGCGCGGGATGAGGGCAGAGTCGGAGATTGACTGTCGGACCAGGGATCTCTGAGAGCCCGCTAGCCACTTGGGGAGATCTCTCTCGGGCACCGCGGCCGTTCTAGGGCACTCGGAACCGTCTGAGAGCGTTCCGGAACGCTCTCGAATAGCGCATCCTTATCCTAGCCCTGCCTGGCCTGGGCCCAGGATGGGCCTAGCCAGGGCAGGTGTACGGTGCCAACTTGACACCCTGCAATGCAGGGAAACAGAAGAGAGAGTGGAGAAGGGAAATGGCCAAGGCCAGAAAGGCTAGCCACGACCCCGAAACAAATGCGACACCCTGGCCAGGGCCAGGAAAGGATGGAGGGAAACCGACTGAAGCTGGGAGAAGTAGGATAGCTATGGCTGGCCCTGGCCATCCTGAGATTTTGTCCTCCAACGGCGGAGCGGTTGGAAGCGGGAGGAGGGGGAAGGGGAATGGGGTGGAAGGGGACCAGGAGGCGGGAGCAAGTCTAGGATACTAGAAACTGTTCTGCCACTGGCAAGCACCCAGAACTGACCGCAGAGTGCCCTAGTAGGCACCTTGTCCTCCATCCATCCCCTGGAGGCCTCACCAAGGGGCTAGCGTTTTAATGGAGCCCAAAACTAGCACCGCATCGACGACGCGTCAGTAATGTCGGCGGGGAAAATCAAGGCTCCAGGCCGCACCGCGTCGGCAAAGCACTGCGATCTGGGTGCACCATCCGCTCCGCCGCGATCTGAGAAGCCTGGACCCTCGCCTGGGGTCACCCCTCACCTCGCGCTTTCACGACGTGCTCTAGGGCTGCCCGTCGATGACGTGTTTTCGGATGACACCAGGGCCGCAAAAGAGAGCGCCCGACATCGCCAGAACCGCGAAGGAACGCGCGTCGTGCTGTTTTTTTCGCGGCGCCTATACTTAAGTCGGGCCTGTCCCCCATACAGGGGGATTTTGGACGAAATATTTAAAATAGTCACAAAAATACTCTGAAATATTCAAACATGGTCAAAAATTCCTCCCCAGACTATGTTTCAACTATGTTTGAATTTTCCTCCTGTAGAGGAACAGGCCCGACTTCAGCCTATAGGTATGGGACGGGGGAGCGGGGAGCGGCGGAGGCAAATGGGGCGGACAGACCCAGGGCGGACACTGCGTGCACTCGCGGGGAAAATTTCGAAGGCACGGGCGATCGGAACCCCTGGGGATACTTTCTGAGTCCGCGGGCGCAGCAGGTGCGGAAGCGGGCAGGCGCCGGTCGGGCGAAAGGCAGGGCGCGCCGAAACAGATTGGGGCGCGGCGGAAAGGTAGGGAAACCAGCTCTGTACACCGACGCGTTTTTCCGACCCTGCGCTGAAATTCGCACGGGAACGCGGATCCTGGTGTATACGGGATCCTGGTGTTATGCATGTTTCGGTGTTTCCCTGGGAAAACGGGGGAGAAGTAGACACCACAACACCCCGACGTCGTCCCCGACCCTCCGGAAAGCCCTGGGATGAAGACAGAACCCGCCACCGGTAGCGTATGTGTTCCGGTTTCCGACAAAGGGGCCCCTGGAGATACACCTCATGCCCCCCCCACTGGGCTGTCCGCTCCTGTTGCGGCCGCCGCAGGGAGCGGCTGTCACTTTGGACACCCGAAATGGGTACCGAAAGAATGGGCAACATGCCCAACAACAAATGTTGTCCCGAACCAACAGCGGCCGCTGTTGGGCGGGCGACCTCCTGTCTCGAATGGACACAGGCCGCGGCGGCGTGGACAGCGAGTCCTGTTCAGAATGAACAAGAGCTGCTGTTGGGCATTGTACCCATTCTTTCGGTGCCCGTGTCGGGCGTCCAGAGCCGCCCGAACTATCCGGGGTAAGTCGGGTCCGGGGTAAGTCGGGTTCGGATTCCCGAAAAACGAACCCGAGGTATCCCTGACCCGAGTTACCCCTGATGATTCGGGGCCCCCCTGGGCTGTCCGCTCCTGTTGCGGCCGCCGCAGGGAGCGGCTGCCCCCCCCCCCCCCTGGCGGGGCGCGCCCACGCCACGGGCGGCCGCTGCGAGGACGGCTGCGGCTCCCCGCTGGCGGAGGGCGCCAACGGCACGCCCGCACCGAATCCTGGCCAGGCCCAGGCGGGGCCCCGGGGAGCGGCGCCGCGTATCCTGGCCTATAGCCAGGGAGGAGGAGGAGGAGGAGGAGGAGGAGGAGGAGGAGGAGGAGGAGGAGGAGGAGGAGGAGGAGGAGGAGGAGGAGGGAGGGGGAGGGGGAGGGGGAGGGGAGGAGGAGAGAGGAGAGGAGGAGGAGGAGGAGGAGGAGGAGGAGGAGGAGGAGGAGAGGAGGAGGAGGAGGAGGACACCAGTCCTGGGCACGGGGCCGGCAGGGCCAGCATCGGCGCGGCCAGGATCGGCGCAGGCGCAGATCATGGGAGACGGGCACGTCCGCAGAGGCGCCCTCGCGGTCTGGATTCCGGGGCGCGGTCCCGCGGATACGCGGCCGCACGGACACGTTCCGCGCGGGGCATCCGCGAAGAAAGCGCTCCGCAGCCGCAGGGTCGCAGCCCAGGTGGCCCGGTCCGCGAGGGCGCGGATGCGGGTACCCGTCGGTCGGAAGAGGTGGGCAGAAGCATGAAGTAGGAAGGCGTGGGAAGTAGACTGGGCTCCCGCCCGCCCCCTGAAGGGGAGGGAGAAGGAAAAGCCCTCGCGGATCGAAGTAGGAAGGCGCCTGAAGCAGACGGGGACCTGGGAGTATAAACAGACCTGCTGCCGGCGACCAGCGGGCACGCTCTCCGCCCACGCGTGCAGTTGGCGCCCCCTCCGACGCTGGGCGGGGCGGCGCCCCACTGTGCCGGCGCGGGCTGCTGCTGCTGCTGCTGCTGCTGCTGCTGCTGCTGCTGCTGCTGCTGCTGCTGCTGCTGCTGCGAGAGCACAGGCGGCGCCAGCACGCCGACCCTGGGGCAGGCCTCGGGACCCGCGGGGCGAGGGGGGGTGGGCACGGGGGGGGGAGGAACAAAAAAAAGGGGGGGGGAAAGGGGGGGAACGAATGGGGGGGGAGAGAGAAAGGAAGGAGCGGGGGTGGGCGGGGGGGGGGCAGGGGGCAAGGGGGAGGGGGGAAGAGGCAAGGAGGCAACGGAGAGGGGGGGGGGAGAACGAAGGGGGGGGGAGAGGGAGCGAGAGGGGGGAGAGAAGAAAAAGGAAAGGGGAGGTGAACGGGGACGGGGATGGAGAGGGGGACGGGAGGGGACAGGGAGGGGAGAAGGGGAGGAGGCGCTTTGGATATGCGGAAGGGGGAAGGGGCAGTCAGAAGGCCAGGAGGTAGCTTTGGACGTCGTCCGAACACGTGCTGGCAGGGCGAAGGGCCGAGCTTGCGTAGCGACTTGTCTTTCGATTGAGAACCACTGGTGACCACATGAGCATACACAAGCGCATGTCTCAGGCAGGGAGGGAGGGCTACTGCGACCATACAGGCCATCGCGCTACAGGTGCGTGCGTCGGTGGGCTCATGGAGGGCCAGAAGCAGCTGGGCAACCGAGGGGAGACCTCGCCCACACGTGGGAACAACGGAACACGTCGCTACTTAGCAGGATGAGACAAGACAAGAAAGCCGCGCGTCCATGAAGGACGCGTGGGCAGAACGCTCTACTAGAAAGTTGCGGAGGCCGCAGCGAGCGCGTCTACGAGCAGGACGAGCAGGACGAGGAGGAGGAGGAGGAGGAGGAGGAGGAGGAGCCCTCAAATACTCAATCGTTCGAGATCGCATACAGAATGCGCCCACTGCTACCAGGGTCTCCCTCTGCGCTGGTGCTTGGCCGGATGAAAGACGAGAGATACTATAAGACAAGAAAGGAAGGACCAGCCAAATATCTACCACATCGCCCTAGCAGGCATCACCGCCTCTGAAGGTCGGACTCCGCTACCTAGAGCCTCTGGGTCGTTGCCCCCAGTGAGAGGCAGCTGCCTAGCCGCGAACAGCACAGCGCAGAGGACCCTAGGGCGAGTCCGCACAGGCCCTCGAATTACGGACCAAGGAAAATGACGGCACGAAATTGTGTATGAAATCATTCGAAGGGGTGGGAAAGCCAAAATCGCCATGTGAAGCCAAGCTGCACGCCCGCTCTGCTGGGCACGCGCTTATGACTGCATGCCTTCGCCTTCTTGCGCCACCGCGCGCCGATGCATCTGCCGCTGCATCGGCCGAGGTTCTTTCGCAGCCACGCTTGATCGATGTCTCTCCTGCACACGGTTTTCATGACACGCCGGCCCCGGAGCTGTAGCCTCCTGGGTCTGCCAGCCTCCTGCCACGATGCGTTCGCGGTACCGCTAGCCTCGCTGTCGAACGTCTGCCTGGAGCAACGCCCCCGTGCCGCACGAGGTGCCGCAACCAAAGACACTGCTCCCATGTGCCCAACGACGTGCACAACGGGAGTGCCTCACCCGAAGAAGCCCGAGGAAGTTCCCTCGCCGAGGCGACGTGCTGGGCGGGGCGGCAAAAGTGAGCATCGGCCCCCCCGCGCGGCGCACGGGCGGCGCCGGAGGAGGAGGAGGAGGAGGAGGAGGAGAAGGAGGAGGAGGAGGAGAACGAAGAGGACGAGGACGAAGAGGAGGAGGAGGAGGGGAGTGAGTGGAGAGGGAGGAGGAGAGGGAGGAGGAGGAGGAGAGGAGGAGGAGGAGGAGGAGGAGAGGATGAGGAGGAGGAGGAGGAGGAGGAGGAAGGAGGAGGAGTAGGAGGGGAGGGGAGGAGGAGGGGGAGGAGGAGGGGAGGAGGAGGGGAGGAGGAGGGGAGTAGGAGGAGGAGGAGGAGGAGTAGAGGAGGAGGAGGAGGAGGAGGAGGAGGAGAGGAGAGGAGGAGGAGGAGGAGGAGAGGGGGATGATGAGGGGGAGGAGGAGAGGAGGAGGAGGAGGAGGGGAGAGGAGGAGGAGGAGGAGGAGAGTGAGGAGGAGGAGGAGAGGAGGAGGAGGAGGAGGAGGAGGAGGAGGAGGAGGAGGGGAGGAGGGGGGGGGGGGGAGGGGGAGGAGGAGAAGGAGGAGGAGAGGAGGAGGAGGAGGAGGGGAGGAGGAGGAGGAGGAGGAGGAGGAGGAGGAGGATGAGGAGGAGGAGGAGGAGGAGGAGAGGAGGAGGGGAGGAGGAGGGGAGGAGGAGGAGGAGGAGGAGGGAGGAGGAGGGAGGCGGAGGCAGATGAGGGGAGGAGGAGGAGAAGGAGGAGGAAGGGGGAGGGAGAGGAGGAGGAGGAGGAGAGGAGGAGGAGGAGGAGGGGAGGAGGAGGAGGAGAGAGGTGAGGAGGAGGAGAGGAGGAGGAGAGGCTCTGGAGTAGGGGGAGGGGGAGGGGGAGGGAGGAGGAGGAGGAGGAGGAGAGGAGGAGGGAGGAAGGAGGAGGAGGAGGAGGAGAGGAGGAGGAGGAGGAGGAGGAGGGGAGGAGGAGAGAGGGAGGAGGAGGAGGGGAGGAGGAGGGGGAGGAGGAGGAGGAGGAGGAGGGAGGAGGAGGAGGAGGAGGAGGAGGAGGAGGAGGAGGAGGAGGAGGAGGAGGAGGAGGAGGAGGAGGAGGAGGAGAAGGGGGAGGGGAGGAGAGGAGGAGGAGGAGGGGAGGAGGAGGAGAGGAGGAGGAAGGAGGAGGAGGAGGAGGCGGCACGGTCGGGAGAACGCGCGCCTGCGCGTCTGGGGGCGCAGGGAGCGCGGCAGGCGCCCACCGGCGCGGGCACCCGGCGCGCGGCCGGGGCCCGCCGCTGCCCCGGGGCGCCGCCCGAGCCAGGAGCGACGGGGGAAGTAAGGCCACAGGCAGGGCGCAGCAGCAGCCACAGCCATCTCGCACGAGGGAACGACGGTGCGGGAAAGCGAGGGGCACAGGATCTCGTGGTGGCCTGATCACGGCCACCGAATCCGAGAGGCCCTCCTCCTCCTCCTCCTCCTCCTCCTCCTCCTCCTCCTCCTCCTCCCTCCCTCCCTCCCTCCCTCCCTCCCTCCCTCCTCGTCCTCCTCTGCCATCCCTCTACGATCCCCGCCCTCCCACCCGAGAAGGGTAAGGGCCCCGGCCGCCAGCCGCTTGATGAATATCTCCCCGTCGAGGTGACAGAATCCGACGTCCCGCGCCGCCCGCGCCGCGCGGGAACCTTGCTGCGCCATCCCCCAAGAGAAGATCGGGAGACATCACAGATCACCTAAGATCTCCCCCTGCATTGGTGGGGGAGGTCTAAAAGGCGCTTGAGCCAGCTGAGCGGATAGACGCTGATGCGATGGGGTGCCGGGCCAGGCCAGCCGGATCAGAAATTGGCTTGGCTATGGCTTAGCCAAGTGGCCTGAGGGGGAGCCTAGCCAGGGGGCCAAGGCAGGGGGATTCCCAGATGATCTGTGATGTTGGATGACCATCTGCGCGAACAAAAAGACACGGGTCTTACGCGAGATGACGTAGCGACCTTACGCTGCGGACCGCGTAGCCTTACGCAAGCAGTTTACGCGCCAACGTCGGCACAAACGACCCCAACGGTTTCCAACACGTCCAATATCAGATTGGGAGTTCTGGAACTCGCAGGGGGGCCCCGCAGGCCCCCTACGAGGGAGGAGGAGGAGGAGGAGGAGGAGGAGGAGGAAGAGGAGGAGGCGCAGACTTACGCCGGTAAGGGGGGCAACCCCACGGGGGAGCGACCCTGAAACAGGGAAATCGGCGGCGTGCGCCCCTCGCGCTCTGGCGGAGGCGGCCGCCGCTTTCCTGTCACGGGCGGCCTGCCCCAGCAAGGCTGCCTCAATCCCAGGAAAGACCGAAACATCTCAACCCCCGCTCAGCATCCAGCGGCCCGGAGCTCCTGGGGCCCCGCGGAAGCTCCAGGGAGCGGGAAGAGGGGGCGTCCGAGAGGGAGAGGGCACAGGACCACTCGACTCGGACGCCGAGCGCGGGGGGGCCATTCCTCGGAGCACCAAAGATGTGCTGCACCTGGGAAAACGCCCCTGCCAGAAGAGCTCAACATGATTGCAACGCCCTCTCGAAGGCCTGCCTAGACACTGCCCGTGGACAACGCCCTCGCGGGCCTCCTGTGGGAGCCTCGGGCATACGCCCCACCCTGGGAGCAGAGGAAGAGGGAGTCCACAGGGCGCCGTTCCATACCTTCACGGACCTGGGCCCCCCGCAGCCTGCGCCCCCGAAAACACGAAGCCCCCCGAGGCTCTCGAGAGCCCTCGATGGAGGCCTCCTGCAGGCTTTCCTCTTCCTCGGGCGGGCCGCCCTTCTCGCCAGCAGGAGGCCGGCAAGCCCGAGGGATCGGGAGCCCAGGGATGACTTCCAGAGAACCGTGGTGAGCCATTCCAGCCCGTCATGATCATGGGGCTCAACTTTACTGATGTGCACCTCCTGGGGCTGGGAGGTGGCAAAGCGGCCCATCTCGAGGGCAAGGGAGGCGCATCCTTCCGTCACCAACCTTCGCTGCTCCGTCGCACGGAAGGGTTCGGCGCCCATCTTGGCGAACCTGTCCGCGTAGCCATTGCCACGTCACTCCGCACGCGTGTTCCCACCTCCCCTCATGGCCGCCTCGCTCTGGCAGGCCACCACCTTCATGGAAAGAGCTCCTCCGAACCTGTCGGCCATTCGGGCCACCAATAGCCGCGCACCTGGGCCTCATTGGCTGACCCTGACTGTCTGGCCTCAACTGAGACCGTCGCTTTACAATCAATGCCGACCTCCACCCTTTGTTCAAGGACCGAGTGGAGCCCAAGCTGCAGGACCGCGAAGTCCCCGCCGTCCGTGGACGACTGCTCGGGGGCCTCGTCGAGGGGAACCACGCCGTACAGCCCACGCAGGAGGTCTCCTCTCTCATTCGCAACAGCGACTGCCCAGCCCGCGACACGAAGACCTGGGCAGTGCATCTCGCGGCAGGCCCCATCCGCGAATACCTTCCGTTCTCTTTTGGTCACCAGCACGCAGTCCGCGGGCCAGTTGAAGCTCGGGGCCCCCGGGGGCCTGACGAGCCACGAGCTGGGGTCGGGAAAGACGCATCTGGCGAGCAGGTCACCCTCGCTCTCAGTCTGCTGCATGAATGTCTCACCGGCCTTGGCCAGAGTGCTCCCGAGATCGTCGCGTCCTCCACGCCGAATACCCTGGACAGCCGAATCTCCCTCGTGAAGGGGCCCCCCACATGACCCTGCACAGCTTAGATGGTGCGACGATGCCGTTTCCATGTAGAGCCATCCGAGTCTGGGTCCAGCATGCACTGTTCACGACTGCCTTTAATGACTTCGCGATGGGCATGCCATGACGACGAAGACGGGAGCGACAGCAAATGACGGAGAGGAATTCAGAAAGTGTCGCCTTTCCACGCTGCAAAATCCGTTTGATTCATCTGCTCCTGCCTGGCCATGGCCCTGCTGACACCTGCTCGCGCCTGGGCATTGGAGAAAGCTGGCGGGCACTGGAAAATTGGCCATCTCCTTCCACGGCCATCGATCACAACCTTCTGGGGTACATCTAGATACCAGTCGGCGCGCCTCAGCGCGAGCATGGGGGTTGCCACTGGGCTCTTGGCCTTGATCCAAGGAGACCTCGCACTCAACGCTTGGAGGCCGTCCTCGCTGCCCATCTCGATCACTTCCCAAGACGCCTGTCGGTCCCAGACGACGCCGATGGAGTCTGAGGGCCTCCGCAGCGACAATGGCCGGGGGGGCCCCCCTTGGCGTGGAAGGAGCACAGGAGGAACTTGAAAGCCAACGACGCGCCTGGATGCTGGGGGCACGCCGCCTTCACAGCTTGAACCCTTCGCCCCGGAAGGGCCGCGTCGCTGACCCCCAAGGCGGGGGCCCCCCAGGCGGCCCTGGCTAGACGCCCTGGTCGGAAGGGTGGTGGAGGAGGAGGAGGAGGAGGAGGCAGAGGAGGAGGAGGAGGAGGAGGAGGAGGAGGAGGAGGAGGAGGAGGCGGAGGAAGCCGCTGCCCGACTCGGGGGCGCGGCCCCCCCGCCCGACCCTCGACGCAGGGGCGGGGGGCCACGCGGCGGGCGACAGGCTAGACTCGCCAACGTTCACGGGAGAGGCACGCCGCGCAACGAGCGAGATCGCACGCCGAAGCCAGCTCTTACGCAGCTTCGAGCCCCTAGAGTTCTCACCACGGAATGCTCAATTGCTTCTTGCTCTCGCGCACGCTCGCATACTGAAGCTCTTAACAGCATAGCTTTTTCCCCACACGAGTAGGCAGCTCATTTGGCAGTTACCGCATTTCTACCGATGTTGAAGGCTGCGTCGACTGGTGCAACGCCTCATGTCAAGACAAAGTCGAAGTCGACAAACACTCTGTAAACCCAGCTCCACTCACCACATGTTCGCCGCCCGCAGACAAAATTTGCTGGTGATGGAACAGATATGCGCCTACCTTTCATCCACGCCTTGTACTCCCACCGATCGCGCCGAGCGTTTCTGCTGCTCCGTGTCCATCGCCCCCGCCGGCGCATACGCCACCTGGCCCCGCGTCGGACACCCAGGGCGCCGAGTCTAAGAAGGACCGCGAAGAGGGCACCAAGCACGAGGAGGCCACAGACCAGGGCCAGCCAAAAGGCCAACGCCTAGAAGGAGACGGAGGACAACGCCAACAGCCCGACGGACTCCAAACCCTCACGGACAGGCCACCTCCACCCCGGGCAACGAGTCCGACTTGTTCGCCAGTGAAGAGGCCCGCCCTGAACGGGTCCGAGGGGGCGCTCGGCGCGTTGGACCCTACCACGGGGTGGTTCCCAGTCAACCTGGCCAAAGCCACCGCGCGCGTCCAGAAGGACAACCTCGAGCTTGCCGAGCGCTCGCAGAAGATCCGACACCAGGAACTCCTGCGCGAGGCTCACAAATTCGACTACTTCAATCTATCCGCCAATGACCGCGTCTTCCGCCAGCCGCGAGAAAGAGGCAACAAGTGCGGCAGCCTCAAGCAGCCTCTCGCAGACATGGCTACCAGCAAGGCCTTCTTCGAGGGCACATACGCCGCGCGATTGTCATAGCCAGCCATGCTTTTACACCAGCTGTGAGCGGCCGTTGCTACATAAACAACGGCAGGAGGCTCGGGGTTCTGAGCGGCCCCTCCGCTGCCCAGCCAACCTCACAAGTTAGCCAACTAGCCGCAAACAGGGGCGCGAAGACAACGTTCGAAGGCCTTCGGTGGTCTTCTGCGTCATCCGGCGGTCCTCGGCGAGAAAGCTGAACGGCTGCGTTGAACTGGAGGTCCACGGTCGAGGTGATGTCCTGCCGGCGCTGATGGAGCCTCGTGGGACGGGCACCCAACATGTCCAGTGCCTGGCCTGGCCGCGAAACGATGCTGGAGTTCATCGGCGAACATCCTCCAAAACATAATATGCTGGCGACGGCGACGCCACGATTGGCTTCTTTGTTGCGCGACACACTTTCCATCCCCAGTGACATGTGGGGAGCGCGGATGGGGAACGATCGCAGAGATTTTCTCGCCTCGGCGCGTCTTCCAGACCTCTGTTGATGCAATTTTCTGGACAATTGTGACAACCGTTTCGCCACGTCCCCTACGTTTGTTGATGCAATGCCGCGAGTCACCGATCCGCCTGGCAATTCGTGGTGCGTCCCGCCCTGCTTCTCGTGTTGTGCCCTGGCCATGTTGTGGGGCCAATTGGATTACCCGCCGTTTCCGTTCCTTTTCGCCGGTGGCGTTTCATGTGCGTCCCCCTTGCCATTCTGCACTGCAGACGCCCAGGTCATTGGATTGTAGCTTTGATATTGCCGCCTCTGCATTGGGATCTGCCTGCTTGATCCATCCTGCCCAGAATTACAATCATATGTTGTTGCGTCATCACTGAAAGTAGGTGCCATGGGATCTAGCAGAACACTTTTCGCGTCATATCTATGGTCGTCGCCTGTTGATATGAGTAGGGTGCTTGCAACGCCGTTTGAGCACCTGTGTGTGTGCAGGCGCACACCGGCACTCGCGCTATCAGAGGAGGCATACGCCGCTGCGTTCGCTAGCGTCGGTTTCCAAACCGACCATTGGTGCCCAAGCTTCGCGTGGTAGTTCCGCGGAAGAGGCAGAGTCGGTCTGACTGTAAAAACCATGGCTCTCATTACCGTATTCGACTTTGGTTGCTTGCGGCACAAAACGCTGCAGCTGTCCTCCGAAGTGATTCGTGATGCGATAGGATGGCAAAATCTCGATCGTCGGGGGTTCATTTGCCGCGCGATCCTAAGCCAACCTTGCCCGCTTAGCATGTGCGTCGGGGTGGTTGAGCAGCCCAGGAAGCAGAAGGATGTCGTCGGCTAACCGTGGGGCTTGGTAAGATGGCAACCCGTGTGCACGCGGAGCTTGAACTCATTATCCTTGGATGTACACTCCCGCTCGGCACATCTCATGATGCTCTCTGACACGCTGTTGGAGAGCATTGAGCTGAGAGGTTTGCGCTGTTGCGCCCCCCGCGAAAGGTTCAATGACCTGCTTGCGCTGCCTCTGCGAACTGGACCCATATGGTAGTGGTAGAGCTTTGACGTTTATCTGCTGCACGGTCGAGGCGTGCTATGCTCTGCAAGTGCCTTCCAAATTCTCATGTGCATATACCTGCCACATGCGTGTTTGAAACCCGCGACGGCAGACCACACGGTCAGATGCCCTCGTTTGCCCTGCTTGCTACCATATGCCAAGCCTTATAAAACAGTCGGTGGTGCTG
>CAUYUJ010014626.1:281630-284130 GCA_963575745.1 Prorocentrum cordatum
CAGCCTACGCCCGACTGTCCGCGCAGACGGCCCCCCCTCTTTCTGCTGCGTCGCTCGTCCGCTCGTCCGTGACGCGACGCCCTCTCCTCCGCCTGCTCCCCCGCTCTTGTGCGGGCGCGATTAGCGCTGCCGCAGCCCGCCCGACGGCTCGGAGCCTCTCCGCCGACCAGGGAGGCGAGCTCAGCTGCGCGCGGGGATCGCAGCCGTCCTTTGGCTGCTGCAGCTCCATCGAAGATCGTGCTCCGCAGCGACTGCCAGCACGTGGAGGACATCGCCATGGGCGACGCACCCCTCTCAACCTACAAGCCTGCGAAGTTCGGCCTGGAAACGTTTCCTCGCGAAGGACTGCCGTCCGCGGTGGGAGGAGGGAAAGGCAGCGACGGGAGGCGAAGCCCTGAGAATACTGACGAGCTCGGCGTAGTGCTTTGGGCCGGGTATCCGACGGCCCCCCTCTCGAAGGTGGAGGCAGGCGGCGCAACACCAGGAGGAGAGGAGGAGTCACTCTGAGTGGTCCTCGAAATGCAGGGCCTCCTCCTCCTCCTCCATCTCCTCCTCCTCTTGTTCCTCTTCCTCCTCCTCCTCCTCCTCCTCCTCCTCCTCCTCCTCATCCTCCTCTTCCTCCTCTTCCTCCTCCTCCTCCTCCTCCGCCTCCTCCTCCTGGTCCTCCATTCCATTCCCTTATAAAACACTTCTCCCTGTCGCACCCCGAGGCCAGTTTTGAGGGCGGGCCGGGCGTTTCGACTGAGCCTTCCTCACCATCATGGCCCTGAAGCTGAAATTACCCGGGTAAAAAATCTAACCATATTCAGCTGATACCGCAATTGTGAATCCGCCAATCCGGCGTGTGAGTTTAAGAAGTCTAAGCTGAAGCTCTGCTTCAGAATGAGGTTTAGCTCTGCTTGAGAGGGGGGGAGGGGGGGGACCTCATTAACTGTCAAATTCAATGCTGCTCGGTACCTCCCGCCCCCCCTGCCCCCCCCACCCTCGATTTCGCCCCCCCCACCAGGAAGCGCGTGTTTGACGGCTGCAAGGGTGAGGGCAGAGAGGAGGGGAAGGGGGCGCTCTGCAAGGGGAGGGGGCTGCAAGGGGGGGGGCCCTCTCAGGCGGGAGCGGGAGCTGCAGGGAAAGGCGGGAGGGTCCGCTTTTCAATGAGCGCTCTGCAAGGGGAGGCGGGGGGGGCGATAGAGGGGGGGGGGACAGGAGAGAGGGGGGAGGAGACGGAGAGAGGGAGGGGGGGGAGAGGGGGGGAGGAGAGAGGGGGGGACAGGAGAGTTGGGGGGGGACAGGAGAGAGGAGGGGGGGGAAGGGGGGCGGGATCATCACCATCTATCACCTCCCATCACCATCACACCATCATCCATTCATCATCATCATCACATCATAATCTCATCACTCATCATCATCATCATCATCATCTCTCTCATCTCATCATCAATCATCATCATCATCATCATCATACCATCTCATCATCATCATCATCTCATCATCACATCATCATCAGCATCATCAGTATCTCATCATCGTCATCATCGTCATCATCATCATCATCATCATCATCATCATCATCATCATCATCATCATCATCATCATCATCATCATCATCATCATCATCATCATCATCCGGAGCGCCCCAGTTCGGCGGCACTGGCCGGAGGCCACTACAATATCTTCTTCGGTGGAGCTCCCTATGTGGCCACCAAACGCTGCACTGGGTGGGGGGAAACGCATGCGGGCGGTAGCACTGGGGCCGTCGATGGAGCTCCCGATGGGGCCACGAAACGCTGTACTGGGTGGGGGGCCGCATGCGGGCGGTAGCGCTGGGGCCGTCGGTGCGGGCGGTAGCACTGGGACCTTCGGTGGAGCTCCCTATGGGCCCCAAAACGCTGTAGTAGGTGGGGGGACGCATGCGGGCGGTATCACTGGGACCTTCGGTGGAGCTCCCTTGGGGCCAAGAAACGTGTGAGGGGTGTGCTGAAACGGGTGATGATGATGATGATGATGATGATGATGATGATGACGATGATGATGATGGTGATGATGATGATGCTGATGATGATGATGGTGGTGGCGGTGATGATGATGATGATGATGATGATGATGATGATGATGATGATGATGATGATGATGATGATGATGATGATGATGATGATGCGAGGGGGGGGAGGGTGTAGCGGGAGGAGGAGGAGGAGTGGACGCGGGGACCGTCTCTTCAAAACGATGACCCAACACCACAAGATGGTTTGGAAAAATTGCAAGGGATTTACTAATTTGGGGCGGGTCGTTTCAATAAGTGACTCTCGCCTAAGCGCTACGCACATTGGTTTCAAGAGTGTGAAAGAATTTCACGGATTGAGGGCGGGTCGTTTTCAAAATGTGGCTCTCGCCTTAGGGTAACACACACTCGTTTAATTAGCCTGGCGAAGAGCGCAACCATATGCAGCTGTGAGCACCGCAGTCGTGAGTATCAGCCTCGATTGGGCTCCCTAGGCCACGAGACGTG
>CAUYUJ010014626.1:289130-306630 GCA_963575745.1 Prorocentrum cordatum
TCCTCCCTCCTCCTTCCTCCCGCCTCCCGCCTCCCTCCGCCCTCCTCCCTCCTACCCTCATCGCTCCCTACCCCGCATCCCCCCCCCTCCCTCCTCTCATCATCCTCCGTTTTGAAAGGAGAAAGCGCCTCTCTCCTCCGCCCCCTCCTCCCCTTCCGCCCTTCTCCCGCCTTCCTCCTCCTTCCTCCCTCCTCCCTCCTCCCGCCTCGCCGCCTCCTCCTCTTCTCCTCCTCACTCCCTCCCTCTATCTTTCCTCCTCCCTCCTTCCTCCTCCCTCCTCCCCCCTCCCCCCTCCTCCTCATCCTCCTCCTCCTCCTCCTCCTCCTCGTCTTCCTCCGCCTCCTCCTCATCCGCCTCCTCCTTCTCCTCCTCCTCATCCTCCTCCTCATCTTCCTCCTCCTCTTCCTCCTCATCCTCCTCTTCCTCTTCCTCATCCTCCTTCTCATCCTCATCGCTGTCTTCTTAGTGTTAGTCGCATGCTTCTTCTCAGTATGGTTAGTGTTCATAGTAGCATCCGTCTTCTTAGAAGTAGTATTAGTAGTAAGAATACGATTGGTATTGAAAGTGTTGGTATGTATGGCAGTAGCGTTAGTACTGCTACTACTGGTATGAATAATACTCGTAGCATTGCTAATACTAGTATTAGTAGTCGTAGTAGTACTGGAAGTAGTACTGGAAGTAGTAGTAGTAGTAGTAATAATAATAGTAGCAGTAGCAGTAGCAGTAGCAGTAGCAGTAGCAGTAGCAGTAGCAGTAGCAGTAGCAGTAGCAGTAGTAGTAGTAGTAGTCGTAGTAGAAGAAGTAGTAGTAGTAGTAGCAGCAGTAGCAGTAGTAGTAGTAGTAGCAGTAGTAGTAGTAGTAGTAGTAGTAGTAGTAGCAGTAGTAGTAGTAGTAGTAGCAGTAGTAGTAGTATGAGTGTTACTGGTATCATTGGCATCTGGCTTATCATAAAGCTTATGTATTAGTAGTAGCAAGAGTAGTAGTGGGGGTAGTAGTAGTAGCAGCAGCAGTAGTAGTAGTAGTAGCAGTACTACGACTAGAAGTAGTACTAGTAGTGGTAGTTGTAGTAGTAGTAGTAGCAGTAGTAGTAGTAGCAGCAGTCGTCGTAGTCGTAGTCGTAGTCGTAGTCGTAGTAGTCGTCGTCGTAGTCGTAGTCGTAGCCGTACTCATACTATTAATATATGACTACGAGTGATATGGTTACTACAGCTTTTCAAATAAAAGTATACGAACCATAATGCGATGCTTGCTATTAGTATTGAGGGGTGAAAAAACGGCCCTACCCTGGGTTACAAGTGCGTGGTCTGTAAACCTCCTGGGAACCCCCAAAGCCTAGAGGCGCCAGAACGCGGCACATCACGCAGGGTTTACCCTGTCAGCCCACAGGAGTTTCAGCGCACAGCGCCTCGTAAACCAGGGTAAGGGGCGTTTGTTATTCCCTTGATATCAACAATCATATTAGCATTACTACTACTAGTAGTCTTCTTCTGTCTTGCTATTATGAAAAAATATCTTTAATCGTCATCCTCCTCCTCCTCTTCCTCTTCCTCCTCCTCCTCCTCCTCCTCCTCCCCCTCCTCCTCCTCCTTCTCCTCCTCCTCCATTCCTTCTCCAAATAGATAACTCTTAGATAACTCATCCCTGTCGCACCCCGAAGCCAGTTTTTAGGGTGGGCCGGACGTTTCGCCTGGGACTTCCTCACGATTTGTGGCTCTGAAGCTAAAAAATGGCAACATCTCCACAGATGGATGGCGGGTCGCTTTCAAAATGTGGCTCTCGCCGTAGCGCCGCGCACACTCGTTTTAAAGATTTGCAAGACTTTCACGGATTGAAGGCGGGTGGCTTTCAAAATTTTGCTCTCGCATTAGCGCCGCGCACATTCGTGGCAAAATGTTGCAAGAGCTTCACGGATTGAGGGCGGGTGGTTTTCAAAATGTGGCCGCGAACATTCGTTTTAGAAAATCGCACAAGCTTAAGTGATTGAGGGCGGATCGTTTTCGAAATGTGGCTCTCGCCGTAGCACCGCGCACATTCGTCTTGAACATTTGCGAGACTTTCACGGATTAAATGCGGGTCGTTTTCAAAATGTGGTTCTCGCCTTAGCGCCGCGAACATTCGTCTTGAAAAATTGCAAGAGCTTCGCGGATTGAACGCGGGTGGTTTTCAAAATGCGGCTCTCGCATGAGCGCCGCACACATTCGGTTGCAAAATTTGCAGACGTTTCACGGACTCCCATGATCGACGCACCGGAAATAATGTTTTGGAAGTATTCATGACTACGCGGGCGCAACAGTTATGTTGACTCGCTGTGCTGCAGCCCCAAAATTGGCCTTCTGGCAAGACCCTGGATCGTCAAGACGCAGCAGTCAGGTTGACACGTGGCGTTGACATCCCGAATACAATGTTTCGGCACGCTTCAGGATCATCAAACTGTTGTCTTCCAACGCGGCAGTTCCCTCAATGAAAATGGACCGTTGCAGGGGCCTATGAAGAGGGAGCTGAGAGGGAGGGTTAATTCCAACATCGTTGATGACTCTTGGGTCTCCACTGCTCTTCCTCCTCCATTCCTTCTCCTTATAGATAACTCCTTCCTATCGCGCCCCGAGGCCAGTTGTTAGGGCGGGCCGGAAATTTCACCTGAGACTTCCTTACTATTTGTGACTCGGAAGCTTACAGATGGAGGGCGGGTCGCTTTCAAAATGTGGCTCTCGCCTCAGCGCCGCGCACATTCGTCTTAAAGATTCGCAAGAGTTTCACGGGTAGGCAAATGGTTTTCAACATGTGGCTCTCGCATTAGCGCCGCGCACACTCGTCTTAAAAAATGCAAGAGCTTCACGGATTAAGCGCGGCTGGTTTTCAAAATGTGGCTCTCGCGTTAGCGCCGCGCACGTTCGTTCTGAAAATCTGCTACAGCTTAACTGATTGAGGGCGGATCGTTTTCAAAATGTGGCTCTCGCCGTAGCGCCGCGCACATTCGTCTTGAAAATTTGCAAGAGCTTCACGAATTGAGGGCGGATCGTTTTCAAAATGTGGCTCTCGCCTTAGCGCCGTGCGCACTCATTGAAAAAATATGCAAGAGCTTCACGGATTGAGGGCGGCTCCTTTTCAAAATGCGGCTCTCGCCGTAGCGCCGCGCACATTCGCATTTAAACTTGCAAGAGTTTCACGGGTTCCCATGATCAACGCACCGGAAATAATGTTTTGAAACTCATGACTATGCGGGCGCAACAGTTATGTTAATTCGCTATGTTGCAGCCCACAGATTGGCCTCCTGGCACGACCCTGGATCGTCAAGACGCAGCAGTCAGGTTGATACGTGGCGGTGAAATCCCGAGAACATTCTTTGGCACGCTACAGGATCTTCAAACTGTTGTCTTCCAACAAGGCAATTCCCCCAATGGAAATGAACCGTTGCAGGGGCCTATGAAGAGGGAGCTTGGAGGGAGGGTTAAACTCCAACATCGTTGATGACTCTTGGGTCTCCACTGGTACTCCTCCTCCTCCTCCTCCTCTTCCTCCTCCTCCTCCTCTTCCTCCTCCTCCTCCTCCGCCCGCACAGCGGGATAGCACGAGAGGGGGAGGGACAGGTAAGAGGGAGGGTGAAGCAAAGGCGCGGGAGGAGCAGGATGAGGAAGCAAAGAAAGGGGAAGAAGCAGGAGGAAGGATTAAAAGGAATGAGTAGCATGAGAAGGGAGGAAAGAGGCAGGGAGGAGGAGAAACAAGAAGGGAGCGTGAGAAGAAGGAGAAGGAGGCGGAGGAGGAGGAGATTTTGGATGCTGTTTGCGTTGGCGCCCGGTCCGTGGGCAAGGCGTTCGCTGTCGCCCGCCCCATTCAAATCGTCATCACCTCTGGCGATCTGACCAAGAAAATGCAGCCACCCCCTGGTCGAAGCTAAGAGCAGTGCCCCCCACGCACGGTCGCACTGCTCCTGCACCCAGGTGGGGTACCACTTCGTGAGGGTTGCTCGTCGTCTTCTCGTTGCTTTCTCTATATGTTTTCGGCTTTGTATCCTGTAGTTCGGCCCTGCTGGGCCTCCTGGGCCTTCGGCTCCTCAAACGCATGACCGTTGCCCTCGCCTTGCCAAGGCTGGGGCCGCGGCTTAGCGGGTCGTCGACCACCGCCTCGCTCCCAGCCGGTTCGTCCCTGGAGAGGCCGTTATCATTGTCGTTCTCCCTTGCCTTCGCGCTCGTCGCCCCTGTGCAGCCGCCCTTGGCAGCCGCGCGCTTGCCGGGACATCTGTCCAGGGAGGGTGGCAGCGAGGAGTTCCGCGCGGCGGGCTTCGGGCGCGCGCGAACGGCCAGATCTTCGAGGAGCGCGCCCTTCACCATGACCTCACCTCCCGGCCCCGCGCTGGGGAAACGAGCCCGCGCCGGCCAAGCCCTCCCACTGGGCTCCCCCAAGCGGGGCAGCGCCCACGGGGGGCGGGCTGCCGCAGAGGCAGTGGGCCAGCTGCTCCTCGCAAGGCGAGGTGCCCGCAGCCGCACGGGAGCAGCGGACTGCCAGAGCTTCTGCTCGCGGGGCCACGCAGTCAGAGCCGCCTCGCGCCGCGCCGCCCCAGAGGAAGCCCTGGTGGCGGGGCTCGCGGCTGCCCCACAAGCTGCAGGAGGGGGGGCGGGGAGGGCGCAGCCTCGAGAGAGCAGCCTCCGAGCTGGCCCCTCGGGGGCGCTGTGCCTCCGAGGCTGACCTCTCTGGAGCTGCCTCCGAGCTGGAGAGAGCAGAGGACGCCGATGCCTCGGCGCCCTGGACCTCTCCCTGGGGTGCGCTCTGCCCAGGAGTTCGCAGAAGTCAAACCCAGCCCGTGGCGGCGAGGGCCTCCCAGGAGGCCCAAAAGGGTGAGAACAAGGCAAGGGTGGCCGCATGGGTACCTTTTCCTCCTCTGGCGAGCGGGGCCTCTCTGTGCGGCGGCGCCGAGGAGGCCCTTCTTCCACTGGCAAGCCCGGCGCCCGCGGGCTCGGGCAGAGCTGCCTCCGAGCTGGCTGCTCTGGGGCCAGGCCGAGGGCCTTCAGGGCGCCCGCAGCTCTGCAGGACGAGGACGAGGAGGAGGAGGAGGAGGAGGAGGAGGAGGAGGAGGGGGCGAGGAGAGGCATTACAGGCCTCTCGTGATCTTTCTATATTTCTCTATATATATATAACAAGGAAAAGAAACAAAACACACACACACACAAGTCGGTTTTGAGCTGCGCTTAGGTTCGCCTCGGCTGCTCGACTGGACCTCGTGCTGCGATGCGATGCGATGTGGAGAACTCCCACGCGAAAGCCCCAGGGAGCAGAATCCGAGCCAACATTGGATGTCGGGCCGACCCTTTCGACGGCGGGCGGCCGGCCTGGGAGAGACGAGCTCGTCAGCCACTGCGAGCCCCACCCACATTTCCAGGAGGGAGCTGTGAGGGCAAGGGGAAGGAAGGAGGGAAAGGAGGGAGAGGGGGGAGAGACAAGGAGCAGTAGCAGGGAGGGGAAGCAAGGGGAAAGGAGGGGAAACCATTTTAGCCTTAAAACGTGCATGGGGGCTTCTAAACAAGGCTGGGGTAAATGGAAGGTCCTCCTACTTCTCGTCCTCCTCCGTTTCATCCCAATTATCTGTCTGGGGATCGTCCGGCAAGCGTGACTTGAATTCAGGCTGTTCGGCGGAGCTGCTAGCGCCTCTTCAGATGTGGTCTTCCCACCCGACACCGGTGGGGCACAGTTGGCAGCTCGGATACAGCTGCTTGCTCTGGCGGTCCTGCGAGAGGGGTAACAAAGGAGTGATAAGAAGAGGGGGTGGTAAACATCGACCGGGAATCGGCGATACGTCGGCGACACATCGTCATTGGGTGCCCGATTGCAGAACAGCAGGTTCCTGGGCAGGTGTGGGGCACCCACACCCTTTATCCACGATGAGTGGACGGTTCGGGGTCGACGGTCCCCCTCTCAAGTAGGAGGAGGGAGGAGGGAGGAGATGGATGGAGAAAGAGCGTTTCGGGGAAGATGCCACTTGCGGCTGACGTCTTGAAGGGAGGAACGGGGTAGGGAGAACGAGAGGGGGGTGGGGGAAAGAGAGAGAGAGAGAGAAAGAGAAAGAGAGAGAGAGAGATAGAAAGAAAGAAAAAAAGAGAAAGAGAGAGAGAGAGGAAACAACAAGACATGCAACAAGACAACAAACATGTTACAAACTCGCCGTCGCTCTGGCGTCCATTCCCCGTGCGTGTTTCGGTGTCGTGCGTTTTGCTTGTTCCGCTCAATGGTCCAAGATGCTCCCACGTGGCCCAGATGTTCTGGCGCTGGCCTCGCCGGGAAAAGTGCACACGCCCGAGCGATACCAAGCAACAAAACTGCAGCCAGAGGTAGAGAGAGAGAGAGAGAACAAAAAAAAAGAGAGCAAGATGGCAAGGAAGCAAGAGAGCAAGAAAGCAAGAGGGCAAGAGGTAATACTGGGCGTGCTTGCTTGATGACCAGGAGCGATTTCCTCTCCAAAAACGTCCAACATGCCATGATTGGCCCGTTGCGCCAGGATGCACGCTCGTTCCCAAGATGGCCTCCAATAATGGCTTCCCAGACGGTCCAGGACCCGGACAAGACGACGCGATAGGGCCTACAGCAGGCTTCTCGACGGCGCACAAGATGGTCTAAGGTCTTGCCCACGACAGCCCGAGCACCGCATAACGGCCTCGAGAATGGCCTTGGAGTCCCCAGCTCCCAGCAGGCCACTGAGAGGCCATCAAAGTATCAGCAGCATAAGTTCCAGTGGCTTGAGTCACCTCCCTTCTTTGCACAAGATGTCCTCCAAAAATGCATCGCGACCGCCCCTGGGCGAACAGCCCCCACCCCCGGCGGATCCCGAGACGGCCACAGAACAGCCCCGGGTCGCCCCAAGACGGCACAGGGCGGCTCAAAAAAAAAAACGTGACGGCTCCAAGGCAGCCTCGGGACCCCTCTGACGGACTGAAGACCTGCCAAGACCTGCCAAGACGGCAAGACGGCCCTAAGTTCCAAACAAGCCCCCAGCGTGCCCCAAGCAGACCCTCAACAGGCCCCTGAGAGGCCCCAAAGGGGCTTCTAAGAGGCCTATGAAGAGAAGCTTTGACTCGGCAATGGTATCTCTGGCGTTCAAAGGCGTCTGGACAGAACAGGCGACAACGGTAAATCACCGCAGGCGTCTTCGATCCGCCGTCCCATGCGGTATTGCAACATGTGTGCTAGCCTTGCTGAAAATGAGGAGCGGGTTTCCTCTCGAAGCGCTCTTCCTCTCTTGCACAGGTGGCACTACCACCCTGCTTCACCTACCCAGGCCAGAGGACCCTGACCCTGCGCTAAACGGTTGACGAGGAAGTCGTGCACGGCTGCGTCGTGGTCTCACTTCTCCTCGGCACATCCGCGGGAGTCATCCTTGCCGCGTGCACTGCACTTTCTACGCTGCTGTATAACGAAAAAGATGCGCCAGCGAGGAAGCGGAAGCGGTGGAGGGGTAGGGACACGACCACCGACCACACGGCGACGGCAACGACGACAACGACGACGACGACGGCGACGACGACGACGACGACGGCAACGACGACGACGACGACGACGACGACGACGACGACGACGACGACGACGACAGCGACGACGACGAAGCTCGCCCGCGGCCCAAAACAAATTGTTCCGGGGTCCCCCGCTCCAGGAGCTTGACCAGCATCACGCCAGGACCTCTCATCTGACTCTGCCAGTTCTTCTTGCCGCCGGCGATGTGCGGGACGGTGCTGCGAAGGTCGCGGGGGAGGAAACCAGAGAAGACTGGAGGTGGAGGTCGGAGAAGAGAGAGGTCGGGAGGGAAATCAGAATGGAGGGAGATACCCACATGTTCATCATCCTTCTACCTCCCTCGTCCCCTCGTCCTCCACCTTCTCCCCTCCTCCCACGACACCCCTGAACCTCTCAGAAGTCCTGTACATGTAGCTCGCCATCAAAACCTGCCACATCCCCTTCCGTCGCCTCCTCCCCTCCTCCCGCGGGACCAGACCTGGCTGGGTCCAGACCTGGCTGGACACATACATCGCCACCTGGCCGGATCCAGACCTGGCTGGATCCAGGCCGGACGACACGGGCATGGCCACCTGGCTGGATCCAGGCATGCCGTACGAGATGCCGACCACCTCAGCTCCGTCGCTTGCTCCGCTCACGCGCGAGGAGGTCGCCTTGCTGAACTGCGGCGCCCACTGCCGCAGCGCAAGGCACGTGCGCAAGGCAGCGGCCAAGTTCCGTGGCCTCGCCGCCGACGCGCCTCGGGCCGGCGGCATCGGCCCGCCGGGGCTCCACCAAATCAGCGGCGCCTGGGCCATGCCCATTGGAACGCTACGGCCGAATCCACCGGCGACGCCCACGACGAATCCACTGGTCCTCTGGACGCGGAGGCAGGCATTGGTCCCTCCACGCGTGCTGCTGGCGAGCTGCTCGCCTTGGCCCGGTCCATCGTCAGGTTCAGCCAGTTCCAAACACGACGGCCACAGCAGAACTTGGACATGCGCCTCTACGTGGGCACGCCTCATCGAGGACGGGATGAGTACCTGGGCAATCAGTCCATCTCGGCCCCAGTCGTGGCCAGCGACCACACCTCGGCGACGCTGTGAACCAGCAGCTCCCTCGAGCAGCGGCGTGGCACTGATGGCCCCCTTTATCTCCACGGTAGGCAGCCCACCAATCACAGTACGGGGTCTTCCGAGAAGAGGAACCGAAGGCACACGAACACCTCAGGACCCGAAGAGGTCCGTTCCGCGAGCCAGACGAAGCTGCACTGAGCCTCAGGCCTCGTCGTCCGATCCGTACCCCGTCAAGGGATACAGCTGGCCCGCCTTGATGCTGGCGAGAGGCCCTGCGTCAACCGACCTCATCGAGCTCGGGAGCCCTTTCCCCGTCGTAGAGCTCCTCGGCAGCAAGCGGCTCCGCGTCAGCACCGAGAGGGGCGGTCTGCTCCGCCATCCGCACGGCCGTTTGCTGCGCGCGCGCACCGAAACACAGGCCGCGACACCATCACCGCGCCGTGCCGTCAGGCCCGCGCCTCGCGCCGCAGGGGGGCCGCACGCCGCCCTCACCGAGGCAGGGCGGCCGAACCTCTGGCGCGACTGCGGAGGCCGAGGCGCCGCGCAGCAGGGCGTGCAACCACGAGCAGAAGACGGCGATAAACGCTGCCCCCCAGTAGGCCCATGCACCACACATATACGGCCCTGCAAATGCACATGCTGAATACTTCTATATATCTATGTGTTAACACCCATAGAAACCCCAGAGGCCCTTAAGGGCGTCATTGGTTTAGCGCGCTTCCTCTTCCAGCCCCCTTCTTCCCCTTCGGGGAGGGGTGGATCACTATCCCCTATGAATGAACACCCCCTCCCCCAGGCGACCGGCAGCCGGCCCGAACCCATGCAGGCACCTATGCCCCCCCCGGTCCCTGTCAAAAAGCAATATAAAACACTTTGCGGCAAAAGATTGATCATATTCAGGGGGGGCGAGCACTTCGCATTGTGTTGCTGACAGGGACGGAGGGGGTGCCCTCCTAATGCTTGCTGCGCACAAGCAAAACCACCCCCATCAAAAAAAACAATACGAACTGTACTTCGCTGCAAGATCTATATCGTGCGCGTGCACCTCGCGATCACTTCGCATGGGCTTTTGACAGGGACGGCGGGGATGCTGGCACATTGTCTGCTGTGTGCAGACCCACCAGACACCATGATGACCACCCGCCGCGATTGCGCATGGTTTGCCGACAAGGATGGTGGGTGCCGACATGTTTCCATATGTGTGCTGTCAAATGCGCGGGCGCACCTGGGACACTCTGCGCGTGCCCCGAGAGCGGCGCATCTGGCGCGGCTGGAGCGTGCGGCACATGTGGCGCACGTGGAGCACATGGCGCATCTGACGCACCAGTGCCTGGCACACTTGAGCCCCAGGGGTGCCTGGCGCACCTGGCGCGCGTGGCGCGCCTGGCACGCGTGGCGCACATTGTCCCAGCGTCGCGCACATGGGGTATGTGTTGGTTTCCAATTCTTGCCCATCCAAAGACGCCCGCTGAACGTGCTGCGGCTCGGGTGCTACTTATCTATTGGGAGGGCGGGTGGATGTCTTGACCCCTCCCCCTACCTCCTTCCCCTGGGTTTCGAGGGGGCGTCCCGCGAGCGGTCAGAGCCCAAGAAGGCATCAGCGAGAAGGCAACAATCACTGATCTCCGTAAGGTGTTGGGCAAAATTTGGCATTCTGGGGGGTGGGCTAAGTAGATACCCCCCGTCTTTGAGCGAGCTCAGCCAAGATGGTCCAAGATGGCCCCCAAGGCTGCCAAGAGTGCCCCAAGAGGGGCCCAAGAGGCGCCAAGTAGGCCCCAAGAGGCCCCCAAGAGGTCCCCAAGAGGCTCCCGAGAGATCCCCAAGCAGGCACCAAAGACGCTCCCGGGACCGCCCAGAGGCCCCCAAGACGCCCCAAGAGGACTCGAAGAAGCCCGCAAGAGACATCCGAAGAGACTCCGAGAGGCATTCACGAGGCCTCTGGCCTTTCTGCTCGCCCTCTTCCTCCTCCTCCTCATCCTCCTCCGATTCCTCCTCCATTCTCCCACTCTTCGGGCATGACGGCTTCCCCAGCCCGTTATTCCTCTGCGTGTTCCTCCATATCCCTGATCAAGGCAACTCGCCTTGGCATCGCTTCTGGATGGGTTGGTGTGGTTACGTGAAGCGTCTAGAATCCCACCAGTCCTCTGGGCCTCTGGGCGTGAGTGGTTTAGAGCGGTTCCTCTTCAATTTGTCCTTTCTTCCCTTTCGGGGAGGGGTTGATCACTGCTCCCCATTGATAAGCACCCTCTCCCCCAGGCGACCGGCAGCCAACCAGGACCCAGGTCGACCCCCCCATCTACACAGCACCCCTGTCAAAAAAACAATACAGAATGCGGGTTGTCTCCGGAATCTGGAGCATGCGCGGGCGCCCCGCGTCAACTTCACATTGGTTTTTGACAGGGCCGGCAGGGGGGATCATATTGATTGCTGCGCGCAGACCAACCATCCCTGTCAAATACACAGTGCTTCCAAATCTGGAACATGCTCGGGCGTCCCGCGACCACTTTGCACTGGTTTTTGACCTGGACGGCAGGGGGGGACCTCATGTTGCTGGCTGCGCGCAAGCCATCCATCCCTACCAACTTCCTCTACAAAACACACATTGCTTCCAAATCTGGAGCATGTGCATGCGCCCGCAGTCACTTTGCATTGGTTCTTGATAGGGATGCCCGGGTGCTGCTTTCGTGTGTGTTGGGAGGGCGGGTGGGAGCGAGCGAGACGGATTTCGCCTGGTGGGCAGGAGGTGTCTTAACCCCTCCCCCTACCCCCTCCACTGGACCTGGACAGGGGTGTCAGCGAGAAGGCAACAGTCACTGATGTTGCTCAGAGTTGGGGCCCATTTTGACCTCCTGGGGGGCGGAACGCTAATATGGTACCCACCTTTCTTTGATCGAGCTCCTCCAAGATGGCCCCAAGATGGCCTCGTACGCTCCTGGGAATGCCCAGAGAGGGCCCTAAGAGGCGCCCGGGAAGTCCCCAGAGGCAATAAAGAGGTTCCCAAGAGGCTCCCAAGACACCCCCGAGAGGTCCCAAGAGGCTCTTCCGAGGCCTACTCCTCCTCAAATTCCTCCTCCTCCTTCACCTACTCCTCCTCCTCCTCCTCCTCCTCCTCCTCCTCCTCCTCCTCCTCCTCCTCCTCCTCCTCATCATCATCATCATCACCACCACCACCACCACCAGCACCACCGCCAACGCCACCAGCATCATCATCACCACCAACATCATCACAACCACCACCACCACCATCATCAGCATCAGCATCATCCTCATCATCATCATGAGCATCATCATCATCATCATCATCATCATCATCATCATCATCGTCGTCGTCGTCGTCGTCATCATCAGCAGCAGCATCAACATCATCATCATCGTCAGCATCACCACCATCAGCATCATCATCAGCATCAACATCATCATCGTTATCATTATAATCAGCATCAGCATCATCATCGCCACCACCACCACAATCATCATCAGCAGCATCATCAACATCAGCATCCTCATCAGCAGCATCATCATTGTAAGCAGCATCATCATCATCATAATCAGCATCAGCATCATCATCACCATCATCATCACCACCATCACCATCATCATCATCACCAGCATCACCATCATCGTATCATTACCATGCGCATCGTCAGCATCATCATCACTCAGCATCATCCTCATCATCGTCGTCATCATCATCATCAGCAGCATCATCGGCACCAGAATCACCATCATCATCATCAGCATCATCATCGTCAGCAACATCATCATCAACAGAAGCAGCAACAGCATCATCATCATCATCAGCAGCAGCAGCATCATCGTCATCGTCATCATCATCACCATCGTCATCGTCGCCGTAGTCGTCATCGTCATCATCAGCAGCAGCATTAGCATCAGCATCATCATCACTGTTAGCATCAGCACCATCACCATCATCGTGAGCATCATCACCATCTTCATCATCACCATCATCATCAGCATCAGCATCAGCATCAGCATCCGCACCATCATCATCACCATCATCATCAGCAGCATCATCATCGTTCGCCTAAGACTTCTTCTCCCTCATCCGTCCTGACTCCTCTTTCCCTCCTCCTCCTCCTTCTCCTCCTCCTCGTCCTCCTCCTCCGATTCCTCCTCCATCCTCTGCGGTCGACAGAATGAGGCAGAGTGCGCCAGCTTGGAAGGAAAGGTTTGCGCGGGGGTTGTTTCCTGAGCCTGGCCAGTGCGTGGGGAGACCACCTTTCAATCCAAGCTGGGGGCTGCAGGTGCACGGCGCCCTTCAGCTGCCAATCCTTCTGGAAGGAGGGTACGTCTTCACAGATGGGTCGGGCCTCGACCAGCACCACCCGTCCCTCAGAGTTGCAGGCTGGAGCGTGGTGCTGTACGACTCCGACAGGTGCTACGTCGGAGCGATTTTTGGAGCAGTGCCGCCTGACATCGGCATCTCTGGCACGGCCAGAGATGGCGAAGACTATGTTATGCTGATGTGTGCCCAGAATGTTTTGGGTCAGTTCACTGTGCGGGCAGACTGCAAGGGTACACTAAGTTGCTGCCAGTCGCCTAGGTTGTCGACTTCGGAATGCAACCCGCGAGCCCACCTGTGGAGGCGGGTGCATGCGCGCGAAGATTTCCGTGCTCGGCCGTTTGAGCACGTCAAGGCCCACACGTCGGCCGCCAGCGTTGAGAGGGACCTGATTTCGCCTTTCGACAGAGACGGCAACAATGCTGCAGATGGCTTCGCCAAGAGAGGGGCGGCCCATGCCAGAGCCGCCGTCTGTGACGTAGAGCTGGTAGAAGGATGCCAGTTGATAGCCAAGCTCGCGGCCAAGTTTTCAGCCCAGCTTGCGGCCTCGATGGCCTCGTCAGAAATTCGGGACAATGTCGGGGTCGAGTACCTCAAGAAAATCGACCTGGGGCTGTGGCACTACCACGGTGTGTCGGTCCCAGAGGTCCCTGAGGCGGAGTCCATAGCCGTGGTCCCCCCTCCTCCTGTGCCTCCTGCTCGTGCTGCTGCGGCGGAACCTCCAGGGCCCGCCTCAGAGGACCCCGACTGGCTTCTAGACAAGGGCGTTCAGCCCTGGAGAGTGAATGGACACTGCGTGGTGCAGAGCTCGGGGCCCAATGACTCCCCGATCATCTATTGCCCGTCGTGTTGGCAGTATGCGACCACCCCGATGCAGCGAGGTCTTGTGGGTGTCTGCAAGGGGCCCAAGAAGCTCTCGGGTGGGTCAGCGTACACTGTCCGAAAGAGGCTGAAAGAAGGTTTTCATCCTGTGTTGCACCCTCTTGAGGCGCTCGGGCCCTCGGAGGCCCCGTCCGCGGAGACCAGGGGCCGTTTCTCCAGGCATTTCGGGGAGGCCCCTGGTGGGGCGGCCGTGGCTCCAATAGCGCCGAGGGTGGTCCCTTTTTCGAAGCAGGCTGTGGCCCCACGCCTCGGCTTGGATTCCGTGCTGCTCGCTTTTGGCTTCAGCTCCAGAGAGGAGGCTGAAGAGCTTGGTCGGCAGATGCTCCTTGATCGAGCTTCTGCCCAGGCCAGGGCGGCGAGTGCCGCGGACCCAGAGGCTGAAGTGTAAGTTTCTGGGGGGTGGGGGGCCCTGTCGGCTGGGCCCGCCCGAGGTGGGTCGCAGCCTCGGGCGGGAACAAAAAGTTCTCGTCTGATGGGCGCCCCCACCCCAATTTTCCTCTCCTCCCCCCTGACCCTTCCCCCTCTATGGGCGGTGAACCTCCACCATCCTCCCCCTCTTGGGGTATAACTCATATGACGATTTTCCCAATCCCGTACTACACTGCATGTTCCTCCACATCCCTGATCAGGGCAACTCGCCTGTGCATCCTTTCTGGATTGGCTGGTGGCGTTGCACGAAGCGTCTAGAATATAATGAGTGGGTCTGAGTATGAGTGGAACTGAGTTTGAGTGAGTAAAGCGTGAACTGAATGTAGGCCCGCATGAGTACGAGTAGTTAAGTGAGAGTGATTGGGCCCGAACTTAGGAAGGAGGAGGCGGAGAAGGAGAAGGAGAAGAAGGCGCGACACTAATCCACCACTGTGCCGCACGCAATTGAGCGAAGCGTATCAGGTCCCCTCGAGTCCTAAATACTACAGGTTGTCAATAGTCCCACCAGCCCTCTCGGCGTGAGTGATGTAGCGCGCTTCCTCTTCCAACTCCCTTCTTCCCCGTCGGGAAGGGTTCATCATTGTTCCGTAGTAGTATACACCCTTTCCCACCGACATGGGGTTACGCAGAGTTTTTGAGGACCCCCGACCTCCGAATTCAAGGATTCGTCTACGTTTCCAGGACTAGTCGCATGACTTTTCCACAGACTCGATCATTGGAGGCGACCCGTGAGTCTGGGGGGCCCTAGAAAGTCGGCCAGGAGGGGGGATGAAGCCTAATCCGCGCAAAATCAATCCCCGGACCCCTGCAAGGGTCCCTCTGCTGTAACTGTTCAAAGCAGATCCGTCTTCCACGGCCCCGGCCTGAGAACGAAAGAGACGAGAACCTTCTCGAATCCAGAACCTCGAACCTCGCCCCCCATCCCTGCTCGCCGGAACCATTGCCAGGCCACCGGCCAGCCCTAGCCAGCGGGTCGGGCGGGAGACTGAAGCAGGCGGGTGGGCGTCAAGCAGGCGAAAGGGCGGGCCCTAACAGGCGGGTCGGGCGGGCGGACCCTGACGGGTGGGTCGAGCGAGCGGACCCTGGCGAGCTGGCCGTGCGGGCTGGGCATTGAAGCGAACTATGTAAGTTGCGAAGAAGCTCAGACCCCCCGCCGACTCCAAGTCGCATGACCTTTCCACAGGCTCGAGAGTGCCGTTCGGAATCAGAACTTCCAACATGCCTCAAGATGGCCCAGGGGCGTGTCCTCAGGGCTCGGGCTCTGGGTCGCGAACTGCAGGACACGAGGGTACTCTTGAGTTGGCAGGGTCGACCTACTAATCAGGTTCAACTGTAAACCTCTTGAGGGCCCAACAGGCCCAAGAGGTTGTTGCACGAGTCCATGTTCGCGCTGTCTGTCTCGAGAGCGTCCAAGAGGGCCCAAGAAGCTTCCAAGTTATCCCAAGAGAGCCTTCGGGCCGCCAAGAGGGACCCAAGAGGCGCCCAAGAGGGCCCCAAGAGAGGCCCAGAAGGAAGCCGAAGGTGCCTCAGGAGTCCTCCCACACAAGATTGCCCCCTAGACCGCCAGCAGGCCTCCAAGACGCCTCCAAGAGGCCCCAAGACGCCCCCAAGAGAACCCAGGGAGGCGTCCAGGAGGACCCCCAGAGCCTCCTGCGGAGAACCCAAGAAGCTCCAAGAGGCCCCTAGACGACGCACTGAACATACATATTATATATATGTATCAGAGCTATCCTACTCATCCCCGCTACTACTCGACTACACACAAGAGTGACCCTCGGCAAGAGTGACCTGGGGTGCGCGGCCCATGGGGTTGCCCCTGTGGGGACTCTGGGGGGGCGTGGGGGGCCAAACCCGAGCTCGCAGGCCGCTGTTGTCGCATCGCGTTCTGCGATCGGGGGGCCCCATTCGGCCCGCACCTTAGATCACTCTGGCGAAAGGTCACTCTTACGCATAGCCGAACCACGCTGCCGGCTTCTGTGGCCCCGTTCCGGCGATCTCCACGGGACCTGCAGGCAATCGCCCGCGCGCGCCCCGCGTAGCGCCCTGCGGCAAGGGACGCCGCCTGCCTCTGAGAGACAGACTGACCAAGCGCGAAGAAGGCGTTCCGCCAGGCGGGGCAGCAGAGGAGCCTCACTGGCAAGCCTCCACTGCAGCCTGTGTGGAGCGGCGGGGCAGGACAGGAGCACCTGCGGTCCATGGTCTGAGCCCGTCGGCTGGAAGAACACGGGCATCGCTGCTTCGATCCGAGTTGTGTCTGCGTCTGCGTGCACACCACACCGCTGGTCAGGCGACGACGACGACCTAGAGGCCAACACGCGGCGAGGAGGGGCAGGTGCGCACGCCTCTCTGGCACGAGGCTCGGGGGCCTCGGAGCTGGCACCAGGCCCGAGATCGGGGGGTCGCCTCCACTGGGGGCAGGGGGCCCCCGATCTCGGCGCGGGGCGCGTCACAGTTGGGCCCCCCAGGTGGCCTGGACAGGACCACCGGCACCCAAAACCGGAGGCCGATCTCCCCTCCGATGCCCGGTGCTGGCGCCAACTGCTGGGCCTCCGAGAGGCGTGCTCGGACGCCGACCTCCCCTCGGCCCCCGGCGGCGCGCACACGGGGGGGGGGCACGCGGAAGGGAGGGGGGAACGCTAAGAAGGCAGGGGAGGGCCTCTGGGGAGCACTCCGTGGGACGCACAGGGGCATACTAAGACGATGTCCTCCTTGGAGGCGCGCGTCCGACCCGAACATTTAGTAGACCCATCTTGTAGTACATCGTTTCCCGAGCGGTGCGGCCAGAAAGCGCCCGCCACGACGCATACACTATAAGATTTCTCGGTTGGTGGATGTGGATGTACTCGCGCTGTGGGGGCGGTGCCAGCTATATCAACATCTATCGCGTGCCGACGTCCCGAAGGTCGGACCCCCAGGCGGCGGTTACGGAAAACAGGCCCGCCTCGATCGACGCGACTGTCTCTGGCGCGCCGAGCTGCCCCCTTCTTTGGGCGATCGACGCTTCATGCATGCCCCTGCTCACGCCCCAATTATGGGGCCACATGCGAATCCAACCCCTACCCCCCACGATTTCTGAGGGGGAGGGTGGGGTTCACTTCTTTCGAGTGGGGTATGGACCGAACGTCGACGCCGACAATCGGAAAGGTTCTGTGGCAGCACGACCGTGCACTCAAGAGACGGAATTACGAGGATATACAAGGCCCCCATTAGCTGCAACCAGACACGCAGGACGAAACCAGGACGAGGACAAATTCGGGTGAGGGTAAAATGAGGATCTCTGAGATCCGGCGGATCAGGAGGATGTCTCGGGCGCCGCGGCCTTCTCAGCGCGTTC
>CAUYUJ010014626.1:311630-314130 GCA_963575745.1 Prorocentrum cordatum
ACCCCGTGTTTCACACCCTGTATGAGTGTGATGGGCCTGTGGAGTTTCGTCGTTGGTTCGGCCCGACCCCAGCCCTCACCCGTTGCATAGAGCAGTACCGCGAGAACCCTGTCTGGACCACTGCCATGGTTCCCGACCCGCGCTATTGCTCCCTGCTTGCACCACCTTTCCCAGACCCTGTCTGGGAAGGAGCCACAGACGGCCCCTTCTTCTCGTCGCCTGCGCATGGAGACGGCTCGGGAAAGCATGGTCCCTCGCCGCTCACTCTCCGCTGTGGATGGGGTGTATGCTCATTTGCCCCGCGTAGTCGCAATGTTTTCGGTGAGTCCATCGCCAATGATCGGCTTCGGCTTAATGCTGGCGCATATGGCGCATATCCCTTTCTCACCCAGGATGTTTCAGGGGCTGAGCTTTATGCGTTTTTATTTTACCTAACCCACGCTGCCCCCTCTGACTGCTATGAGTTTGTCACTGATGCCCAGTACGTCGTGGACGGTTGGGCATTGGGGTATGAAGCTACCACGCACGGATGGGCCACTCACGCATCCATGTGGGTCCGTGTCCACCGCGCGGCTTCAGATATCGGGCATCACCTAATTAAGGTCACCAAGGTTCGTGGCCAGTCTACCTCTGCGGGTAATAAGCAAGCTGACAGACTTGCTAACCTAGGTGATGGCCTACACACTCTGGACACGGTCCTGCACGACCGTATCAAGCGCTCTGGTGTGCTGGTGCGCAATCTTGGTGTCTATATCGGGCATTGTACAGCATGGATGTTCAAGAATGCGCCCAAAAAGGTTTGGGCGGCGGATTATGACGAGTCCCCTGCCCCCACGGCCCCATCCCTAGTCCTCTCTGGCGCCTCCTCTGGGGCCTTGCATGAGCACTCCTGGGACCCCTCAGCGGGTCGGTTTCGATGCGTGAATTGTTGGGCTAGTTCAGTTTCCAAGAGCTATTTATTGCGTTCGCAGTGCTCTTCTCCCACTGGCGGTGGGCACGTGCTCAGGCGGCTAAATAATATCATAGTTTGTCGACGATGCGGCCGCTACTCGTGCAAGAAAGCAGTTGATTTAGCTAAATCATGCACTGGGCCCCCTCGGGCCTCTGGCACCATCTCACGGCTTCGACGCATGTGTGATGGTCGTGACCCCCGCACTGATCAACCAGTCGGTGAGGTCACTGCGGTTGACAATGTCAACGTTATATATGCCTTTCCTGCCCCTCACGATGTCTTTAATTTTCCGGCATTGTTTGATCCTGCATGGCTTTTAGAGGCCCCGTAGATTTCCCGGGGTATAATTCGGAGGTGGGGTGGATGTAACGGTTCTGGCTTGTGTGCTGCCCACCGAGCCGCACGGGCGCGCCAAGGGATATCTGGTCTGTCTCGTCTGTCTGATGCTGGCAGGACTACTCGGATCCCCGACACCAGCCGCCAGAAGTGTTGTTCTGCAGTACTCCCTTTCCTGGCCGCTACAGAGGACAGCTTCCAGGAAGTAGGGTAGGCTTGGGATAAGTGGGTACAGAGGCGCTGAGAAGCAGGCACCCGTTCCGCCTGCGCCCACTTATCCCGTCTGTGTTTTTGTCATTCCTCCCCTGGCCAGGCTCGCAAAGAGAGAAGACTCTTGCCTGCCCGCCGCGCGGGGATAGCTGTGCACGCCTCTCTGTCTGTGCTTTCTCTCTACAGTCGGACAGTCGGACAGTCGAAATGTCTTATGGCTACGCGCCAAGGACTAGTAGGCTGAGGGTGAGTGGGTACAGAGGCGCTGAGAAGCAGGCACCCGTTCCGCCTGCGCCCACTCACCCTCCTTCTGTGCTGCGTTTGTCCTCCCCCCCCGCCCAGGCTCGCAAAGAGAAGCAAAGAAAATGTCTCTTCGCTTCCTGCTGCGGGGGGCGGCATGCTTTCTGCCTCTCTAGCCTTGCTCTCTGTAGTGTCCTGTGCCGATTCGTCAGGGTTCTAGGCTAGGCTAAGGATGAGTGGGTACAGAGGCGCTGAGAAGCAGGCACCCGTACCGCCTGCGCCCACTCATCCTTTATGTGCTCCTTTTGTCCCTCCCCAGCCCAAGCTCGCGAAGAGAGGAAGGGCTCCTCCCGCCGCCGTGCTGACTCTGTCTTGTTGTATAATTCTGCTGCTGGCCAGAGGTCGAGGCTGGAAGCCCAGGAGCCAGGATGCGGGCTTCAAAGTGTCTCACCAGTCTTGCCAGCATCGCTTGTCTGATCGGGCCCTCGATTTTCTCGTTGTCCCTGTTTGCTCGGTTCGGTCCCTCGCTCGGCTCTGTCGGGTCCTGGTCCGTCCCTCGTTTCTTTCGGCCCCTCTTCGGGCCCCTCGCTCGTCGTTTCGGCGCCACGGGCAGGAGTGTTCGGCAGACGATCACCCGCGCGCAAATCAAAAATACTGCTACTACGACTGCTACTGCTACTGCTACTGCTACTGATACTTCTACCACTACTACGACTACTACTACTACTACTACTACTACTACTACTACTACTACTACTACTA
>CAUYUJ010014626.1:316630-321630 GCA_963575745.1 Prorocentrum cordatum
GGCGACTGTCCACTCGCTCGTGCGCCCCCCGTCGCGTCGGATGGTAGACCCCCCAGGTCAAGAGATGCATTCCCCGACGAGGCACCACGCTGTCAACACCTGCCTCCTCCGAACCTGGATTTTTTCAGGGAGAGCACGACACCAAACAGTGCCAGGCTACTGGCGCCAGAGGGAAACGGACGGGCAGGAGGGAGAGCGCGCCGCACCGCGGCGAAACGAAATCAATCAGCTGCATGTCAGCAGAATCTGCCACCGTGCCGCGAGGCACTGAGTGGAGTGCTCTTAGGGCCTTTGCGTCCTCTGCTCGGGGTAGCGAATACACTTTTTTTGGCACGGGGACTGCAGGACAGCCGCCGCACCAACGCAGCGATGCATCTGCTCGCCGACTGCTACACGACAACGAACCAGTCGGCCTGGTACTGTACTGCAAACACGCAGCCCGTGGCAAGAGGAGGAGGAGGAGGAGGAGGAGAAGGAGGAGAGAGGAGGCAGGAGGAACGTGGTGGAGGAGGAAGCGAAGGGGCAAGGGCGCTGTGTGGATAACCACTGTGGACCAAACAGCCACTTATGTAATCCTAGAAGGCGCAGCGCATTCAAGAGGGGAAGAGGAAGGAGCAGGAGGAGAAGACGAGGAGAAGGGGGGAAACGAATCGGACCGGCCAGCCGACGAACGCTTGAAATCGTGGTCAGGAAGCAGGCCAGGTCCCGCGCTGAACCCATACACCAAAGAGGCTCCCAGTGAGCTAAAGCTCACACCTCTATGTACGAGAAACTACGAAAAAAAAACACGACACCAAATAGTGCGAGGCTACTGGCGCCGGAGAGCGCGCCGCGCCGCGGCGAAACGAAATCAGAGCGCGCCGCGCTGCGGCGAAACGAACTGTACACTCGCTCGTGCGCCCCCCGTCGCTTCGGATGGCAGACCCCCCAGATAAAGAGATGCATTTCGCGACTAGGTCAGAAAAAAGAAATCGAATGACAGTGCATAGATCCACGTTGTCGACACCTCCCTGCTCCGCACCTGGATTTTTTTAAAGGGAGGAGAGCACGACACCAAATAGTACGAGGCTACTGGCGCCGGAGAGCGCGCCGCGCCGCGGCGAAACGAGATCAGCTGCGTGCCAGCTAAATCCGCCACCGTGCCGCGAGGCACTGAGTGGAGTGCTCTCCGGCCCCTCACCGTCCGTTGCACAGAGTAGTGAATACACTCTGTGGTAAGGGGACTGCAGCCCCGAGTGCCGGGCCCTCCTGGGCGCTCCTGGGCGCTCCCGGGATCCAGCGAGTCTTGACGCATGACCTCTCTGGAACCACGAAGGCCTCGAAACGGGCTGGGAGGGCCCCAAGGGGTCCCCAAGACGGTCCAAGAGGGCCCCAGGTCGCCCAAAGATCTCACTCCAAGACGCCCAGGATGGCCTCAAGATGGCCCAACAGGCCCCCAAGTCGCCCCAGGAGGGGTCAAGAGAACCCCATACAGGGGCCCCAAGAGGCCGAGATCATTGGATTTCTCCAGGTTCCTGAAGGATTTCAAAGTTCGCCTTTTCGGGCGTCCGACGCTCCAAGAAGGTCCAAGAGGCCCCTAAGATCGCACCAAGACGGCCCAAGAGGCCCCATGACGAACCAACAGGCCCACTAGACGGCCCAAGGCTACCCCAAGAGGGCCCCAAGATGGCCCCGAGAGGGAACTGGAACTGACATTGCGCGCCCTCCGCCCCAAGATGACCCCCGAGACCGCCAGCAGGCCCTCAAAAGGCCCCGCGAAGCCCCAGGAGGCCCCCAAGAGACCCACATCCGCCGGGAGTGTGAGTTCAAAACAGCTATAGCCTGAGCTTCAGCTCTGCTGAGGAGGTTGCCGGAGTGGCCCTGCCAGGGAAAGGGAGGGGGGTTCCTTTGGTAACTTAGACAACTTCCCAAGGGCCTCCGGCACAACCCGCCGGCCACCCTGAAAGCTGCATAAAATGCAGTCTCCGTCGGTTTTCCCGCGCAAGGCGGCCCCAAGGCTGCGTCTAAGAAGGCCAAGAAGGCCAAAATGGCGTCCAAGATGGATCGTATTCCCCCAAGAGGTCCTCAAGACGTCTCCAAGACGGTCCAAGATGCACCCGTGACGGCTCACTATGGGCCCAAGATGGCCCAAGACGGGCCCAAAGGCCCCCAGGAGGCCTCCAAGGCGGCCCAGGAGGCCTCCAAAAGGACCTCAAGGTCCGAAGGGTCCAAAATCATGGAGGTTCCAAAAGGAGGTTCCAAGGATTTGGGCATTTGCTCCTTTTCGGCCTTCTGACGGCCCTAGACGGCTCAAGAGGCAACCAAGATCGCCCCAAGAGCGCCCAAGAGGCCTCCAAGATAGCCCCCCGACGACCCAGACGGTACCCGAGACGGCCCCAAGAGGGCCCCAAGACGGCCCAGGAGACCTCCAAGACGCCCAAGATAGCTGCCCAGACGCCCCCGAAGCGCCCCAGGAGGGCCCCAAGTCGGCCCAGGGAGGCCCCCAAGACAGCATCCTCCGACGGCGCCAGATGGGCCAGGAACGCCCAAGATAAGCGGAATTTGCGCAACGCCCGCCCCCAAGAGGCCGAAATACACCTCCAAGAGGTCCCCAGGAGGCGCCCATGAGGCCCCGAGAGCGCCCCATAAGCTTCCAAGAGGCCTCATCATCCTCCTACCACTCCTCCTCCTCCTCCTCCTCCTCCTCCTCCTCCTCCTCCTCCTCCTCCTCCTCCTCCTCCTCCTCCTCCTCCTCCTCCTCCTCGTCCTCGTCGTCGTCCTCGTCCTCCTCCTCCTCCTCCTCCTCCTCCTCCTCCTCCTCCTCCTCCTCCTCCTCCTCCTCCTCTCCTCCTCCTCCTCCTCCTCCTCCTCCTCCTCCTCCTCCTCCTCCTCCTCCTCCTCCTCCTCCTCCTCCTCCTCCTCCTCCTCCTCCTCCCTCCTCCTCCTCCTCCTCCTCCTCCTCCTCCTCCTCCTCCTCCTCCTCCTCCTCCTCCTCCTCCTCCCTCCTCCTCCTCCTCCTCCTCCTCCTCCTCCTCCTCCTCCTCCCTCCTCTTGCCTCTCTCTCGTCCTCTCCCTCTCCCTACCCCAAGAGTTCCGCGAAGGGCTCCTACAACGGCTTGGGGGAACCACACAGTCCGACAGCGTGGCCGAGCTCACGCCACAACGTTCGGCCTCACAGGCGCTTCCAAAAGGCAGGGGGCGGCGGTAATTCGCCGTAGGCGCCTTCGATTGAAGAGAGCGCAGACGTCACCAGGATCGCGCACATCGCGAGCCCAGCGAAAAGAGGTCTGACTATCTCTCTATGTAGAGCCCGTTTACAATAACGACAATGCAATTATACCACTCTCCCTTGCTATGAACACGAACCACATCGGGAAAACCACATGACAACAACGAACAACAACGCGATAACAACGGGACAACCATGGCACCATGACGGGGCAACCACGAGACAACCACAGGACAACCACGAGACGTACGTTGAACTACGTATTGATCGATCTCATCATCGACTTATGTATGGGTCTCAATATCTATCGGCTTCAATCCCCACCGATTCCACTACATATGCGGAGATCTATCGACTCAAAACCTATCGGCCAGTCCCCCAAATTATATATATATATATAGATCAAGACGCAACAACCACAGACTAAACTCGACACAACCACGGGACAGAAACGCAACAATCACGGGACAACCGCACGACAACCACGGGACAACCGCGGGACAACCACGGAACACCCCGAGGATAACCACGGGGCAACCACGGGACAAAAACGGGACAATCACGGGACAATCACGAGATAACCATTGGACAACCGCGGGAGAACCGAACATCCCCAGGACAACCTTGGGCAAACCATGGGACAACCACAGGACAATCGCGGGAGAACCAAAAAAACAACCACAACCACGGGAGAACCACCTAAACAACCGTGGGAACAACCGTGGGATAACACCGCGCACGCCCTGGCGGGTGGGAGAGGGACTCGTGTTGACGTGACCTAGGCCACTCTAGCGCAGGAACTCGCACAACTTCGCCTCGCCTGCACGCACGTCACGCACGACCATCATCGAAACCGAAATAGCCTTCCCAGATGTGGGGGGGCCGTTTCACTCTGGTCTCACCCCCCCAAGCTCCGACAATGCAAAGGTGCACAAGTAAACCAGTGCCCCACACGCACTGGTAAAGAGAGGCACAGCAAACTGGGCGCGCCGCACTGAGCCACGCCTCAGTGGCAAGAGTAGCCCCCCAAACTCTTGTCGCGCCGCCACCGGCAACACGTTGCCGCCGCCCCCGTCTCTTCTTCCCCCGAGGCCTCCACCTCACAACCGGCTCAGCCCATGGCGGCACCCCTCCGTCGCCGCCGCCTCATCAACCTCAAAGGCCTCAAAGGACGCGAGCGCCGTCTCCGCAGCCTCCTCAACCTCCAGGGCCTCGAAGGACGCGAGCGCCGTCTCCGCCGCGAGCACGGCGGCTGCCAGGCCGCCTGCAGCCCCCGCCGTCGCCGCCGCCTCCTCAACCTCCAGGGCCTCGAAGGACGCGAGCGCCGTCTCCGCCGCGAGCACGGCGGCTGCCAGGCCGCTGGCAGCGCCCGCCGCCGCTTCCTAGATAGGAACAAGGACGAGCAACACCACCACAACCAGGAACCAACAGCAGGAGGAGCCAGGGGGCGTCCCCCAGGTGGTGGGGTCCCCCCCTGTCGCTCGAGACATCCCCTGTCCCCAGCTCGGGGAAACATCGTGGACCTCCTCACTGGAGGTAGACCCCCAAAGGTGGTGGTAGTGTCGCTTCTCCTTCCCCCGACCTTAACTTCAAGCGCCTCAAAGGACGCGAGCGCCGTCTCTGCTGCGAGCACGGCGGCTGGCATCGGCCCATGGCGGCACCCCTCCGTCGCCACCGCCTCCTCAGCCTCAAGAGCCTCAAAGGACGCGAGCGCCGTCTCCGCCGCTAACACGGCGGCTGCCATCGGCCCATGGCGGCACCCCTCCGTCGCTGCCACCTCCTCAGCCTCAAG
>CAUYUJ010014626.1:326630-344130 GCA_963575745.1 Prorocentrum cordatum
GTCGTAATAGCCGTAGTAGTAGTAGTCGTAATAGTAGTAGTAGTAGTAGTCATAGCAGAAGTAGTAGTAGTAGTAGTAGTAGTAGTAGTAGTAGTAGCAGTAGTAGTAGTAGTAGTCATAGCAGAAGTAGTAGTAGTAGTGGGAGGAGGAGGAGGAGGAGGTAGTAGGCTGTAGTAGGAGTAGTCGTCGTAGTAGTAGTAGTAGTAGTAGTAGTAGTAGTAGTAGTAGTAGTAGTAGTAGTAGTAGTAGTAGTAGTAGTAGTAGAGTAGTAGTAGTAGTAGTAGTAGTAGTAGTAGTAGTAGTAGTAATAGTAGTAGTAATAATAGTAGTAGTAGTAGTAGTAGCAGTGGTGGTAGTAGTAGTAGTAGTAGTCGTCGTCGTCGTCGTCGTCGTCGTCGTCGTCGTCGTCGTCGTCGTCGTCGTCGTCGTCGTCGTCGTCGTGCTCCTCCTCCTCCTCCTTTTCCTCCTTTTGCTCCTCTTTCTCCTCCTCCTTTTGCTCCTCCTCCCCTTCGTCCTCCTCCACCTCCCCTTCTTCCTCTGCCTGCCAGTTTCCTTCCCCCCCCCTTGTTAAACTCGAGGCGCGGAGCTCCCAACTGGCGCGCCGACAAATCTCCCACGGGGGGGTGGGAGCAGGAGAAGGAGGATGAGGAGAGGAGGAGGAAAAAGAGGAGGAGGATGAGGAGGACGAGGAGGGGGAGGCGGAGAACGAGGAGGAGGAGGAGGGGGCGGAGGAGGGAATGGAGGAGAAGGAGGAGGAGAGGCAGGAGAAGGAGGAGGAGGGGGAGGGAGTGTTTGGGGTTTTGGTGTTTGGTGTTTGGTGTTTGGTGTTCGGGGTTTGGTGCTTGGTGTTTGATGTTCGGTGTTTGGTACTTTGTGCTTGGTGTTTGGTGTTTGGTGTTTGGTGTGTGGTGTTTGGTGTTTGGTGTTTGGTGTTTGGTGTTTGGTGTTTGGTGTATGGTGTTTGGTGTTTGGTGTTTGGTGTTTGGTGTTTTGGGGTTGGTGTTTGGGGCTTGGTGTTTGGCGTTTGGTTTGTAGTGTTTGGGGGAGGCGGGAAAACCTGCAAGGGTCTCTCCTGGAGAACTAACCGGCCCGGCATTTGCCTCATTTCACCTGGAAACGAACCATTTTCCCCGGAGAACGAATCCTTTCTCCCGGAGAAGAACTGTTCCCGAGAAGGGAGGAGGCGAAGGGCGGAGGCGAAGGCGATGGACTCGTTGTGATAGCGGGCCCCGCTCTCGCAATTTCTGAGGCATCTGGAACAGACAGTGCGGCCACGCCGCCTCGACCGAGGCTCAAAGGAGGGGGAGGAAGAGCGAGGGAGGAGGAAGAAGAGGAGGAAGAAGAAGAAGAAGCAGAAGAGGAAGAGGACGACGACGACCGGTCTTTGCCGCTGTCGTTACTGCGGGCGAGACCCCTGCTGGCGCTGACGTGCAGCCGGCGCAGCTGCCATGGATGCTGCCCTCGCTGTTGGTGAGTGCGAGGCCCCCTCCGATGCCGCGCTCCTGGCATCGGTGCACGAGCCCTCCTGGCTCGGCCAGCATCGACCGGACAGCGAGGAGTCCCGGCCACCCCGGGGGGCCGTGGAGGGCAGGGGCGAGCCAGGGACCCACAGCTTCCAGCGCCGCAGAGAGAGAGTCAGGACGGGCGCCCGCGCCCCGAGCTCGGGGCCCCCGGGGGCCCCGGGCCCCTCGGTGCGCCGGAAGACGCGCCGCAGGAGGCTGCGGTCGAGGGGTGCGGTCGCGAGTGCTTCGCGACGCCGCAGTGCTGGTCGCGAGTGCTTCGCGACGCCGCAGGAAGCTGCGGTCGCGAGTGCTTCGCGACGCGGGAGCCAGACGGGCTCCATGGAGACCAAAGAAGCATCTAAATCGGTTGGTGCCTGGCCATCTGGGCGGCTGCCTCGCCTCCAGAGGATCCGTTTGGTCGTTTCTCTCTCTTCCGCTGCAGACTCCAAGGCTGATGGCACGGGCTTCACACTCTGATCAATCCAGTGGCAACCTCACCGTGCCCGTGAGGACGACCCCGAGGTCCTGCCTCTCCTGAGATAGATGGCGCCAGGGGCAAATATTTTCACTGCTAGCCCCACAGGCAAGCCGCCGCACCAACGCAACGATGCATATGCCCTCGCCGACTGCTGCACGACAGTGAACAATACGGCCGGTTACTGCACTGCAAATACGCAGCCCGTGGCAAGAGAAGGAGGAGGAGGAGGAGGAGGCGGAGGAGGAGGCGGAGGAGGAGGAGGAGGAGGAGAGAGGAGGCAGAAGGCAGGAGGAACGAGGTGGAGGAGGAAGCGAAGGGGCAAGGGCGCTGTGCGGATAACCACTGTGGACCAAACAGCCACTTATAGAATCCTAGAAGGCGCAGCGCATTCAAGAGGGGAAGAGGGGAAGAGGAAGGAGCGGGAGGAGAAGACGAGGAGAAAGGGGGGGAGACGAATCGGACCGGCCAGCCGACGAACGCTTGAAATCGTGGGCAGGAAGCAGGCCCCGTCCCGCGCTGAACCCATGCACCAAAGAGGCTCCCAGTGAGCTACAGCTCACACCTCTGTGTGAGAGAAGCTGCGGAGCAGCAGAGATGACGAGGGAGAGAAGAGAAGAGGATGAGGGGCATCAACGCCCTCCCAGCACCTCCGTTTGGTCGTTCCTGGGACCCCTTGGCCCTCGGGGTAGCCAGCTGATCATGTGCTCAGGAGAGGGATCTGAATGAACGGCGACGGTCCGCTCGCTCGTGCGCCCCGTCGCTTCGGATGGCAGACCCCCCAGATACAGAGATGCATTTCGCGACGAGGTCAGAGAAAAGAAGTCGAATGACAGTGCATAGATCCACGTTGTCGACACCTCCCTGCTCCGCACCTGGATTTTTTTTTAGGGAGGAGAGAACGACACCAGAGAGTGCGAGGCTACTGGCGCCGGAGAGCGCGCCGCGCCGCGGCGAAACGAGATCAGCTGCGTGCCAGCAGAATCCGCCACTGTGCCGCGAGGCACTGAGTGGAGTGCTCTCCGGCCCCTCACCGTCCTCTGCACAGAGTAGTGAATACACTCACTCTGTGGTAAGGGGACTGCAGCCCCAAGTGCCAGGCCCTCCTGGGCACTCCTGGGCGCTCCCGGGATCCGGCGAGTCTTGACGCATGACCTCTCCGGAACCACGAAGGCCTCGAAACGGGCCAGGAGGGCCCCAAGGGATCCCCAAGACGGTCCAAGAGGGCCCCAGGTCGCCCAAAGATCACGCCCAGGATGGCCTCAGGATGGCCTCAAGATGGCCCAACAGGCCCCCAAGTCGCCCCAGGAGGGGTCCAGAGAACCCCATACAGGGGCCCCAAGAGGCGGAGATCATTGAATTTCTCCAGGTTCTTGTTGGATTTCAAAGTTCTCGCCTTTTCGGGCGTCCGACGCTCCAAGAAGGCCCAAGAGGCCCCCAAGATCGCTCCAAGAAGGCCCAAGAGGCCCCCAAGAAGGCCCCGCGACGGCCCCAGAGGGCCCCATGACGACCCAACAGGCCCCCTAGACGGCCCAAGGCTACCCCAAGAGGGCCCCAAGATGGCCCCGAGAGGGAACTGGAACTGACATTGCGCGCCCTCCGCCCCAAGATGACCCCCGAGACCGCCAGCAGGCCCTCAAAAGGCCCCGCGAAGCCCCAGGAGGCCCCCAAGAGACCCACATCCGCCGGGAGTGTGAATTCAAAACAGCTATAGCCTGAGCTTCAGCTCTGAGGGGGTTGCCAGAGTGGCTCTGCCAGGGAAAGGGAGGGAGGTTGCTTTCAAATTTCCAACGGCCTCTGGCACAACCCGCCAGCCTCCCTAAAACCTGCATAAAATTCCATATCCGTCGATCTTCCCGCGCAAGGCGGCCCCAAGGATGTCTCTAAGAAGGCCAAGAAAGCCAAAATGGTGTCCAAGATGGATCAGATTCCCCCAAGAGGTCCCCAAGACGTCTCCAAGACGGCCCAAGATGCATCCGTGACGGCTCACTATGGGCCCAAGATGGCCCAAGACGGACCCAGAGGCCCCCAGGAGGCCTCCAAGAGGACCTCAAGGCCCAAAGGGTCCAAAATCATTAAGCTTCCACGAGGGTTTTCGAAGAATTTGGGCATGTGCTCCTTCTCGGCCTTCTGACGGCCCAAGACGGCTCAGGAAGCACCCAAGATCGCCCCAAGAGCACCCAAGAGGATTCCAAGATGGCCCCCCTAACGGCCCAGACGGCTCCCGAGACAGCCCCAAGAGGGCCCCAAGACGGCCCAGGAGACTTCCAAGACGCCCAAGATGGCCTCCCAGAGAGCCCTGAAGCGCCCCAGGAGGGCCCCAAGTCGACCCAGAGAGGCCCCCAAGACGGCATCCTCCGACGGCGCCAGACGGGCCAGGAACGCCCAAGATAAGCAGAAATTGCACAACGCCCGCCGCCAAGAGGCCAGACCTCCAAAAGGCCCCCAAGAGGCGCCCATGAGGCCCCGAGAGTGCCCCACAAGCTTCCAAGAGGCCTCCTCCTCCTCCTCTTCCTCCTCCTCCTCCTCCTCCTCCTCCTCCTCCTCTCCTCCTCCTCCTCCTCTTTCTCCTCCTCCTCCTCCTCCTCCTCCTCCTCCTCCTCCTCCTCCTCCTCCTCCTCCTCCTCCTCCTCCTCCTCCTCCTCCTCCTACCTCCTCCTCCTCCTCCTCCTCCTCCTCCTCCTCCTCCTCCTCCTCCTCCTCCTCCTCCTCCTCCTCCTCCTCCTCCTTCTCCCCCCCCTCCTCCTCTTTCCTCCCTCTCGTCCTCTACAGCGGCTGGGGGGAACGCACAGTCCGACAGCCACAACGTTCGGCCACACAGGCGCTTCCAAAAGGCAGGGGGCGGCGGTAATTCGCTGTAGGCATCTTCGATTGAAGAGAGCGCAGGCGTCACCAGGATCGCGCACATCGCGAGCCCAGCGAAAAGAGGTCTGCCTATCTCTCTCTATATATATATATATATGCACAACCCGTTTACAATGAAAACCATGTAAGTATACCGCTCTCCCTTTCTATGAACACGAACCACATCGGGACAACGATGGAACAACAACGAACAACAATGCGACAACTAGGGGACAACCATTGCACCACGGCAGGACAATCACGAGACAACCACGGGACAACCACGAGACAAATCTTAACTGTAAACCGATCGAGCTCATCATCGACCTATATGATATGGGTCTCAATATCTAGCGGTCTCAATCCCCACCGATCTCACTATCAATGCGGAAAACCATCGGCTCAAACCGATCGGCCAGTCCCACAATTTATCTATAGATCTAGATCAAGACGCAGCAACCACAAAAAACCTCGACACAACCACGGGACAGAAACGCGACAATCACGGAACAACCACGGGACAACCGCGGGACAACCACAGAACACCCCGAGGACAACCACGGGACAACCGCGGGACAAAAACGGAACAAACACGGGACAACCACGAGATAACCATTGGGACAACCGCGGGAGAACCACGGAACACCCCCAGGACAGCGTCGGGCAAACCATGGGACCACCACAGGACAATCGCGGGGGAACCAAAAAGCAGCCACAACCACGGGACAACCACTGGAACAACCGTGGGAACAAACGTGGGATAACCCCGCGAACGCCCTGGCGGGTGGGGGAGCGACTCGTGTTGACGTGACCTAGGCCACGCTAGCGCAGGAACTCGCGAAACTTCGCCTCGCCCGCACGCACGTCACGCACGACCATCATCGAGACCGAAACCGGCTTCCCAGTTGGGGGGGCTCCGTTACACTCTGGTCCCACCCACCCACCCCACATCCGACAAAGCGCAAAAAAAACTCCACCCCCGCAAGAAGCCCACGAACAACAAACCTCCAGGTGTCGGCGTGCCCAGGGCAGCCTGCGGCCAGGAGCGATAAACGGCGCCGAGAGAGCAGAGAAGGGCTACAGATTCCAGCGCCCACACGCCTGTGCGTCGGTGTGGTGATGGCTATACGGCGCCACTGAATTCCCCGTTGGGAGGAGGTGGAGGAGATGAAAGAGGAACAGCAGAGAGCTGGCTGCGCCAAGCCACCGGGAACAGCCCGCAGGTCAACTGCCGCGGGCGGGCCCGTAGATGGAACCATGGCTTGGGAGAGCGTACAGCGCTGTCGTGCTATACCCTAGGAGATCCAAACGGCAAAATGTACAGATCCAGCATACGATAAATATCAGTGCAGTCGCGCAAAGTATAGAAAACACTGCCCGCTTCTGTCGCCCCAGAGACAGTGCCCGAGGAGGGAGGAAATACAGAGGAAGGCATCACAGGTCGGAAAGCAGGTAAAAGAACATGTGGAAGTAGTAGCCGTCTCCTCCAGCAAAGCAAAGGTGCACGAGTAAACCAGTGCCCCACACGCACTGGTAAGAGAGGTACAGCAAAGTGGGCGCGCCGCACTGAGCCATACCTCAGTCGCAAGAGTATCCCCCCAAACTCATGTCGCGCCGCCAACGGCAACACGTCGCCGCCACCCCCGTCTCTTCCTCCCCCGCGGCCTCCACCTCACAACCGGCTCAGCCCATGGCGGCACCCCTCCGTCGCCGCCGCCTCCTCAACCTCCAGGGCCTCGAAGGACGCGAGCGCCGTCTCCGCCGCCTCCTCAACCTCCAGGGCCTCGAAGGACGCGAGCGCCATTTCCGCCGCGAGCACAGCGGCTGCCAGGTCGCTGGCAGCCCCCTCCACCGCCGCCGCCTCCTCAACCTCCAGGGCCTCGAAGGACGCGAGCGCCGTCTCCGCCGCGAGCACGGCGGCTGCCAAGCCGCCGGCAGCGCCCGCCGCCGCCTCCCAGATAGGAACAATGAAAAGCTGCACCACCATCACCAGGGACCAACAGCAGGAGGAGCCAGGGGGCGTCCCCCAGGTGGTGTGGTCCCCCTCTCTCGCTCGAGACATCCCCTATCCCCAGCTCGGGGAAGCATCGTGAACCTCCTCGCTGGCGGTAGCCCCCCCAGAGATGGTGGCGGTGATGGTGGTGGTGGTGGTGGTGGTGGTGGTGGTGGTGGTGGTGGTGGTGGTGGTGGTGGTGGTGGTGGTGGTGGTGGTGGTGGTGGTGGTGGTGGGTGGTGGTGTGTGGGGTGGTGGTGTGGTGATGGTGGTGTGGTGGTGGTGGTGGTGGTGGTGGCTGGTGGTGGTGGTGGTGGTGGTGGTGGTGGTGGTGGTGGCGGTGGTGGTGGTGGTGGTGTCGCTTCTCCTTCCCGACCTTAGCCTCAAGCGCCTCAAAGGACGGAAGCGCCGTCTCTGCTGCGAGCACGGCGGCTGGCATCAACCCATGGCGGCACCCCTCCGTCGCCGCCGCCTCCTCAGCCTCAAGGGCCTCAAAGGACGCGAGCGCCGTCTCCGCCGCCAACATGGCGGCTGCCATCGGCGCATGGCGGCACCCCTCCGTCGCCGCCGCCGTAACCTCCGGGGCCTCGAAGGACGCGAGCGCCGTCTCCACCGCGGCAGCGCCCAGACCCGCCATCGCGGCATGGGGCGCCAGGCGCGGCTCGGCGCGGAAGAGCTCCATGGGTCCTGGCAGCAGGTGCTGATGGGGTCGTGGGCGCAGCCTGTGGCCTCGCTGGGGCGTGGGCCAGAGGCTGCGGAGCGCCCCGTCTGCGGGCCTCCCCCATCCGTGCTGGAGGCCCCCAAGAGGAGGAGGAGGAGGAGGAGGAGGAGGAGGAGGAGGAGGAGGAGGAGGAGGAGGTGAAGGAGAGGGAGAAGGAGAAGTAGAAGGACAAGGACAAGGACAAGGAGAAGGAGAAGGAAGAGGAGGAGGAGGAGGAGGACAAGGAGGGGGAAGAGGAGGAGGAAGAAGAGGAGACCTCTTGGGGCTCTCTTGGGGATCCTGGGGGCTTCGTGGGAGCCTCTCGGGAGCCTCTGAGGGGTCTTGGGGCTCCCCTGGGGCCTCAGCTCGTAGATCCCTGCGCTCTTGAGCGCTCCTGGGGCTCCCCGCGTCCCCGCCTCCCCGCCTCCCCAGTTTGTCGGGCTTCCGACCGCCCAAGACGGCCCAGGATGCTCCCAATACCCCCCAAAGACGGCAAAACAGGCCCCCAAGAGGGCCCCAAGGCGGCCCAGGAGACCTCCAAGACGGCACCAAGAGGGGCCCAGTAGGAGCTCGAACTGGCCTTCGGAGCCCTCTATGGCTGCAAGTGTTCCCCCAAGGGCTTCCAGAACGGCTGGGGAAACACATTGTCCAACAGCTTAGAGTGTGGCCCCACGTTTGGCCAAATCGGCATTTCCAGAAAGGCAGGGGGCGGCGGTGATTCGCCGCCGACGCCTGCGATACAAGGAAGCCGGGAACACACATGGCTGGATTCACATGCGGAACATTCCGAGGCCAGGCGCTGGATACACATGCAGATGCCCGGCCGAGAGCCGAGCGCTGGAAAGACATCTGGCCACACGTGTGTCCGGCTCTCGCCCGGGCCGGCCTCGTCACGTGCATCCGGCTTCCTGGCAATGTCCTGGGAGAGCTCCAGAAAGCACGCCACCACCAGCCCTGGCCAGGTCCATCCTGGGCCCTGGACTGGTGGACAGGCCCTCCTGGCGGTCTCTACACCAGTCCGGGGCACAGGATGGGCCTGGCCAGGGCTGGTGGTGGTGCAATGCTGGTCTCCCTCCGAACCTCCATCTCCCGAGCCCTGCCTTCTGCTGCGGGCGGCCACTTGTCGAGTTCCCCCCTCGATGTCACAAGCGGCGGGCAGGCCAGCGGGCCTCGGGGAGCTCGTCGGCCGCCACCGGACCGAGCGGCGCCTGCACCACGGCCTGGCGGCCAAAGCAAGGATCGCGGAGTGCTTGCCCCCTCCTCCTCCTCCTCCTCCTCCTCCTCCTCCTCCTCCTCCTCCTCCTCCTCCTCCTCCTCCTCCTCCTCCTCCTCCTCCTACACCTACAGCTACACCCCCACTGCACGGGCCAATCCTGGGGCCAGGATGGGCCTGGCCAGGGTCGGTGTAGGTGTACAGCTGGCGTCCTCCGAAAATGCGCGACACGCGATTATATTCGCGTTCTCTCGCCGCCCCGCCCCGAGGCGCGGTTGCCGTCGCGCCCCAGCGAGCGACCCAGAAAAACATCAGGAAGAGCAGCGGGATAAAAGCAGCCAAGAGTACGCAGGCGGAGGAGTGGAAGAAGGATGGCGCAGACGCTGCAGACCACGCATCCCTTCCGCTTGCGAGGGAAGACACGAAGAGGACGGCGACGGCGAGAAAGACACGGTGGAAAACGAGTTGCTCAGGAGGAGAGGGAGAAAGGGGAGAGGGCGAGAAGGGTGAGTAGGAGCACGAAAGACGTGTGCATGTCACGAGTCGCGCTTGCCCGATACAGCGCTGTGCAGCGTTCGGTGAGCGTCAGGCTCTTCACTTGTTCAGTCGGTTGCACCTCTCGCGAAGCTATGATCAGGACCCACCGACGCGGCGAGCCCCAAATGTGTCAGCTTTTTGCCCCGATTCCATGCGGCTGACGACAACACAAAAACCTCTGGCAGGACCCCTGGCGCCGTTCCCCACCACACCCCCTGGAGACAGGAGACTGAAGACTACGGCTGTGTCGTCCCAGAGGGACGGCCCTACGCGGGGCTAGGCTGTGGCGCCGGGGCGCCGGCATCACTCGATCGTCGCATATCATACTCTGGCCAATGCAGTCAATATCCTGTGGTTGTGTCGCTGTGGTTGTGCCACCCCCTGCTCCACCCAAGCACGGCGATGGTTGTGTCTCCCTCTCTGTGTTTGTGCCTCCCGTTCTCATGGCAGCACGGCGGTGGACACGCACGGCAGCGCAGCTGATTGCACACGTGCAGTCACCACCCCTTTCGCCTGCCCCTCCCTCCGACGGGGACTGCCCGAGGTGCACACGGCTGAGCTAGCAGCCCGCCCGAAGGAGAATCCGCCGACTCCCGCTTGCCTGGGGCGAAAGGGCGCGTGAGATGTCTGGCTGCTCCCCTCCCCCATGGGTCCCCCCCCACCAGTGTCCAAAATCCTGTTTAAGAAGGGGGGAGGGGGGAACAAGCTCGTCAGCGAACATCGCGGGCCGATCGGCCTCTCCTAAACGGCCCACGGACCGTTCAAGCCCCCACGCTGGCTGCAACGTGGCCCAGCGTGGCCAAGGTTGCCCCTGAAAGCCCGGAAGATGGCGCCAAGATCGCCCGAGGAGGCCAGCAGAGACTCCAAGATCGCGCTGGACCCCAAGATCCACAAGTCATGGCAACCGCTTGAGTGTTCCCCCTTCTGCTGCTGGCACGCTTTTCGGCCCATCATGGCCCTAAGTTTGCCTCCAGGTCTCAGGGAAGGACCCAGAAACCCTCTAGAGATTACAAGACGGCGACCCAGAATGCCTCCTCCTCCTCCTCCTCCTCCTCCTCCTCCTCCTCCTCCTCCTCCTCCTCCTCCTCCTCCTCCTCCTCCTCCTCCTCTCTCCTCCTCCTCCTCCTCCTCCTCCTCCTCCTCCTCCTCCTCCTCCTCCTCCTCCTCCTCCTCCTCCTCCCCTCCTCCTCCTCCTCCTCCTCCTCCTCCTCCTCCTCCTCCTCCTCTCCTCCTCCTCCTCCTCCTCCTCCCTCCTCCTCCTCCTCCTCCTCCTCCTCCTCCTCCTCCTCCTCCTCCTCCTCCTCCTCCTCCTCCTCCTCCTCCTCCTCCTCCTCCTCCTCCTCCTCCTCCTCCTCCTCCTCCTCCTCCCCCTCCTCCTCCCTCCCCTCCCCTCCCCTCCCCTCCCCTCCCCTCCCCTCCCCTCCCCTCCCCTCCCCTCCCCTCCCCTCCCCTCCCCTCCCCTCCCCCCCCCCCGATCCCCAACGACAGGGCCTGGACCTCGTCTGGCGCGGTCAGGGCCGGGACGGGGACGTCGCTCCCGGGCTCGTGCCCGAACTCGGGGCTGGCCGGCGGGGGCCCTCTCCAGAGCCACACCTGGGGAAGCGGGAGCAGGAGGAGCGGGAAGTGGAGCAGGAGCAGGAGCAGGAGCAGGAGCAGAGTCAAGCAGCAGGAGCAGGAGGAGGGGGCGGCACAGGAGCAGGAGGAGGAGGACAGAGAGAGGAGCAGGAGGAGGGCGAAAGGAGGTGGCAGGGAGTGGGGAAGAAGGTCACTCCTCCCTTCTCCTCCTCCTCCTCCTCCTCCTCCTGCACCTTCTCCTCCTCCTCCTCCCTCCTCCCTCCTTCCCTCCCTTCCTCGCTCCCTCCCTCCCTCCCTCCTCCCTGCTCCCTCCTCCCTCCTCCCTCCTCCCTTCTCCATCATTCATCCCCCCTCCTCTCTCCCTCCTCCCTCCTCCCTCCTCCCGCCTCCCTCCTCCCTCCTCCATCCTCCCTTCTTTCGATATGGTATTCGTGCGGCGTCGGCGCACGCAAAGTTTTTGACACCGCCTCGATCGTTCAACCTTGAAACGATCGCGGCCCCGATCGCTCAAGATTGAATTCCGTCGGGTCCTGTGGCGTTCCCGTGCCCCTCAGTGCTTCTGCGTCGTTCTATCATGCGGAGCTCAACTTTGGACGCCTTCGCTGGAGTCGCTGGCACGCCGTTTCCGCATGAACCTACCATAAGGACTCCATACGGCTCGAAGTTACTATCGTCGAGCTTCGCCCGCGGCGTCTGCCAAGGCGCTGCAGAAAAAAATCATGGCAACCGTGACGTCCATTTGCATGCAAAGATACACTTTAAGGACAGCCTTGTGCTGCCCACCCAGCTACGGTACGTTTGTGGATGCCATGACAATGGACACTCTAACAAGCCTATCACTGAATTAGAAATGTGCTTAAAATGTGTAAAGGATGATCTACAAATTTGTTAAACATGCTTTTACGCATTCAAAACATGTTTGAAACATATGTTCGACATCTGGAAATTATTTGGCGGCACGCTTCCTCTCCATTCATCGACGTCCACAACGGTAGGTTCGCGCGGCGTTGTCGCGCGCAAAGGTTTTTGACACCGCGTCGACCGTTCAAAGTTGAACCGATCGCGGCCCCAAACGTTCAAGGTTGAAGTCCATGGGGTCATGTGGCTCTATCGTGTCCCCCAGTGCTTCCGCGTCGTTCTATCATGCGGAACTCGATCTTGAACGCCTTCGCCAGCGTTGCTGGCGCGCCATCGCCGCATGAACCTACCGCATCTAATGGCGGTGTCTGGCTTTGCATATCTTCGCCGGTGGAAGATTACGTGCATTCTGGCGTCATGCGACCTTACTGCGCGACTGCGATGGGTTTTCTGCCGAGTACAATACAGCACGTCACGGGCGCGAGCGTCTTGGCGCAGGTCGGTAAGCCGCGGACCATGCGACTATTACTGGTCCAACGCTTCCGGCGTTTCGCTGTTCTTTTGCGAGGTGCGCCGCCTGCCGTGTTTGCACTTCTCGGTCGCCTTTTCCCGCTGAGGGAGGCCCTGGGTCAGCAATTACAGCTTGACAAGTCGACTTCTTGGGCCCACCTCTTGGATGACGTACCTGCCTTGGCTGTGTCCGACCCGCGCGACCTGCCTGTTCTCCCTCATGGGCTCCGTTGTTGGGAACAGCTTATGCAGAATCCCCCGGTGTGGTGGAGACGTTTCCCCCGAGCGGGCTTGGGAGCTGACTCGGCGCATCAGGACAGGATCCGTCAGGCCGCTTCTGCTCAGAGTGCGATATTCCAAAAAACCTTTCCGCCGCCAGCGTGCCGCCTCCTCGGTAACCCCCGAAGCGCCACGAGTGCTCCCGTCCTGCCTTCTTGGATGTCGCGTGGTGCAGCTGTACCGGCACAGGCGTGCCCCTTGCGCAGGCAGCCTTTCAGATAGAGCACCAGGCTCAGGTCGGGCCTGTCCCCTACAGGGGGATTTTGTGCAAAAAATGAAAAATACCCTTGAAATATTTTAAAAATGCTCAAACACGGTCCAAAAAAATCGTCCCCAGACTATTTGTTTATACTATTTTTGAATATTTCCCCTGTAGAGGGACAAGCCCGATTTAACACCAGGCCTTGGCAAGCACACTTCCCCAGTACGCCGTCGACATTCCCAAGTGGCGCGACGTTGGGCCCAGACCCTGCCGCAATGCCGAGCATGCTCTCGCGTCTTTCATAATTCTGGCGGCGCGCACGAGGAGGTGGAGGGAGGGGGGAAGGCTTGTTGGAACGCCCCCAACACGCACCCGTGAGGCTGACTGGGGCCTTTGCACGGCCACCGCGCGGGAGGCTCGACAGTTGACCATCGGCAACACGCTCCTGACCGCGCTGGTCATCTTACCTGCCCAGCATGCCAAGGATGGCACCAGCGGTTGGATGGAGCACCCCAAGCCTTGTGAATGGGAAGCGCGTGCTCCATCTGCGTTGCCGAGTCTGGCCCCGTCAAGGCAGCCAGCTCTAATTGCATCGACCCCGATGGTTCCAATCAGATCGGGACAGTGGCTTTCGTCCAGCCCGCATCGTGGAGGAGCGGGGCCCGGTCCGATGCAGCGCCGGCAGCGCGCCAAAACCGGTCTGCCTGGACCCCGGCGGCGTCGGCTCGAGCAGAGCCGCCCTTTCCTCGGGATGCCCCGTCCTGGGCGGCGAGACCGAACGCCGTCGCGCGCAGCCTGGGACCCCGCAGGACGCGATCGACCCTGACGTCTGGGCGGACGCGGGCAACCATCGCTGGCAGCGCCAGCCTTCGGCAGAGCCATCCTTCAAGCGGCGGCGGGCACGCTGCCCTGCACCCTGCAAAAGTCCCAACGCCAAACAGAGCTGGCCAGCACACCTGGCATGCCAGAGAGACCGCGTGGACCCCTCGCGGGCGCCGTCTACGGAAGCTGGCTGGAGACTCAAGAACAGGACTGAGCTCAACTCTCTCGGGAAATCGCGCGGCGAGGAGGCACGAGATCCTCCTCCTCCTCCTCCTCCTCCTCCTCCTCATCATCATCATCCTCCTCCTCCTCCGCCTCCACGAAGCAAATACCCCAGGACTCCTTTGCACGCCCTGCTTTACGATGACAGGAGGCTCCGAGGGCATGGGCAAGACCCCGAATGATTTCGATGTCGCAGTAGAGGCCGAACCCAAGGTGACGACTGAGTTGAGCCTGAAGAGCGGAGGGAAGAAGGCAACAATCGAAGAGGGTGCGAGAGGAACCTGGAGCGAGAAACCAATGACTAAACGCACGGACCAAAATACTGCAGAAAAGGAGGAAAACCAACAACATCAGCCAGTCGGAAACAGAGCCGGGCATGCGATCGCAGGCGTGTAAGCACATCCCGAGGGACTCAAGACGAGGATGAGAAACCCGTTACATCGCCCACTTCGCCATCAAGGTGGGCATGAGACCGTCTGCAAGGAAAAGGAGACCTGAGATGAGTCGGAAGTCATTCCATACGGCAAACGGTACAAACAATGAATATCAAACGGAAGCGCGCACTAACGAATCACATCGAGAACGCATTTGGCAACTAATTGAAAAATACTCTTGTCGGGGGCGACTGCCAGGTTCTGACATTTGAACTCGCGCCCGATTACATAAATCGGAAATAATTGCGATGAAATCGGCACTGTCTGACATTAGTCTCTCTCTCTCTCTCTCATTAGGATCGAGAGGTTGACGGCCAGTCGCATTCATCTCTGCAACCACCATCTTGCCCACCACACTCTGGTCCAAGTCATATTCTCCAGGAAACATACTCAGAGCATCATGCTGGTAGTCGGAGAAATCGAAATTGCACAATTGATCAACGATCTGGATGACCTCGCTGAGCTTCTTGGGCTTCAGGGCGAGAATCACCTTCTGAGTCTGGACGCCTAACCTTTTCTGGGTACCCAGACCTGGAAAATCGATGACGCAGTCGCGACGGTGCTCAAACCACACCTTCGAACCTTCCTTCGTGTAACATGCGTTTGGCCCGGCACGTGGGACAGAACACGGCCATACAAATATATTGCGACTGATAGATCTCACTCCTGAACGCAGCACAGTCACTCATACGCTCCGTATCCGATTCATCCAAACAACCCGATAAAGGACTGAATGCGTCACCTTCCTGGAGGGCTTCGGGTGCCTCCACTGGAGGTTCCAAGCCTGCAGCCTGTGAAGACATGCCTCGGTCTCCCCGCTCGAGAATGGGAATACGTTGCCGCGGCTCGGGCTGCGCGAGGTCCGAAGGCGACGGCGGCGGCTTGCGAAATCTGGTTCGGCTGCGGCTCCTGTGTACCGTTTGACAAGGCTTCGCACGCGACTCGAAGCAGAACTCTTTGTGCCCCTTGTCCATATCGAAGTCCGTCTCACGAGCAGACAGTAGGAGACCTGGAACGAGGCTGACAGAACTCAGAACTGCAATCAGAGTCGGACTCGTCGGATTGGATACAGCAGCTTCAACCCGTCTCGGCAGTGCAGGCGGCGTCGGACGTTGAGCACAACCTCGAAAAGGCTGGGAGCCGACCCAGGGGCGATTTTGTCGAAGACGCGCATATCGTCCGCCATGGTGGGAATTGACCACCGCCTCTCAAAAGCCCAGTCGCCCTACGCAGCCGAATACACACACAGACACACACACACACACATACATACAAAACACCGACAATCTTCATTTGCCAGGCCGATTAAAATAACTGTCAAAGAGACGACTGCGCTGCTCAGGAGCAAGAGATCCGATGCGAATTTTTGGGTATCTGCAGATCTAGAAACAAGCCTGTGCGAACACTGGCATAGCCGCTAAAGCCAACTGAGATTGGACCGGGATGCTCTTGGGGAGGGGAAGGCTGCCCAACCAGGTTGACGGTTCAGCCGCAAGTCCCTGGAACAGCTCTTTGCCACGGGATCCATCTGGAGAAAATGGGTGGTTCAATCATACATGTCATCGCTGAAAACATGGCGTCTGACTGGAGCCCACAGAGGAGGGGGAAAAATGATTCTGCGAGACCTTACATGTAAAAATGGAGTGGAGCTGGTAAGGGAGGGAATCAGGGTGTCAGTGGATGTGAGAAAGCCAAGATCGAGCGGATATGAGCTGAACACTGGCTAACGAAGGCGGTACAAACCTTCTTTTTGTCCCATTACGTTTCAGATATCGATGTCGGGTGTTTCATTCGGAGCACCTTGTTCCCGCAACATCATGTTCTAATGTTTGTTTGGGGACGTTGTTAATACTTCGACAGTGCTGCGGCACGGGAGCCAGGCAGCACCCTTGGGTCGCATGATACCAACCACCATTGCGCTCGGACAAGGAATCCGTTGTTGTCCATGCGGATGTTCCTGTTAAGCAGGACCTTCCCGTTGACCCAGAAGGCTTTGGAAATCTAACGGAAACCCCGCTGTACATCATTATTGCAAGAACCCGTGCACGTGATGATGCGCCCAAAAATATGAGCCTCGGGCGTGGAAGACCAAAATGTGCCAAAAAACAAATTACGTGCGCTCAGAAGGGTCCCTCCAGTGAGGGAAGGAGGCGGGAATGTCTCTGTCAAGCAGACAGTGTGTATCCAATTGTGCGGATTCAATCGCATGCGTTAGCTGAACGACGTGATCAAGAACAAGCATTGCCGGACAAACTTGCCAAACTCCGGGAGACGGCATTCGCAATACGAGCGGTGCGCAAAGTGAGTCCCAATGAAGTGCCCATGATATTCTCCAACGTGCTGGGAAAAGCATCCTCGACCGAAAGTCGGGCAAGAGCACAAGCCGTACCTGCCGCCTCCATGAGACCCTTATGGCAAGGAATCACATCAGTCAATTTATCTAAGATAGAGATGCAGACTGAGCACTTGCGCAGGCGAACACACACTACTGCGATGACACAAGAGACCCCTCTGCCAATCAAACCCTTGAGGACCAAACAGTGGCGGACATGTTCATGATGAGCTTTGATACCAATAATACCTACCAGTCCCCTGTTAAAGTGATCCCAACCACATTCTAAAATGATACTGGAGAAAAACCCAATCATCATCTTTTTAGGGCTGTAGGGCTATAGGGCTACAGGGCTATATGGGATCTTGGGCGCTAAATGGACTATTGGACTATATGGCTATATGGGCTATAGAGCTATAGGGCTATAGGGCTATAGGGCTAAAGGGCTATGGGGCTATAGGGCACCCCCGGGCACCCGGGCACCCCCAGGCACGCCCGGGTACCTGGGCACCCGGGCACCCGGGCACCTGGGCACCCCCGGGCACCCGGGCACCCAGGCGTGCGGCGAAAATCGGCGGCAAACCTAACCTAACCATATGAATCCGCTAGGACCCCCCTACAGAGGCAAGCTCTGATTGGGGAACATGCGAGATCATCGAATGCAGCTCTTTGAGTTGACCCCCAGTGGAAAGCTCGAGAATGAGTCCACAAAGATCTTCGGTTTGGGTGTAGGCGCCTAATAAGTACGGCAACCTCGCAATCTGCGCATAGGCGTGGCTGAGTTCGGCCATAGCGAACTGTGGGATAACACGGGTTTGAGCAGCTGAGCCTGTTCCCAAAATGTTGTTCCCGATATGAGCTTCCACATGAATACCATACCAGAATCGACTGTTGCCCAGCGAAGCTTGAACACAGGGTACGAAACGGTCCTACAACAAACCCAGTTTGATCATCGCGGTGGAAGAAATGTAGCAGGCAGTTTTCAGGGTGCGACGCACATGT
>CAUYUJ010014626.1:350128-385128 GCA_963575745.1 Prorocentrum cordatum
ATCATACGGCCGTCCTGGCTGTTCTCTGAGGGCCGTCGCAGGGAGCGCTGCGCCGCCGCTGGATCAGTGGCGGAACTTGCATCAGGCACCTGGATATCTCTGCCTCCTTGTTACACAAACACTTGATGTCCCTTCGTACACCCACTCTGGCGATGGAGGCTTGCGGTCCGACTGTATTACCCCATAGATGATCATGGACACGGTGTTTCTGATGCGCTCGACGCTGTTGTAGAGAACGGCCGTTATCTGCGCGGCCGGAGGGCTTAGAAGAAGCCCCAGCACGACCCCTCAGTGGAGCTAGTGCGCAGTCCTTCGTGTCCGATCCCATTCCTCACCGTTCAGGTCTGGCGTGACACGCTGATAGGGGTGTGGGTGGAGGGTGTTTTGGTCCGTCATTTGGGCTTTGGGACGGCCAGAGCCAGAGTCAAAATACAAACAGCGAGAATGATCGAACATTACGGAAACCGAAGTTCACCGTCACTTGGAGACCCCACCCTTTTCCGATTGAAGTGGCCGCGCAAGCGTGATATTTCTACAATGGTTCGGAGCGGTGACGGTTCTCGGCCCGCTCGCCCCACCCATCGGATGAGAATGCGCATGGCCATTAGTACGATGTGTTGGTGTCGTGGAAGGGTGATTGATGTGGACTACCGGCGAAGCTCTCGAGAAACCCTGCAACGGAACTTGGGGACAGGCTTCACAGATGCCCACAAGGGCCAGGGAGATGGGTTGCGTCCCCGACACGGTGGTGGCAGGCAGCATCATGCTTCGATATCCACCGCAGGGCTGTGCCGCGACTGGTGCGCGTCGAGCCTCACTTTAAACGTTTTCTGGTTCCGCTCCTTGCGAATATACACACACACGAACACGAACACGAACACGAACACGCACATACACTAGAACCACGCCCGCGCTTCGCGCGCGTTTAGGTTCTAGCCGTACCTACAGAATTGGAACCGCAAGTTGCCAATTAGGAATGCAGGGGCTATTATGTAGTTCCCTCGGGGTCGGTCGTGGGACATGGTGCACTCGATGTTGGGGGTCCTAGCAAAGCGTATAAGGGAACCATTTGTTGTGTGCGCTCTGGATTGTGTCGCGGGAGCGGTTATCCATCGAGTTAATGTGACGCCCTTTGAAACTTCGGCTTATATGCGGTCGGTGCGGGGCTGGGGGTCCACTTACCTTGCCCTGACAGGGGTGCCAAGCACTTCCTTTTTCCTTAGCAACCAACCCGCGAGCCAGAACGGCTCGAGCACAGTCCATGTCACTGCTGGCCCTCGACAGCTTCTCAACAACCCATTTGCCTCACCCATTTCTCTCATATTGCCATGTCATATAGGACCACAAGGAAAGACTCGCATTTGGAAACATCTCGATTTCAATGTGTCTCTGAGCCACCTCCCATGAATCGCCGATCGAGGCAACCAATAATTAAGAAAACGTACAGCTCCCTGGTCCTGTCGCTCCTGGTGTCCTCCATGGCTGTGCAGACGCATGGAATGACAACCGCAAACTTCGAGTCCATGTGGTATCCAAGGCGCCCGCCACCCTTGCCAAAATATTATTGGCCTCCTCGTCCGTGATTGACAACTGACAACTGCTTCTAGACGATATCTGCAGTCTGCTTGATCCCGCAAGCGCCCCCCAGGCTGCACTGAGTCGAGAGGTCAGACTGGGTTGCCGTCTCCGTCCATACCTACGTCGCGCGGATGACAAGCGCGACGATGATAACAAGGAAGATGCCCACCATCACAACTCCGTCGATGTCACCGGCCCAATTTTGCGGCCCACAACTTCACCACCAGTGCCAGCCCGTCCAAGCTGCTACGCGCGCCACCGACTCCCACGAGACAACGAATCAATGCCTCGAGCAGGTCGGCAAATGGCTCGGCAATCTGGCCCCCTGCGCCGGCGTGATCTCGACAACCGCGGCATGATACTGCACCGACTTCCCTTCACCTCCACGCTTGCCTCCCATGATCTCCGACAGTCACGCGATATCAACTCTGACCAAGCACATAGCCGCGGCGTCTGCCGCGTTGGCATCGGTTTCGGATCTCCCTCGCGACGACCTTGACCCCCTCCTTCCTGGCTGCCAGGTCCTTCGCCGGATGATAGTTCAGCTCAATCTGTCGCGCGCGTCCGGCCCCTTCCTTCTCGACGTTGGCGAGGGCGCTGCCGTCGTCGCCCCCCAGCGTCACCGGCGACGCGTAGCCCAGCATCTCCTTGAGGGCTTCAACCTTCCTCGCCTCGATCCCGACGTGGACGATCGCACTGTGATCGGCTGCTGGCGACGATGAGACAAGAGCACCTCGCGTCCTCGCGAACTGCATCACCAAGGCCCCGTCGAGCACCAGCCGACCACACCTGGTAGACTTGCGCCCGATCGGATCGACGGCCCAGCGGGACTCCACGCATCCAATGGCGCCCAAGTCTTCGCTTCCTGAGCACATGCACACGTCGGCCGCAGGATGCCCGCGAATGATTCCCACGATCCTGGCCAAGCGCGCACGGCCTTGCACGGTGGGTCGCGACGCCCCCCCCCCCGGAACACTTATCGGCTGCGTGCCGGCACTCGGGGCGACCTGGGCAGACGAACACGCCGAGGCCATTCGCCGCTCGAGACTTCGCTGCCCCCACTAGGCCCCTCGCCCTCAACGCGTCTCAGTCTGCACTCCTGGTTTTGGGCGCTCTCCCTGTCGCCTGGGTCGGCTTTAAGGAGGCGCTTCGCGAAGGCGGGCCCCGCGCGCACATGAGCGCCCAGGAGGGCGCGGAGCCAGCGCGTCCAATGCACCTGATCTCCGATCATCCAACGACCAACTCTAGAATCTCCAAACACGAATGCTTCTCGCGCTCCCTCAGAAAGTCTTGCGCCAACTCCCTTGGGCCAACCAACGCACCGTCGCCCGCGCGCCTGGACATCGCCACCAATTTCTCCTAGTCGGCGAACGCGCATGGGCATGACAAGAAACTCTCGGCTTTCACCTGCGAGCCCCCGCCCCGCCCTGTGGCCAGATTCTCGAGATGCACGTCGGCATCCACCGTCACCTCGTCAAGGCCATGCACCGTCGCTTTGGGCTTGGACGCCCAGTCCGATTCGCGGGGCAGGTCAGATACCCCTCGGCTACGTCATCTCACGTAAGCTCGCGGATCGGGGCGCACATAAATAATACTCTAGATAGGTCGATGGAGAAAATTGAGAGAGCGTGATCCACCGCCGCTTTACTGTGGAAAATTCCCCCCTCTTCCTCCGGAACCTGGCCCCCCCCTCCGAAAATCCGCCCCCCCCCCCCTCGACCCCCCCCCGCCTCCCCCTCCCCCGCCCCCCCCCCCCTAAACCACTCCCCCCCTCCCTCCCTCGCAAAACCGGGGGCCATACCCGTTCGAATCCCCCCTCCCCCCCCCACCCCGGGACACCGGGAGGGGCCACTACCGGTTCGAACCCCCCCCACCCCCTTCCCCTCCGGAAAACCGAGAGGGGCCGCTACCGGTTCGAACCCCTCTCCACCCCCCATTTAAAACCGGAGGGGGCCACTGCCGGTTCAAATCCCCCCACCTCCAGAAAACCGGGGGGGGTCACTACCAGTTCGAACCCCTCTCCCCCCCTCCCCCTCCGGAAAGACGGGGGGGGGCGACTACCGGTTCGAACCCCACCCCCCCACCCCACAGTCCATCATCAAAAGTAGGGGGGTTACTACAGGTTCGAGCCCCCCCGAAAACCGAAGGGGGGCCACTACCGGTTCGACCACCCCCCCTCGAAAACCGGGGAGGGGCCACTACCCGTTCGAACCCCCCCCCCACGCTCACCGCCAGCAAGCGACCCCCGGACCCTACCACCGCCCACCCCACATCCCCCATTGCTGTCCCCAGCACCACTGTCTTCCCCACCACTGTCCCCACTGGTTCCACCACCGCCCTTACTGTCCCCACCAGTGCCCCCACCACTGTCGCACTGTCCCCACTGTCCCCACCACTGTTCCCACCACGGCGCCACTCCCCCCACTTTCTCCACGGCCCCAACCACTGCCCGACTGCCCCCACTGTCCCCACTGTCCCACTGTCTCCTCCGCTGTCCCACTGAGCTGCCCCACTGTTCCCACCACTGTCCCCACTGCCCCCACCGTACCTCTGCCCCATTGTCCCATCGCCGCCACCGCCCTCAACACTGCCCCCACCACCACTGCACCCTCCACTGTCCCACCGTTTCCACCACATTCCCAATGTCCCCACACCACTGCCCCCACCACCACTGTCCCACTGTGCCCACTGTACCCACTACTGTCCCACTGTTCCGCCGCTGTCCCACTGCCAGCGCTGTCCTCGCGCCCCGCAGCGACCCCCCCCCCGGTTTTCGAAGGGGGGGGGTCGATCCGGCAATGACGCCCCCCCCCCGCCCCCCCGGTTTTCCAAAGGAGGGAGGGGGGGTCCAAACAAGCAGTGACCCCCCCCCCCTGGTTTCGAAAGGGGCGGGGGGTCGAACCAGCAGCCCCCCCCCCTCCCCCCCCTTTTCACAGATGGACTGGGGGGGGGGGGGGGAGGGGTTCGAACCGGCAGTGACCCCCCTCCCGGTTTTCCGGAGGGGAGGAAAAGGGGGGGTTTCGAACCGGCAGTGACCCCCCCGCAGTTTTCCGCCAGCAGCGATGAAACACGCTCTTTCAGAAAATAAGAAGTCCTTGACCACCGCGTAGACCACCGGGACCTTCAGCGAGAATGAGAGAGGCGTCGGACAGCAGATCTCACCCTTGCTCTCCGCCACTTCCCTGCCGAAAGGTCGCGCGCATAGCCTCGCCCTGAGCTTTCCGCTTCGCCGCCCCAGCACCCACTTCCAAGCGAGCGCCCCGGGCCCCCCCGGACCCCTGATCAGCAGCTTCCGCGCGCCGCGGATAACAAACTTGCCCATCTCCATCTGCGTCGCCCCCCACTCGTCCTCAGACGCCCATCCCGCGACGAGTGCTAGCTCGACGATCTCCTCAGCCCCCTTCGTCGATCTCGCCGATGAGCTGCAACATCTCCTCGCTGCTGAAGATAGCCACCGGCTCCTCCAGCACGGACCCCCCGGCGCGTCGATCGCGACAGCGATGCCCCGGCTGCCGGGCGGACCTCCAGGGCCCCCATCTCCAAGATCTCCTTCATTCTCCTGCTGACCACGCAGGCGTCGCTGCACCTGCCGTCGAACTTGCGCCACGGGGCCCTGACGTGGAAATCATCCTGGCCAGGATGGCCCAGCATCTGCAGCTGCACCTGGAATCGGAACCACGGCACACAGCGGTGGCACTTCTGACTCCGACGCAATCGCTGTCTCGTACTCGGCACGAACTTGCCGGCAAGTCCTGGAGCAACGAAGTGGGCGGCAACGTCCATGCTCACCTTGCGCTGCACACTCACATCCAGGACCCGTTTCCGTCGGCCGCTAATTCTCGCCATCGTAAGCACCAGCCCTTACTGGCGTCTTCCACAGCGCCCACCGCATCGCTCTGGAACCTTCCACGTCGGCGCTCTCTTCACGGGCAATCTGCTTGAGCGCCCTCGCCATCGCCGCGCCCGTAGGCGCACCGATGAGGTGCGCGTCACTCTTCGCAGACCGCCCTAACCACATGCCCCTGCACCTGGCTGACCCCAACATGTCATGGAGCCCGACCGGGCCCATGCCGATGACCGCCTCCCCGAACTCCAGCATGGGCGAAGCGTTGGGTGCCGGCCGAAGCCAGCTGGCACCTACTGAGCCTGTGGCAGAACAGCCGGCGCTTGACCACCCAGTAGATGGCGGGCATGTCCCCCGCGACCTTCACACTGCACTACTCCCTGGAAGCGACCCGTGCTGACCCAGATAGGCCCGCCACCGTCTCGGCTCCACGCCCAGCTCCTCCTCGGGATGCGCGGCCACCCATCGGCGCGAATCGAAACCGCGCGTGAGCCGCCAGCAGCCTCTCTCCTCAACTTCTTGACTCGGTACGCGAACATGAAATCAAGGACCTCAGAGCTGGCCCGCTGCCACACTGAGCCCCCGTGCCAAAATAACCCAACTCGCCCCGGAACTCACCCACCGCCAGGCGCGCGCAGCTCTGGTCACCCGTCGCCACGATCACAACTCCTACGAGGCCACTGCCGCCGCGGGCTCGCGACCCGCACCGCCCTCCCCGAGCCCCAAGAACCCGCGGTCGAACTGCACGAGCGGCAGTGCCGACGCCGTCGGATCCCTTGCTCTGCGTGGGCCCTCCTGCCCACGTCCAATCATGCACTCCTGGCACCAGGCCCCGAATGGCACGTGCTCACGTCTGCGGCGAGCTTCAGCAGTTCTGGCCGACGTCGCCCCAGGACGTCGCAACCCAGGCGCTCGGGTCGCCCCCGCCCCGGATAGCGCACGATCAGCGGCACCACGCGACCTCATCCCCACTGCCACCCTCGCCCTCCGTCTGCGTGTTCTGGCCAATCGGCTCCTCGATTACGCCGATGATCGCCTCGATGTCGCTTGGGCCATTGAAATGCATGGGTTGGAGGAAGGCGTTCACCCTCCGTCGTTGTGCGATGGCAGCAGCACCTTCCCGCGCCCGCTCAGGCCCGTCTTGCAAACTACCACTGCTCTTGAACATCCTGGCGCCATCTGGACCTAAATGCAAAAAAAACGCCATTGATCATTCATCCCAGCAACCAACAGAGCCCCGCGTCGAACCTCAGCTGGTGGGCAGCGTTCAGTTTCGCTGGGATCGTCGTCTTGGCATCGTAGATACCCCATGGAATTGTTCGTTTGCCCCATGTGCGAATGCCTTTTTCCACGTGATCGATCGTAGAGCTGATCCTGCTTCGCCTGTGAGCTTACACCCTGATGTCATCGCCCTCGGTACTGCTCGGGCGTGAGCTCCACTATCCACCAGCATCTCGTGCCCGTCGCAGATCCCGTCGTCGTCTTTGTCCGTGAACGCGAATAGCCACCCCCCCTCGTCTCCCTTATCGTGGGCAGCCAGCACTGTTTGTTGCTCCTTGCCACATCGTAATCGGTGGGCTTGGCGAAACATTCGAAACTGCGCTCTCAGGGTCAACGGTACTTGCCACGTCCGACCCCGATCCTGGCTGTTGAACTGCCCCCACGGACCTATATCCTGAACTGCGGCAGGCACCTCCACAACACTTTCCTGCAATCCGTCATCTTGCGACCGTGCTTGCCGCAGCGGGGGGGTCGAACACCATCCGCCGAAGAATTTCGTCTCGTCCTTATTGGGGTGTGTTTTGCCTGCGCCCTTGCTGTCACTAACCTTGCCCTTGCTGCCAGAAGTTGTTTCCTCTACCCTTGGCGGAATTGTCGTAGCTTGTACCACCATAGCCGCGACCACCCCGGCACTTGCCATCACTCTTGTCGTGGCCCTTGCCGAAAGCGTCGACGCTCATGGAACTCTGATCGAACTTCTTCGTCGTTGCTAAGCTGCCCATCATGGACATCTGCTGGGCGAATGGCTCCCACGTCTTTCGAAAGACAATGTACCTACTGAGCGTATGCATCATGATCTGGGTCTTGGGCAGCTCTGGCATGCTCTTCTTAATCCGGACCTGCACCAGGGTGCATGACATGATCTCCGAAAACATGTACCTGCTGATGTTCAACAAGAATGTCCTGAACTCCTCGGCGAAGGCTTCCCACTTGCCACTAAGCTCCGCATTCACCAGCAGTCGTAGCTACGTCACCGTGTTGGAAGCGGTCACTGCGCCCTCACGTACACATAGTCACCTCCACTGTTCGAGACCGTTGCCAGCTTCGCAATACATAACCAATGTGAGAGCGCTGCTTCCCAGCAGCTGTGACAATATGTAATGTGTCGTGTTCCCGTTCGGGCGATGGTGCTCTCAATTGTTTATCATGATCCCTGAATACTTATCTATGTAAACACATATATAAATATATACACATCTACATATACGTATACACATACATGTATAGGTACATTGGTGTGCAGCGATCGCTGCGCTCAGGCAGGCCTGTTGGGAACGGCCACTCCAATAGCAGCTATTATATAGCAGTGTGCAGCGAATCGGCAGGCAGGCCCCCCTGCGGTCTGCGCTCAGGTAGGCCTGTCGGAAGCGGCTAGTCTACTTATTCGGCGTTTCGGCGCTCGCCACGCGGGAGGACGAGGAAGAGCAGCAGCAGCGACCTGGAGGCCTGGAGGAGGCTTCTTTAACGCTTCTTGCGCTTCTCTTGGTCCGCCCAAGAACCATAAGGAGGAGCTGAAGAAAGAAGAGGGGTGCCCGAGTCTGGCTCCATAGTGCACACCGCCAAAGCCAAACCACGGTCGATCGAAGGCCGCCTCCCCCTCCCTTTCTGGCCACGCATCTGGGGCCATACCACGGTGCAAGGAAGGCCAGAAAACTCCTCCAGGTCGCACCAGCAGGGCACAAATTTTGATTACTTGACCTTCTATAGGGGGTATTGTTGAAGAGTTTTCGAGCCACCTACAGCCGTCGTTCGGCCTTCTTTGAGCTTCCTGGAAGCATGCTGGAGATGAGGTCTTGGGCGACTTTGGGGGCCATTTTGAACCCTCTTGGGGCTGCTTTAGGGGCTTCTTGGGCTGTCTTTGGGCCCCATTGGGGTCGTGCCGAGGCCGTCGTAGGCCCATCTTGTGCCGCCGTGCGGCCCTCTTGGGCCGTCTTGCGCCAGCCTTCTTGGGCCGTTTTGAGCCCCTCCAGGGCACTCTTGGGGCCCGCTTGACCTGTCTTGGGCCCATCTTGGGCCCTTCCTGGGGCCAGCTGGGGCTCTTTTGGGCCGTTTAGGGGTGAGCTTGGGGGCCTCTTAGCCCGTCGTGGGCACCTCGAGGAGCGGATAAGCAAATATACGAGCATCATGTAAAAACCATTGGAAGCTTGATGATGGTTGTCTCCTGGGGGAGCTCTGAGTGAGGCTCGTCCAGACCCCCAGTCCCGTCAGGGGGCCGCCGGAGCCGCCTCGTGAGCGGTCTTGGAGATCTTCGAGCCGCTTGCCCCCGAAGGCCCCAAGGAGGTCTCCAAGAGGCCCCCAGGAAGCTCCCAGGAGGCCCCATGAGTGACCCAAGAAGCTCCCAAGATCTCTTCATCCTTCTCCTCATCCTCCCAATTCTTCTCTTTCCTCATCCTCGTGTTCCTCCCACACGTGTTCCCCGAAGGGTTTCCACAACGGCTGGGGGAACGCATGTTCCAATAGCGTGGCCAAAATTGGATTAAACGTTTGGACACATAGACGTGCCATACACTGCATGGGGGCGGCGGTGGTTCGCCGTAGGCGTCTTCGATACCCCGACGCACCACCGTAGGGTATTACTTTTCGGCCACCCTTGGGCAGGCGGCCCTGCTGGCGGAAGAATCATGTTATACGGTTCTTCGTCCACCAAATTCCATCCCCCCCTTCCGCTTCCCACGTGGAACCACCACGCCCACTTCGAGCGTCCTGCCGGACACGGGCGGCGCACAGGGTGGCCCCGCGCCCGAGCTTTGAAAAAACCGTATCCTGCCACAGGTTCTTGAAGTGGGAACCTGAGGGGGCGCACAGATGATAGGCACCAGCGCGACGGGCTGCGAATCAACCGCAGCACCAGTGCCGCTGGCACCGACGAAGAACGCCCACCGAATGGACAACGATCGCTGCGATATGTCAAGAAGCCCGATACTGTCGGAGGGTCTGAACTAGTTGGGACCCCAGAAAAACGGTCAGGAGGGGATGAGGCCAAACCTGCTCAAAAGCAATCCCTGGACCCTTCCTGGGGTCCACCTGGCACAGTTTTCCACCCTGGATCCGTTTTCGATGGTCTCGGGCCCGAAAGCGGCCCCTGGAGGCCGAAAAGAACAGAACAGTTCCCCGAACACAAAACTTTTAACTTCGCCTCCTCCTGCTGGCTGGAACTCCAATGTCCGTCGTCGTCCCAAATCTCACTGTTTACTTTCGGTTCTTCGGTGACGCCGCACCGTGGGCGCAGGCGGCCAGCGGGACAGCGAATCTGGCGCGTGCTCGCCTCGGACAGACGGGACCCCCTAAGACCCCACGGACGTGGGCGATCCCCACGCCCGGAAAGTCTACGAAGCGCCACCAGCACACACATTCGAGCGGCGCGGGCCAAGCCAACTCTCGAGCCGTTCGAAGGGGGCCGCCAGCGCGCGCGCGCCGGCCAACAGAGGGGCGAGTCCGCCGGGCCCTCACGCGGCAGAGGCAGGGCAAGGGGGGCAGCGGGCCGAGGCGCGGGGGCGCTGGCGGGCACGCACACACAAACGCACACACACACACACACACACACACATACGCACACACACACACATACACACACACACACACACACAAACACACACACACACAAACACACACACACACACACGTTTTGCGCCGGCGGCTAGGCAGAGTGACTGCGCTGGCGGAGAGAGCATATACATATATATATATATATATATATATATATAGGGCATACAAAGGCGAATTGTGCCGCGACGCAAGAACGTGCAGGGGAAAGGAGAAAGGCCCGGCGCGGGCGGGAGGGAGAGGAGGCTGGGCCCGCTCAGAGCGGCGCTGCGCGGCGGCCAGCAGGAGCGCCGGGGCGGCAGCTGGGAGGGTAGCAGCCAAGTTGGCTGCCAGGGCAAGCGCCCAGGGGGGGGAGCGTCAGGTCCAGCGCGAGCTGGAGGTGGAAGCAGCACAGCGAGGTGACCAGGGGTGCCGAGGTCAGGGTGACCTACGAGGCAACCTGGGGGGCGAGAGCGAAGGCAGCGGGCAGCGAGAGCATAGGGTGCCAAGGTCACATGTGACCTGCGAGGCGCCCGCGGAGCGTGACAAGGGCGAGGCAACCCACAAGACGTCGGGGAACGACGGACAGCGGCACACCAGCCAGTGAGCGCGGGCGTGCCCAGAAGCAGGGCCGCGACTGCCGCGGGGGCAGCATGGGGCCGCCCGGCCGGGCCGGCTGGGGCGGAGGGCGTGGCCAGGGCAGAGACGTGCCAGGCGCCAAGGTCAAGCATGACCTACAAGGCGGCCAGGGCCGAGACAGCCGACCCAAAGCGGGAGGGGGGGAGAGTGGAGGCGCAAGGCAATGCCCTGGCAAGACAAGTATGGCGAGCCAGACCCACGAGTGCAAGCCAGGCGGGCGGTCGGAGCAGAGGTCAAGGGTGACCTGCGAAGCAGCTGAGCGGAACCCGCCCGTGAGTCAGACAGACCGCCATGCGAGCGAGCTGCCAGAGCGGAGGAAGCAGACCCGCGGGGCGGGCGGGAAGAGGGGGGGGCAGAGAGGCCGAGGCTGTGAGTGGCCTGCCAAGCATCCACAGACCCCAGGCCGGGGCCTGTGCGGGCTGGTCTGAAACTAAGCGGGACGGTAGCGCCAGAGCACGGAGAGGCGGAGGGGCAGCCAGGGAGGGGCGGCCAGCGAGGCCAAACGTCAAAATCCTGCAGAAGGCTGGCGATCCAACCTGCACGGCAGAGCCGAACAGTGGATGAAACGGCAGGGGCAGGGGTCCCCTCCCAGGGCGGCAGGGTGGCGCGAACGGCGGGCCCCGAGCCCCGCGGAAGGGAAGGGAGCAAGGGCGGGCGGGAGCGACGGAGCGGGCGCCAAGGGCGGGCGGCAAGACCAGCCCACCCGGCGCCGAAGAAGGTGCGAACACCATGAAAAGCCGGGCACGGACCCAAACCAAGGTGCGCGGACCCAAACCAAGGATTGACTCAGTGATGGACCACGGGGAGCGCAGGGAGTGACCAGCGGTGGACACCAAGGCGGGGGCCTCCGCAGGACTGGGGCGCGCCGCGATCAGAGGAGCCGAGGGAGCTCGCCATGATGGCCCCTGTTGCTGTGAGCGGGGCGCCTGAGGCACCGCGCTGAGGGGGAGTGAGCAGGTCTCTGATAGTGGCCACGGCTGGGGGGTAGCACCGAAAAGGTGCACTGAATTGCGTAGAAGGCAAGGCAAGAAGCCATGCGGGAGGGGGGGCGGGGGGGGCGCAGCCCAAGCAGATGTGTGCTTGCTGCAGGGGGGTAGGCGCGGGGCCACACCGAACTGGTGTACTGAACTTGGATCCAGCCGTAATCGGCGGGCAGATGGGGGCAGAAAGAGCGCAGGGGGCAAGCTCTTGCGCAGGGGGCGGTCAGCTGGCCAGACTGCGGACACACACACACACACATACACACACATGTGTGTGAGTGTTTGGGCGGTCGCGTCCTCGCGCCGGCGACGGGGCGGAGTAAGTCGAAAGCAGTAGAAGCGGGCGCGCGCGCGCGCGCGCGCGCACACACACACACACACACACACACACTGTTTCGCGTCGCGGCCGCGCGCGCAGCGAAAAGGCGTAGAAGGTCGAAAAGCAGCACCCCCGCGCGCGCGTCTAAGCTCGCCGGAGCCCTCAGAGACCACGTAGGGTCCCGCACCCGCCGGCAGCCGTAACCATCCGGGAATGGATGGCGGGGGGTCGGTGGAAGGACGAGACTGCAGTGAGGTGGGAGGTGCCATGAGTCAACCGGCACGGGAAGGCGGGGGGAGCGAGCAAGCAGCGTGGAGCGACAAGAAGACCAAGACCGACCTGGATGACAGGCAGGAGCCGTGGAGGAGCGAGACTACGGTGAGGTGGAAGGTGCCAAAAGCCAACAAGAACAGGCAGGCGGGGGGCACGAAGAAGCCGAGTGGAGTGGCACGAACACACACACACAACACACACACACACACACGCACACACACGCATACACACACGCACACACACCTTTCGGGCGTTGCGGGGGTGGCCACCTCGCCGCACTGCTGGGCGCGCGGCCGGCGGCCGGGCGCGCAGCAGTCGGGCAGGAACGAGGCGGCCGGAGAAGGCAGGAGCAGGGCGAGGCGGCCGGCCCCTCGCGGGGCAGTGGCCGGGAGCGGCGCCGGGCACACACACAGACGCGGGTGTGGTGGCACAGGGTCCCACTGCCGCTGCCGAGTCCGAGGATGCGGGCAAGGGCAAGGACAGCGACGTGGGCGAGGGCGAGGGGAAAGCCGAGGCCGAGGTCGAGGGCGGGGACGGGGGCGAGGGCCAGAGCCGGGAAGGACACGAGGGAAAAAGCCATCCGTCCGATGCTTCTTCGATCGAACGCTTAGTCAAAGGTCAATTCTCGTCGTCATCCCCATTGTTACTGTCATCCCCATCACCCTCCTCATCGTCGTCCACATCGCCATTCTCATCCTCGTCGCCGTCCTGTGACACTTCGTAGTTCCAACCGCGAACGACGGAAGCGGCTAAAGCAGTTCAGTAGAAAGCCAACGTGCAGAATCTCACCGAGACGGGCGGCGGCTTCGTGAACCAGCTACCGAATCGTACCCTGACTCTTCTCCGTCTGACCCAGAACGACGGGACGGGGTTCCAAACGATCGTGAGGTCCAACGGATAGGTAGAATTGCGCAATGGGCCTGCACTCCAACGCTGCAGTACCGCTTCGAACAACGTCAGCTGGCTTGATATTCTCGGGACTGTCGTCACTCTACTCAGGATGCTCCGATGAAAATGCACGAGGGGCATGTAAGCGGGGGCGAGCGAAGGTGCAGGCAAGTACCCTAAAAGGGGCCCTCAAAGAGCCGCTAACTGCTAACCCGCGTCCAAGAGATGCTGTGAAAGTGCACATTTCTTAACCCCCCTTCCTTTTCCCCCCTCTGCCGCCCGCCCGAATCGCGTCACCGCGTAATATCTGTCGGGCTTCGACCTCGCTCGCAAAACGGCGGCGATTCGATCATATATTAAGGTCGAGGACGTGGACAAGGAGGGGGATGGGAACAGGGGCAAAGACGAGGACAAGTACAAGAATGCCAAGGAGATGAGGGAACGGGAGGAACGGGATGCGCAGCAATAGCAGCAGCGCTTGTACAGCATCATCGAGCACGCGCGTTGCCTGGACTCTTCCACACACTCCCCCCCCCTTCCCGGGCCCACACTGCGCGCAGGGAGCCGTTCGTGCTGGTGATGTGGTCGTAGTACGCACCCTGCATATTGCAGCCAGGTATCGGACACGTGCAGCTGATGTTCCGCTGATCCAGATAGTCCGAGACCTTCTGCACGTTGGGCCTCATGCCCGCACGCGCCGCCTCCGCGGGGCCGAGGAGCGCGCGGGCCAGCGCCCCCGAGGCCACCGCTGCGGCCTGCGGCCCGCCGCCACCGCCCGGCCCGCCGCGGCCTCGGGCGCCCCACTCCCGAGAGGGGCAGAGGCAAGCTCCTCCCAGATAGTCCTTCCTCCTCCCTCCTCCTCCTCCTCCCTCTCCTCCTCCTCCTCCTCCTCCTCCTCCCTCCTCCTCCTCCTCCTCCTCCTCCTCCTCCTCCTCCTCCTCCTCCTCCTCCTCCTCCTCCTCCTCCTCCTCCTCCTCCTCCTCCTCCTCCTCCTCCTCCTCCTCTCCTCCTCCTCCTCCTCCTCCTCCTCCTCCTCCCTCCTCCTCCTCCTCCTCCTCCTCCTCCTCCTCCTCCTCCTCCTCCTCCTCCTCCTCCTCCTCCCCTCCTCCTCCTCCTCCTCCTCCTCCTCCTCCTCCTCCTCCTCCTCCTCCTCCTCCTCCTCCTCCTCCTCCTCCTCCCTCCTCCTCCCTCCTCCTCCTCTCCTCCTCCTCCTTCCTCCTCCTCCTCCTCCTCCTCCTCCTCCCCTCCTCCTCCTCCTCCTCACTCCTCCTCCTCCTCCTCCTCCTCCTCCTCCTCCTCCTCCTCCTCCTCCATCCTCCTCCTCCTCCTCCTCCTCCTCCTCCTCCTCCTCCTCTCCTCCTCCTCCTCCGCCTCCTCCTCCTCCTCCTCCTCCTCCCTCCTCCTCCTCCTCCTCCTCCCCTCCTCCTCCTCCTACCTCCTCCTCCTCCTCCGCTCCTCCTCTCTCTCTCTTCTCTCTCTATCCTCTCTCTCTCTCTCTCTCTCTCTCTCTCTCTCGCTCACTCTCTCCGCCGCAGAGCCATCCTGACGCGTCCGTCCCTCATCCGCCTCCTCATCCTCCCCGTCCTGCCATCGCTGGTGCTGGAGAAACCGCGATTGCGTCCGCGCTCGCGCTCGTGGTCGTGCTCCCTGCTACCACTTGCGCTGACGCCGATGCCTATTATCTTCCCCCTGGCACTGGTGCAATTACTGGTGCCGTTACGGTGATGATGGTGCATGGATTGGCGCTTGCTTGACACCCCTCACAGCATTAGAGAGCGCATCTGGCTCACGCACCTGGAGAACTCGTGTCTCGACCAATCCAAGTCAAGAACGCGAGGACAACGTGAGCGAGCTGCAAAAGCCGGGGTGGTCGCTCACTGGACCCTTTATCCAGCGAACTCTAGGCAGAAGGAGCCCGAAGGTACAAGCAGAAAGGACGGACAGCAATTTGAACCATGGCACCGCATCACCGCAGCAGACTGGCGAAGCGCAACTTAGAAAATTGAACTGCCTTTGGGGCGCCATCGGGGATCTGTGACCGTCTTGAACTGTCTCGGCCCATGCCAAACCTCTCGGGACGGTGCTCGGCTAGGACGTGGAGTTCGCCTCGGTCCGCGGTGGGCGCGGACGATCGGGACTCTGTGGGGCCGCTCAGGCCGCCGAGTTGTACCGCTCTGGCAGGCCGGCGGCCGACGCTGGCGTGGGCCTGTGGGGCTACGTGCTCGGCGGTGCCCAGCCGGTGACTCAGATCCGTTGCGACTGGTCGGAGTCGTCGGTGCGAGTCAGAAAGAACGCATCGACCGCCAGGCGACGCCCGCTTCCTCTGCCAGTGACTCCAGTGCCACCGGGGGGGGGGCAGCAGCACCACCTCCCCCGCCAACCACGATTCCTAGACGACCCGCGTGACTGCAAGTACTCCAGTGTCTGCGTTTTCCTCCCTCCTCCTCTCTCCTCCCCCCCTGCTCGATCGTCCCTCCTCACTCCTCCCCCTCCGACATCCATATCCTCCTCCTGCTCCTCCGTCTCCTGTACCACCGCCTCCTCATCCGTCTCCGTTTCGGCTCCTCCTCCTCCTCCTCCTCCTCCTCCTCCTCCTCCTCCTCCTCCTCCTCCTACTCCTCCTACTCCTCCTCCTCCCCCTCCTTCTAAAGTGTCGGTAACACGGAGACGCTGCATCGGGATGGGTGGCGACAGCCTCACCGGAAGCTCCCTCCACTTGGCAGCGCCCCCCAGGTGCGGATATGATCTCCAGTCTGCAGAGTTCCTCGGCCGAGGGCAGAGGCGAGGGGGAGGGAAGAGCGGAGCGGAGGTGAGGGGAAGGGCGGAGAGAGAAAAGGGAATGGGGAAGGGGAGGGAAAACGGAGGGGAGTGCAGAGGGAAGGGGAGGGGGGAAGGAGGGAAGGAGCGCGCAGTAGAACGGAGTGCACGATCACCTGAGCACACAGGATCAGGCTGACCGCTGTGGTCGCGAGACCACGGTATGAAATGCGACAAGACATGGGCTGGACTGGCCGCGATAGCAGCGGGCATCCCTTGGAATTACGCCCAGCAGCGTGGCAAGCTCGCTTCACCACCTTGCAAGTACATGTGCATCATGGGGGGAGGAGGAGGAGGAGGAGGAGGAGGAGGAGGAGGAGGAGGAGGACGATGACGACGACGACGAGTACGACGACGACGCCGACGCCGACGCCGACGCCGACGCCGACGCCGACGCCGACGCCGACGACGACGACGACGACGACGACGACGACGACGACGACGACGACGACGACGACGACGACGACGACGATCGGCCCGCGAAAAGGGGGCGCGGTCGTGGCTGCTGGCACGCGGCAGCCCTAGAAGAAGGGGGGAAGGGGCGAGCTAGTTCCCCACCTCCCCTTCATCCCTCATATGTCTCGCTGCTGCCTTGATTATCCATTGATTGTGCGGCCCGATACTGCATAGCACTGTGCACTGCTGCCTGGGGAGGGGCCCGTCCGTGGCGAAAGCGGCACGGGGCGTGCGCACCGGATGCGCCACCCCGTGCGGTTCCCTCCCCTGGGCCTGCTGGCGCGCGCTGGGTGTGCCAGCTCGTCTCCCTCCCTCGTGGCCATGTGGCCACGTATGGGAGGCCTGGAAGTGGGCACCAACACCAACACAGGGGGGTGCCTCCACAGGGGGGAAGAGTATCCTAGATGTCGGTGATTTCGGTGTTGGTGGTAATATGTCGGTCACCTTGGAGGGCTGAATATTACCACCACCACCGAGATCGGGATCTTCTTCCCTCGGTGGAGGCACACCGCCGATACTGGTGTTGGTGTCAACTTCTAGGCCTGCGAATGTACACACTTGTACATCAGGCGTGGGTGGTCTCCTCTCGCTTCCGCCTCCTGGAGTACCTGCGCACTTCGGCACGCCCTCGGGCTGCGGCTCGACGTGGGGCGCCTTCGACCATGCTGCCGCGCAGAGCTCCCTCTCGGCGGTGCCCCCCAGGGGGGAGTGAGAAGGGGCAGGCCCTCTCAGAAGGCGGCGGAGCTTCTCGGAAGCCCTCCGGCCTTCTGCGAAGCCGTCTCTGCTTCCAGAGAGGACCCGGAAAGCCTCCTAGGAAGACGGAGGCCTTCCGAGCCTTCTGAGAAGGCCCACCCCCTGCCGCTTCCCCCTTCGCGCCATTGCTCGGATGTTCATTCTCCGCGCAGTGTTCGATTTCGTGCGTGGTTTTTTTTTTTTCCCAAGATGATCCAGGATGCTCCTCGATGGCCCTCGCCGAGAATGCACACACCCGCGCGACGCCAAGCCCTGTACTCGCCGCCGACCCTGAGCTCTCCCGTCGCGTAGCTCTATTGCTGGGTGTCGTTCCAAAAGCACCCTGCGACCCAGCTCTGCGCGGGCAACTGGCCACGGGGCCGCTGGCCTCCCATCGCCTGCAGCACGCGGGCGGGCATGCCGGCGTTGCGGGCGAGCGCGCCCCACCGCCATACCGGAGCGTAATCGCCCCAATACGCAACGACTCACAGGTAGCGTATTGGTACGGAGCTCAACACGTACACTGATAACGCGGGTATGACGCGATGCGTTCGCCAAAACGTGGGGCCAATACGCTGAGACAACACACAACGTACCGACACGGAAGTTTTGAACACGGTACGTGTTGCATCTCAAGACGGGCGTATCGAGGCAGCCAAGTTTGATCCTTGATCCTTCGGAGGGTCACCGTCACAGCCTGTCACAAGTGCGCCTAATCAGATTCAAACGCTTCCCGATACCCTGCGACATGGTACCAGGGATCGAAAGGTGAGGGGGAGGAGAAGGGGGAGAGGCAGAGGAAGGGGGAGGAGGAGTGGCGGGAAGGGGATTGGAGGATGGGAGGGCCACGGAGACGGCGACGGGAAGGGGAGGAAGGGACAAGGGAGATTGAGCCGACACGGGAGACAAAAGGAGAGGGCAGGGGGGATATAGAGGGAGAAGATGTGTTCGCCTTGGCTGCCGCAGCGCACCATGGAGGGAGAAGGAGGCGACGAAGGACCCACTACGAAGCGTTACTGTTTCGCGCAGGCGTCTGGGACCAACAAAAACTCTGCCGCGTCTGACAACGTGTACCTCGTCAGGGAGCACGAGGCTTGACCTCCAACCTCCCGCGGTCCCCAGAGCGCGCTCCCCCGCGCGCGGGAGAGCGCGCACGCGGGAGGAAGTAGCAGGAGGAGGAGGAGGAGGAGGAGGAGGAGGAGAAGGAGGAGGAGGAGGAGTGTGGGTACCCACGAGGAGAAGGAGGAGGAGGAGAGGAGGGGAAGGAGAGGGAGAGGAGAGGAGAGGAGAGGAGAGGAGGAGGAGAGGAGAGGAGAGAGAAGAGAAGGAGAAGGAGAAGGAGAGGAGAAGGAGAGGAGAAGGAGAAGGAGAAGGAGAAGGAGAAGGAGAAGGAGAAGGAGAAGGAGAAGGAGAAGGAGAAGGAGAAGGAGAAGGAGAAGGAGAAGGAGAAGGAGAAGGAGAAGGAGAAGGAGAAGGAGAAGGAGAAGGAGAAGGAGGAGAAGGAGAAGGAGAAGGAGAAGGAGAAGGAGAAGGAGAAGGAGAAGGAGAAGGAGAAGGAGAAGGAGAAGGAGAAGGAGAAGGAGAAGGAGAAGGAGAAGGAAGGAGAAGGAGAAGGAGAAGGAGAAGGAGAAGGAGAAGGAGAAGGAGAAGGAGAAGGAGAAGGAGAAGGAGAAAGAGAAGGAGAAGGAGAAGGAGAAGGAGAAGGAGAAGGAGAAGGAGAAGGAGAAGGAGAAGGAGAAGGAGAAGGAGGGGAAGGAAAACGAAGGTGATGGTGGTGGTGGGCGACGGCCACTGAGGAAACGAAACAAGTCCGACAAGACCAGATCATCGCAAAAAGCAGCACCACAACAACGACGACGCAGCGCAGACGAGGCGAGCTCATCAGAATGCGCCCGCGAGAATACGCGGGGGGACGACAGCAGAGGGGGGAGGGAGAAGAAGAGGGAAACGCGGGAGAGGAAGGACAAGAGACGAGAGGAGGGAGAGGCGGGAGAGGAGGGGAGGAAGGGGAAGGGGGAGAGACTTCGGACCTCTGACGGCGTGGCCGCCCCGTGACGGGCCCCACCGCCCCCTCGGGCCTTCGGGCCACCGCCACCGCAGCGTCGTGGGGGGCGCGTTGTCCCGCCGCTGGGGGCGCGAGCGCTTCAGGCGCAGCGCGTCTACCCAAGAAGGGGGCGGAGGGAGCGAGAGGTCGTGGAACTCGCGCGCGGGGCCCACCCCCTCAAAAGGCCCGCCCGCCCGACCAGGCCGCCCCCTCGGCCACCCGCGCGTGGACAGGCCCGGGGCGGACCCCCGACCGCCCTGCCAGGCCCGTACCGGCGCCGCCCAAGGGCGGGGGCCCGTTTCGGGCAGGAAACCAAGGGGCGGCGGTTTGCCGAGTTCACAAGAGCTCGGCAGGAAACCATGCTGGGCTTTCGCGCCGGAGTGTCGGGCATGAGCGGGACTGGGTCGAGTGGGACCTGGCTTCGTGATGCGCACTTGCACTCCACCGCCCGCCCCATTCCACTAACTGGAACTGGCGTCACCCGAAGAAACACCAGCCACGGCAGACTTGGTTTAGCGGCGACATGCAAGAGCGTCCCTGGGTAAGAGTGACCTTTGGGTGCGCGGCTTTACGGGGGCCGCGGGGCAACCAACCACAACCGCACTCGGCGATCGGGAGGCCCCAGTAGGCCCGCACCAGAGGTCACTCTGGCGAGAGGTCACTTTTCCGTCTAGTCGAGTTTGATGATTAGGGCCCATGTTTTGGGCTTCGGGGCTCAATCACTGCCCGGCACCCCTTACCCGAGATCGTGGCTATCTCCGAAAATCACCCCTGCCCCCCGCGGCGGCGGCACCCCGGGAATCGCCGGTGGGGGGCCGGGCACCGAGAGCCGACCCCCGGGCCCCTTGGGGCGGGGCGCGAACCGCGTTCACGAGGGTGGAAGCGGAGAGGGGGGAACGGGAGAGGGACAAGCCAGGTGCTCAGCTGCCCCGATACTCAGCACGCAACACGTAGCGTTTTGACACAGAGCTCGACACGTAGACTGAATGCGTAGGTCTGGCGCGATGGATTCGCAAAAATGTGGACCAGCACGTGCCGAGCCAACACGCCACGTGTTAACACGGACACTTTGAACACGGTACATGCTGCGTTTCAACGCGAGCGTATCAGGGGTGCCAATGAAGAGGGACAATATAGGTGCACTCGCGCCATATCTCACATCCTGCGCCTGCCACCCATCCTTCCCCCCCTGGGGCTCTTGGCTTCGCATGTGTTATCCATCGGGCATTTTCGTCCTGAGGTCGGGGTGCGGGGCTCCAGTGGTGATTCTTCTGCGATGCTGCAATTTTTTCGCAACGTCAGATATGAGGGCCCATTGCGCTGAGTTTCTCTACCCGCGGACGCGCGACGTAGCGGACATGGAACTCCCTCAAAGAACCTTTCGTGGCATGCGCGATCGGAAGACAAGAAGGAGGAGGGCGAGGACGCACAGCAGCAACGGGAACTTGAGTGGAAGGGGCGGGACAGGCAAGGACCTGGGGCAATGCGGAGGAGGGGGAGAAAGGTGGGGACAACGACGAGGAAAAACTCGAAGCCAGAAAAGCGGCCAGCGTTGGGGCGAAAGCGCCTTTTCTGAACGACGGGAACGACGTCGCGACCCTAAAATGAGGCCAACGCTGCAGCAAGAGCACCGCTTCGGAGGGACAGAAAACGTTTGGAAATATATATATATATATATATATAAATAAATAAGTAAATAAATACATAAATACATAAATAAATAAATAAATAAATACATAAATAAATAAAAAAAATAACTATATATTTTTATATATATATATATGCACCATGATGTGTGAAAGAAAACTGCATGCGAGGGTAACGGGCGACTCCCCGGCCGTCTTCGGGGGAGAGCGGAGGTTAGTACACACACTGGGAATTGCGGAAGAGGCGGGGGGGGCAGATGAAGGAGAAAGCGGGCCCGGCTGGCGATGCCGCGACCCGCGGCGGCGCCCCCCCCCCCCCCGACCGCACCGCGCATGGTTGACTCGGGCTGGGACTCAGGCAGGAACGGCGCACGCGCCCGACCCCCAGGCAACATGGTTGGAGGAAGGAGGGGCGATGGGAGGAGGGAGGACGGACGGAGGCATGGAGGCCGGGAGGGAGGGAGCCCCCCTCCCCCCCCTCCTTCCCCCTCTCCTCCTCTCCCCCTCCTTGAGCCAGGCCTGGTGAACAATAGCGTGCGTGGTGGACCGCAATCCCACTGCCCAGGGAGGAGAGGAGAGGAGAGGAGAAGGCCAACGGCCAGCCTCGTCAACTGGCCATGGGAGCACGGGTGCGCCGCGGGCGGGCCACGGTCCTCTCGCCGGTGCACATGGCGCCCGACGCCAGCACGACGTACCACTTGCACTCTTCGGGCAGCATCGCTGGAAACGGGATCTCCCCCATGACGAAGGGGGAGGGGGAGGGGGAGGGGGAGGGAGACGGGAGGAGGGGAAGGGGAGGGGAGGGGGAGAGGGAGAAGGGGGGAGGAAGGAGGCAGGGGTGAAGGCCGTCTGGGGGCCGTCTCGGCCTTCGGAGGCTTCCAAAGGCACCCGGGAGCTTTTGGGGACCTCCCAAAGGCCATGAGGGAGGAGGAGGAGAAGGAGGAGACGAGCGTACAGGGGGGGTTCATCCTCCACGAGCCACCAGCCTATCGACCCAGTGGCCGATGGCTCTTCTCAACGCTTTCGAAAGCGGAGGCGACGGGCGATAGCGGAGGCGGCGGGGCGGGCGCCGCGGGCCCGCCTGTCGTGAACTTGTTGTCCACGGGGCGGAAAGCCGTTTGTTTTGCCAACAGGAGAGGAGGTGAGACATCATCGGGAACAGGCGAGGAGCGAGGCAACGGGAGCGAAGGAGGACAGGTAGAGAAAAGCTGATGTGGTGACGGGCGCATACAGGCGGGCACAGGCGATGAGGGATGGTGGCAATGCGAAGCCGAGCGAGGAGAAGCAGGGGAGGAGCAAGCAGCGGCACAGGCACAGCTCGGAGAGACGGACGAGGAGAGGGAGGAAAGAGCAAGATCGGCAGCTGGAACGCGCAATATGCGGACGGCAGAGACAGGACAGGGAGGGGGAGGCGACGGCAGGGCCCACGGATCGGAGGGCGGGGGCGAGAGAGCAGGACACCACAGGAGGGCATCAGTTCGTTCAACCGAGGTCGGCGGGGCAATCGTCGCTGAGGGCGCCATCGGAGTAGCCAGCGAAATCGAAGTCCGACAGTGGGGGGGCACGGCCGTCACAGGATTCCGACCGGCATGTGGCGACGGCGAGCCCGAACACGGCAACGGGACTTGCGATCTAACGCCGTCGGACACCAGTCCAGAGTCTCGGCAAAGCGCAGGTGGCGACGGCGAGCCCGAACACGACATCGGGACTTGCGTTCTAACACCAACAGCGTGGAGATCACTTCCGACAGATCCGAGACGTGGCGACGTGATGCCCGAACACGACAACGGGACTTGCGTTCTAACGCCATGCCCCACAGGGGGGGAGTCGAAGCATCCGACAACAGGCGACGGTGAGCCCGAACACGACATCGGGACTTGCGATCTAACGCCGTGAGGAGGCGACGAGGGCGCTGAACAACCCGTCGTCAACGCCACTGGCGGGGTCGGCGCCACCGAAGCACTGCACGAAATTGGAGGCGACGATGAAATTAGCGAGGGCGGCGTCATCGAAGCTCCGCACGAAATCGACGACGGGCACGCAATCGAAGATCCAGGAGTCGCCCTCTGCGGTGTGCACGTGGACGTTGTTGAAGTGCGCGACGTTGACACGGTCGCTGCCGAGGTCCCAGTCGGGTTGCCACATGCCGACGGCCGAACGTAGGAGTGTGGGAGGGCAGCTTCACCTGAATGCACACCCTGGGCACGAGCTAAAATGCTACCAGATACTGCTGTCGGGGAGCGTCGGGGCGTCAGCGGCCAGGGAGCAGGATGGGGGCCATCAGACGGGGGATCAGAGGAGTCAGAGGTCATGCTGGCATCTGACGACGAGGATGGCGTGGAGGGTCGCACCTCAGCAAGAGGCTGCAGGTGCCGCAGGGCCTGGACCGCGGGTGGGGGCTCCCATCGACGCAAGCGGTCGGAGGGTCGAGCGAACCTCAGGGAGCGGATCGCAGCGTTCACAGATCCACGCAACTGCACAGGCGTAGAGACAAGTGTGCCCTGGCGCGCAAGATTGTACGTCTGGTACATGACATACATGTTCTCAAGATGATCAGGATGCGGGAGAGTGAGACACCAACGCTCATCGAGAGGTCTAGGCATGGGACGCTGCATGCCACGGCAAACTGCATTATATAAGATCGGGCACCGTGCAAAATGTTGGAGTCTGTCAGGCCTTTGACACCCGAATCTGCAATTGAGCTTCCCAAGGGGGTGCAGAATACGATAACAGGTCAACCACCCATTTCCCCAGGTGCGCAACGCAGACATGGCCCAACTCTGAGGGACCATCCGAAGGAGTTCTTGGATAGCCGACCAATGAATTTGATCCAGAAAGGGACGGTAGCCAACAAAGGGCGGAGTGAGGTTGCGGATAAGCATAGCTTCAAGCGGCCTGTGTGCACACATCGCCTGCCCGAGAGAGCGAGCCGCAGCTCGCTGAAGCCGCGGACGACGCGAGGAGACCACACTCTCTTCCTGGATAGCAGAGCGGGCATCCACCAGAAGGGGCTCCTGAGAGTACATATGGATATGTTCGAGATACTCAGAGAACGCAGGAGAGCGCCAGAAAGCGGGGTACACACGCGAGCGATCCAGGGAACCAAGAGCAACCTCGTCAAATTTCCCATCCAGAACCTCCTGGTGCCATGTCGCCGCTGTCTGTCGTAGAGTGCACAAGTACGCTTCATAGCCCTGGAAATTGTGAATGGCAGCACGGAGGTGAGCAGCTGTTGTTTGAGCAGACCAGGACGGGATCAGGGGCCCTCCCCAGGCCGGTAATTCCAGGATCGCCTTGTTAGAGAATAGACCCAGGGGAGCACGAAGAATTTGGGAAAGCGCACCACGCTCAGTGGGCAAGAACCAGCCAGGCATGGGGAGGAACTGGGCAACATAAGCGAGGCAAGGGTAGACCCGAGTGCGATATAGGATGCAGTTGGTGCTGACCGACGCGACCCCACGGCCCAACATCCGAGCCCGAGATCGGGCTTTCTGCAGGGGGCCGTCCCAGTTAAGTTCCGCCGTGGCATCAGGACCCAAGATCATCCTAAGATAAAGGAGCCAACCCTCGATGGTAAAGTCAGCCCAAGCCCCAGCGATCGAGGCGAGCTGCGTCTTAGTCATGGTCCTCAGGGTGTCAGTCATGTTGGCAACGAGGGGGACCAGGGTGCACTTGCTGATCTTAATCTTAAGGCCCGCCAGCTTCTCCATAACCCCAGGGACCCGAACCAGAATCCGTAATGAGGCCATCTCATAGAGAACAGCGCCAAGGTCATCAGGAGGAGGAGGAGGAGGAGGAGCAAACGACTGTTGGAGTGGAGGAGGAGGAGGAGGAGGAGAAGGAGGAGGAGGAGGATGACAATGAGGAGGAGCAGGAGGAGGAGGAGGAGGAGGAGGAGGAGGAGGGACAAGGCGGAGGGAGGAGGATGGAGGAGGGAGGAGGAGGAGACGGCGAAGAGGGGAGAAGGGGAAGATGGAAGGGTAGGAGGAGGAGGAGGAGGAAGAGGAGGAGGAGGAGCAAGGGGGAGGAGGAGGTGCAGCATGGGGAGAAGAGAGGGAGGGGAAAAGGAGGGGGGAAATCCAGGCGTGCGCTGTCCCAGCTTTTCGTTACGGGGTCCTCAGAAGTCCCGAACCCTTCCCCAGGCCGTTTTTTCGTCCCGGGTCGCTTATTAACAATCTCGAAGCCTGGCGAAGGCCCCCGAAAACCGAAAACTGTCAAAAACCTGCCGTCATGATTTGTTCAGGACGCGAGCATGTCTGGGAGAAGGGGGAAGAGGAGAAGGGGGGAGGAAAAGGAGAAGGAGGAGGAGGAGGAGGAGGCGGACGAGGTGGAGGAGGAGGAGGAAGAAGAAAAAGGAGAAGAAGAAGAAGCATAAAAAAAAAATAAGAAGAAGAAGAAGAAGAAGAAGAAGAAGAAGAAGACTCGGCATTGCGTGGGTTTTTTGCCTGGGCATGCGACTCGAGAATCGACAAGCGATAAAACCATTAAACACCTCCGAACTGTCGTCGACGCTGGTCGGCGAGGTCGAAAAATCCACGCACCCTGCAGCTCGAAAAACGAATCTCGGGCCGAGGCAAACAGAAACAGTTCCCGTGGGCCGGGGGTGCGTCCCCCGTGGCCTCGACGAGGCCGAGCTCTGCATCGCTGCGTGCGACGGACAGGCCTCCGCAGCAGCCTCCGAACACCGACGCATTACGAGCTCGCGTGAAGGCCCACGCGGGACCCGCCCACGAGCCGCAGGCCATGGCCCGAGGCCCCCCGCCCCTCAACCACGGGCACCGACCTCGGGGCCCCCAGTGGCATCCCTCTGGCAGCGCTCGGGGACTGGGCGAGCGAAAGGCCTCGAGTCCCAGCATACGACCACCCAAACCTTCCCGAGGGACTCGGTCGAGCTTCGATCGGAGTGCACCCGAGGAGGAGAGGAGGGGGACGGGGGGCGGCCTCGCCGCGGGTCCTCTCGCAGCCAGGCGGGCGGAGCGTCGGGCGGCCTATTCCTTGCTCGCGGGGTGGACCATACCGAGCAGCTCGGCTGTGAAATCACCCTCCGAGTAGGTGGCGGTTTCCATTGCGAACGTGAACCCATCCGCAAGAACATTCAGACTGGGAAAGTCAAAGTACATGTGCACAATCTCAATGATGCCGACGTCTGTAAAATCCGAATCAAGAGCGACACGAACTGCAGGCGCGCAACCAAAGAGAATGTGCCAAACCATCTCTGAACGAGTTCGCTGGTAGTGGAACCTATCTTTATGTTGGCGTATCGTGAGCAGCCGATGAGAAGTACGGCATCGAAATCAAGCTGCCCGCCGAGGTTCATGGGTAGTAGCATAGACTCGTGAAGCTTGCGGCGTCCGCGGCTGCGTATCATGATGGCCAGCAGCGAATCACAGAACAGACCAATAGATGTGTAGTCGTCGAGGAGGCGGAGAAAAACAGTAAGTGCCCTCTCCCTGTCGGCGTAAAGATCTGAGCCCTCACCCACAGAGTAAAAAATATGCCAGCACTCAACGGGTAATGACTGAAACGATTGAATAAGATGGATCGGTCCTGTCTGCGTGCTCTCACTCGCGCCCACAGCGTTCGTAAACGATCTTCCCACATGTTCACTTGCGGCCTCCTTTGCCTTTGGCTCGCGTCGTCTTCGTCCTGTCGAATAACTTCTGGGCCTGCGATTCCAGGTAACCCTGCGACACCGCCCCCAGCTTCAGCTTGCCACCCATGGTCTACACCGCTAGGATGGTACCCTGATCGAGCTCCAGTTTCGAGTACGTGAGATCGGTCAGTGGTGAGTGCGGTTGGGCTTTGCCGCTTAAGATGATCTGGTCGGCGATCGCGAACTGGATGCGCGTGTAGGGATCCTTGCATCATTTCTTCGGCGGAAGTGACGAATCATCAAGCACGTGTGAGATGAACTGGCCGAACGGCCCTCCCATGAGAGTGTATGTTGTCGGCAATGTGGTCTTCAGCTTCTCGTCGTTCGCGACGCAGTTGTACACGGCGGGCGCTATGTACAAATGAGGACCGAGCTGAGGCTTGGCCGCAGCGATCTGCGCTAGCTGCGCGCACTGCTTCCCCGCTTCGCGTCCTGCCTTCACCGCCGCCGACTCAAAGGGGACGATGACGCTGATCAACTCCGACGCCACCGGGTCCCGAAGCTGCTGTGCGCACTGGCAGGCCATATTCAGCCGAACGATGATCGCCTGTTGCAGGTCCTTGCCTTTCAAGGCAGCCTCCCTCTCCTGAACTGCAATTTCGGCAGCGTCGGCCAGTGCGGCCACTCCACCTCGTTGCATCTTGTCCTTGCGTGTGCTCTCGTCGCCTTCGCTTCCTGCAGCGATCGTGCTGTTGTGCCTTTTGAACAGCGTGCTGAGGTCCACCTCCATCTGCGCTGAAGCGGCAGCCGCCGCTAGTGCGGCACTGGCGTCCCCCATCTTGGAGCTGACATCTGCTGATCAGGATCTTCGGCGCTGGCAACGAGCAATGTGTACGAATATGTCGCTGGAGCGATAGCAGGTCTTGAGAATAATGACTGCAGACGGGGCATTTCAAGGGGTCTGGTGTGATGACCACGTGCGACAGGAAAGAGCTGCGGCCCTTGGAGCACATGTTACGGATGTAGCTGCGCATCACATGTCTCGGCGCGTCCTCCCGTATACTGAGGACTTGGAGGCACCTGAAACACTGACTTGTGACTGTGAGAAGTGCAGCTTCAATTCGGACCCGATGGACCCGCCCTGCATGTAGTAGAAGGGTTTTGATCGTCGAAAACTTGTCACCGTCAACGTGGCCGTCGTCGTTTCTCATCCTGCATGCGTATAAAGTGTCCGTTCCTCCGCCTCCTCCTCCTGGGAGGAGGACGAGGAGGAGGAGGAGGAGGAGGAGGAGGAGGAGGAGGAGGAGGAGGAGGAGGAGGAGGAGGAGGCAGAGGAGACAGCAGGCCCCTGGGGAGCAGCCAGAGGCCAGACCAGCAGCTGGCGGGGCCAGCCCCAATCCCACGGCCGAAACGGCTGGGAGGCGAGCGCGGCACCGCGCGCTACTGGGACCGCCTTCACCACGACCGCCCCGCAGCACTCCAGGGATAGGGCGAAGGAGGGAGGGGGGGCCCAGACCACGCCGAGTCGTGCAAAAAAGCACGGCGGCAGGTTCTTCGGTGCTTTTGGCCTCAAGTGGCCGTGGCTGGGCCTCGGGGCCGTCGACGAATGCGCAGGATGAAAAACTGGTCCCGGGAAACGGGTCGAGACCTCTGGGGGTCGACGTCATGAAGAAGGCATGGCGGCGGGGTCTGGGGGGAGGGGGGGAGGGGGACGGGCAGGGAGAGGAGGCGGCGCCCGAAGGTTCGGCTGCCCCTGGAGAGAGAGAGAGAGAGAGAGAGAGAGAGAGAGAGAGAGAGAAAAAAAAAAAAAAAAAAAAAAAAAAAAAAAAAAAAAAAAAAAAAAAGAGAGAGAGAGAAGAGCGAGAAAGAAAGAAAGAAAGAAAAATGAGGGGTTTTTTTTAATCAAAAGAGAGAGAGAGAGAGACAGAGAGAGAAAAAAAAAAAAAAAAAAAAAAAAAAAAAAAAAAAAAAAAAAAAAAAAAAAACGCGGCTGAAGTCGGCCCACAACTTGACTGATGCTTGTCGAAAGGCTGAGGGGAGGCGGGCGCACATGATCGAGTGGCATTCGCATATTCGCTCGTGTGCAATCATTCGAACATCTAGGGCGGCAACTCATCGATAGCAAAAAAACAAAGGTTCATGGATCTGCAACTTGCTCACCGCATCATCATTCTGGTTCATCCTGTATTGTTTTACCCTTGGCTTGGACGGAGTAGGTCTCGCTGGCACCAGCAGATGCCGCAAAGTGGTCGATGAATGAGTGCAGCGTGGGAAACCGGTTGCGCCCAAGCCAAACATCCTCACGGGCTTACTCCATCATCCCCCCCTCGTCCTCTCCCTCCATCTCGCCCTCCCCCTCCCACTCCTCACACTCACCCTCCTTTTTCTCCTCCTCATCCTCCTCATCCTCCTCCTCCTCCTCCTCCTCCTCCTCCTCCTCCTCCTCCTCCTCCTCCTCCTCCTCCTCCTCCTCCTCATCCTCCCCGTAGCCATTTTGGCTCAAGCACGAAACAATTGCCCTGCGGCTTCGTGCTTGCCTGCAGCCGAGGGGCTGGCTCGAGGCGAGCCGCCCACAGCAGGCCACTTTTCTCGCTCCGCCACGGCAAGCTCCCGCTGCCGTGGCCGACAGTTTTGCTTTCGCCCGTGGTTGGGCCAGCTCACCGCACCCGCATTGCGCATGGGAGGCAATGGTAAGAAGGGTGAACGAGCTGGAGGCCACTCGCAGTACGTCAAGTGCCACGCGTGCGGGGACCGCTGGAACTGGCGCTCAAACACTTCGCGCTACCAGTGCGGCGAGGGCCTGCAGCCTGCGCGCTCACAGGAGAGGGCCCCGGCAGGCGCATGGGCGGACGGTTCTCGTCGGCACAGCCGCCCGCGCCGTGGAGGTCAGGCCCAGATGCCCGCCCCAGACGAGCTTGTTCGGCAACTACGGGTCGCGCTGCAGCAGCCTGACGTCCGTGGGGGCCCAGAGGTCGCGCAGCAGGTCGACGCGCTGGCGCAGGCGCTCGGGCCGCCGCAGTCGGAGCACCCAGATGTCGCCCTCAACCAGGCCCGCGCCAGGGTTCGCCGTGCCGAGGCGCCCCTGCGCACCGCGGTCGCGGCAGTGGCGGACGCGGAGGAGTGGCTGGCACGCAAGCGCACCGAGCAGGAGGCGGCCATCCTCGAGGTCGCCGACGCCGAGGCGGCCGCGGCTCAGGCGCACGCTGCGGCGGCACCGCCAGGCGACGCTCGGGCGCCAGACGCCTCCGCCGCAGCAGCGGAACGCAGCGGCGCGGCGCTGGACCTCTCAAGGCTGCTCTCGGAGGAGTCGGGAGCTCTGGAGGTTCAGGCAGGGGAGCTGTTCAACCTTGAGGGCCTCGACATCAGCGACGCCGAGAAGCTGCAGCTCGAGGACCAGATCGCCACTTTCGTCACGCAGCTCCGCGGCGAGGTGCAGAAGCATTTCGGCCCCGCCGCGGAGGGCCTCAAGGCCACGCGCGCGGACCTCCAGCGCACGCAGGACCGCCTCAAGTCCAAGAGGCCGAGGTCAGCAGCGCCTGCGCAAGGGGAGCCAGCTGCCCCAGCAGGCGCGCATCCTGCAGCCGCGGCCGCCGCTGCCGCCAAAGGTGCAGGAAAAGGTGAGGGGAAGCCCGCGGGGTCCCAGGACCAGCCAGCGGCCCCTCCTGCTTCGGGCCCTGATGGCGCTGCTGACCCTGCTGGGTCAGGCGCAGGCAGTCCTGCCGCAGGGCCCTCAGGGGCCAGCCGACCGCCCATGGACCCTGCCCAGCGGGAGCGAATCCTGGCCAGAGCGGCTGCCGAGCCTCCAGGGGCTCCCGAGCAGCGATGAAGGTTCGGCCTCAGGAGGCCAGGACCACGCCCCGCGGGTTGCCCTGCCGCCCTGGAGCGCTGCCCTTCGCGCCCATCGTCGGCCATCGCGTCGTGGACTGCAGCGCGGACGCGGGCGGCGCCCGACATCATCGGCGCTGATGTCGCCAGGGGCCTACCCGAGCCCGAAGCTGCAGCACGGCGGCGAGAGCAAGCGGGTGCAGTTATTCTACCACGGCCTCGCGTTCGACGCGCGCTCGGACGCGGGCATCCCCGCGGGGCCCGCTCAGGAAGGGCACCGGCGACTCGAGAGGGCCAGGAGCCCGCCGCGGGAGCGAGCTCCCGAGCCGAAGGACCAGGACCCACAACGGCGCAGAGCTTTGCGCAGGAAGTGGACGCTGGAGCGGAGGTTGCGCTCTTACACGGGGCACTGGCTCGAGGACCCGCACACGATCGACGAGGAGATGGACGAGCTCGGCTGGCGGCGACTATGCGTCCCCTACGTGGCCCGCTTCCTGGAGCACCCCAGCATGGATCCTCTGGTCGTCGAAAGAGCGGAGCAGCAGCACGTGACCATGTCCCAGGCGAGAATCGACACGGCGATCGACATTTGCGTGGAGGCTTTCCGTCGCAGGCAGCGCCAGCGCCAAAGGTACTCTGCATGGATGGTGAGCCTGGCCTACACGGACCCTCGAGGGTGGCTGCCGCAGTGGGGCCTCCACCGCGACGCCATGAGGGACGAGACCGAGGACCTCACGGAGGGTCGAGGGCTCAGTCAGGCCCACGCAGATCTGGAGCTGGTAAATTTTGAACGCAGCCACCTGCAGAGCACGGACAGCGTCTACACTCGCAGCGTCTGCTCGGCCAGCAGCACAGTCGCGCGCACCCGTGGCAAGGGTGCGCGATACAAGCCTGGTATGATATGCATGGGGATCAACGCCAACTCCTGGAGCTCTCTCCTCGACTACCTGGACGCCCACCCGCATGGCACCAACGTGCTGGCCTTCGTCCAGGAGCACAAGCTCACCAAGGACTACATCGGTGAAGTTAGCGCGTCATGCTTTGATCGCCACCTGGTGGTTGGGTTTGCCCAGGCCAGCACAGGCCCAGGAGGAGGACGCGCGGCAGGCGTCGGTTTCTTGGCCCCGCGAGCGTTGGGGCCCACCTTCCTCGAGGGCGTCAACACCTACGACTTCTCGCCGCCAGGCTCCCCAGGGCGACTCGCTGCCGCTTGGACTCCTGGCTTCCTGCGCGGCGGCCTGATGGCGCTCACCGCGTACTTTTGGGACTCGGAGGGCTGGGCGCTACGGAACCTCTCTCTCATGGGCGCCATCGGGGAGATCGTTAGGTCGCACGACATCCCATGGATCCTCCAGGCCGGCTTCAAGAACACGCCCGAGTCGCTCCTGGCGGGAGGCTGGTGCAGCGACGTAGGGGGGGTCATCCTGGCGCCCGCCGAGCCCACGTGCCAGGGGCGAGGCGCTGGGCGCACCATTGACTTCTTCGCGGTGGACTCCCGCATCGCCCATGCCTTCGGGGAGGCCACGGTCCTGGACACGGCTACTTACCCGCATAGCCCCGTCACCATCATGACCACCGCGCCAGTGAGAGCCATGACGGGCTGGCGCCTGGTCAAGCCCAGGGCGCCCCCCACCAGGCTGCCTATCGGATGCCGTCCTCAGCCACCGACCTGGCCAGACATCCAGCCCCTGGGCCAATACACAGATGACCAGCTGGACGCGCTCTGGCGCCAGTTTGCCGCGGCGGCGGAGACGGAGCTGCAAGGCCTGTTCGATGTCGGGGGCGAGGAAGATTATCGAGGTCGTGGTGAGGCTCCGCGTTGGGCGCGCGCCCCGCTGGCAGGTCCACTGGCCCATGCCAGGCCGCGAGGCACCACGCGCTCCCGAGCATGGCGATGGGCGGCAGCGCGCGTGGGCGACCTCGTCCTGCTGGCGGTCGCGGCACGCCGACAGGGATGGGGGCCGCTGGCCAGTCGCTGGCGCAGGCTGCATAGGCGACTAACCCATGGCTCCTCACGCTGGCGCGCGGCCTTGGGCGACGAGGCGGAGGCGACGCACGGCGAGCTGCTGCGCCTAGCGGCTCTGGCCTGGGAAGGCGACAGCCTCCGCTCGGATGCCCCGCAGGCGACGCAGAGGCGCGCCGCCTCGGAGGCCAAGGCCATCGAGACTGCCTTGCAGGGGCAGCGGGCTAAGGCTTGGCGCGAGCGGCTTCATGCAGGCTCAGCTGGAGGCGCAGGTTTCATTCATCGTCTGTCGAAGTGGAGGCCTGGAGCGGCGCCTTCGACAGGAGCTCGAGGCCACGCCAACCTCGACCTAGCGGACCCCCAGGTCGCGGTGGACGCGGAGGCGCTTGGCTGGATGGAGCTCTGGCAGTCCCACGGCGCCGAGAGTCGCGGCGAGCTGTCTAGGCCATGGGAGGCAGCGGAATTCTCCACGTGTCTGGCCCATCCCACCCCCGACGATATTCGCATGATTTGTCGATCGTTTCCTGAACACACGGGGGTGGGGGTGGGCAACTGGCACCCGGGGTGGTGGGCCTTTCTGAGTGATGAAGGTTTGGAGTTGTTGGCCAACTGCGTGGCCTTTGTTTCTCGGACGGCGCGCTGGCCCACCCAGCTGCGATACGTTCTGTACTTCCTGCTTTTCAAACCCTCGGGGGGGACCAGGCCCATAGGCCCCCTCACCACCTCCGCCCGAGTCGTCGAGCGAGCTCACGCCGCCTTGTTTTTCGACTGGGAGCGAGCGATGCGCCGAGATTACGATTTCGCCGCGCCCGAAGGGGGGTCGGAAGCTGCCATGCGGCATCATATGTTAGTTGACGAGGGAGTTCCCCCTGGCGAAACGTCGGGTACAGCAGTCCTGGACTTGCACAAGGCCTTTGAGAATTGCAGTATGTATTTGTTGTGGGCGGAGGCCCCCAGGCACGGTTTCCCTCCTCAGCTGCTCAAGTTACTCATTTCCATCATCTACACCAGCGAACGGCTGGTTTCCTTTCGATGGGGTTGTCTCCCCCCACACCACCACCACCTTTTCCGCTGTGGTGGCGGGCAGCACGGGAGGCACGCGTTGTCTGAAGCTGGCCATCCTGTCGGTCACCGACTCGATAGCCAGGCTCCAGCCGACGCTCCATCTCAAGCTGTTCGTCGACGACCTCAGCCTGCAGGCTCGAGGTTCGGAGGAGGAGGTGTCTTTGGCCTTGCACGATGGAGTTGCTCATTCTGCACAGGCCACGGAGGCCCGAGGCATCCCTGTGTCGAGAGCCAGGCCAGGGGGGGGCCCAGGGAAAGGGCTCATCTTGGCTGCCAGCCGCCCCCTTCGCCAGCGTTTGAGGGGATGGGCGGGGAGTCTTGGCCTCACCACTCACACGTCTAGCACGCAATTGGGGGTGGATTCAGCTGGAGGCGGCCCCCTTTTCCAATCGCCCCCGCTTCGGGGAACGGCTTGTTTCCGCCCAGAAGAGGAAAAGAAAGCTAGCCAGTCTGGCTAAGCAGGGGGCCAAACCTTTCAAGGTCGCGCGGATGGGATTCATGCCGTCGGCGATGTACGGTGCGTCTTGTCTCGGGCTTGAACCCCACCCGCGTAAACCAAGCGCGCGTGCTGATGGCCAGTGCCCTTGGAGGTCAGGCCATAGGCAAGGACCGCGCCTTGCGTCTCTGGCTTCTCAGGTGCGACCCTGTGGTGGACGCGTGTACACGCCCCCTCTATGAATGGGCCAAGGCCGCGTGGGAAGGCCGCCACGAGGAGCTGATGCGGGCAGCGCGGCGCCGAGCGTCGGCCGCGGCGGCCCAGGCTCGCCCTGGACGCAGCCTTTGGCGTGGTATCAAAGGACCAGCCACGGCCGTGCTCGCGACGCTCCGTAGGCTCTCGTGGCCCTGGCCAGCCTTCGCGGTCTTTCGCGACCACCTGGGGAATCTTTGGGATCTTAGGCGGGTGGCCCCCACCTGTGTCAAAGCCCTGATTTTTGCCAGGCTGGAGTTTCAGGAAATGTCGGCCTGGGCGGAGTCTCGAAGCCTTGGGATTGCGCGGCCTTTTCTCGAGCCCATTCGGGCCCTGCTTCGTGCCAGGAGAAACCTTTCGGGCAAACGTCAGGCCGTCATTTTGGCATATGCGGGCCGAGATTTTTGGACGCCGGACAAAGTTTGGAGCGCTGGGCACGGGCATGACAGGTCCTGCCAGCAATGCGGTGAGGCTATAGGATGCCAGCACCACAGATTTCCCCAGCGCCAGGCCACCAGCGCAGCCAGAGCAGCGGTAGCAGAGAGAGAACACCTCCAGGGGATCGTCCATCGCTTCGAAGCCTCTTCCTCGGATTCCCTCCTCTTCTCTCGCGGTCTGGTCGAACATCCCCTGGAGGACCCGTTTTTGGACGTCGTCCCTGCCATCGAGGCCGTATACCGATGGTTCAGGTCGTGGCCCGCCAGGGCTAAAGAGCTTTGGATGGGGATATGTTGTTCTGGACGCCCAAGGGGCCGTCGTCAGGGCCATGCACGGCTCGCTCCCAGGTTTGAGGTGTCTTAGTTCTGTTTTGCGTGCCGAAATCTTTGCCCTGGCGAAACTTCTCGAG
>CAUYUJ010014627.1:0-25000 GCA_963575745.1 Prorocentrum cordatum
GCTCCTCCTCCTCCTCCTCCTCCTCCTCCTCCTCCTCCTCCTCCTCCTCCGCGCCCCGCCGCAGCCAGCGGCAGCGTGCGCACACAACTCTTGGGCGTGGAGGAGGTTTGGGTCGGGCGCGTCCCGCTAATTGATTCTTATAAAGAAGGAATAGTCAAAAGGAGTAAAAAAATAGTCTGGGGACGATTTTGTGATTATTTGTTTTCGACTCTTTTCGAAACCTTTTCGTTTTTGTCGTTTTACTCTTTTTCCAAAATCCGCCGGTAGGAGGACATGCCCGACCTAGAACTAGACCCCGACGCCGACTGGCCAGGCAGTCCTGGCCCCAGGATGGGTGTCTACGTGGCCGCGCGGCGTGGGCCGCGGCAGCCAAGGGGACCCTCTCCCAGGGCCGGCCCCGGTTCCAGACCAGGGCCCGCCCCAGTCCCAGACCTCTGGCGTCGTGCTCTGTGTCCCCCCCCCCCCTCCAGAGCTGTCGATCCCGTCCCGGCTCCGCTTGGCTGCTCTGTTCTTTTTGCTGGCCCCAGAGCCCGGGAGCGGCCCTGGGTGCCCGAAGCGAAAAAAAAACGGAAGCCCCCGCCGCTTTTTGTTGTTGTCTTTTTCTCGATGCCCGGAGGCCCGTTGTCTCCTCAGGCCACGCCGAGCACCCCGCGGGGTCACAGCAGCTCGGATGGCTCCAGCTTGATCCGCGCGGGCACGCCACACATGCCAGCGCCGAGACAGCCTTGCTGGCGCCGAGCCAGATAAACCGATGCCGCTGCCGCTGCCGCCGACGACGGCTTTACGACGACGACGACGCGACGACTGAGACGAAGTAGGAGGAGGACGAGACCCTGAGATCCGTCGTAGCGAAAAAAATGCAACACCGTCAAAAATCACGCCTAGAGCCCCAGATCCCATCTTTCTGCGTCGTTGTTCTAGCCATATTGATCTGAGAGGGTCCCTGGGCTCGAAATTATGCGAAAACGCCCGGCTCGAAAAAATCGAGTCGCCAGGGTCTCAGGAGGGGCGGGCGGGGGGAGAGGAGGCCTGGGCACGAGACGAGGCCCGTGTCTCTCGGGAGCCGTCGTGCGAGGACTGACGGAGAGGCCGCCAGCGCGGAGACCGCCGCCAGCGGCGGCCAGCAGCGGCCAGCAGCGCTGGCGGGCGTCGGGTCGGACGAGGGGGGGGGCTGGGCGAGGTCAGCATCGCCTACCCGAGCCCCATCCCCACGTGGGCCATTCGGAGGCGACGGAGCCTCGCCGAAGGCATTGACCATCGGCGCCCCTGGGTACATGTATTGCCCTATTCGCCCCCGTCGTCGCCCCCGAGCCATGATCTCAGCCCCGCCAGCCCACCCCCCCCAGGGGTGGGATGGAGGCCCCGCGACACCGGAGGGGAACACCCCACATCCCCACCTAGGACCTTGTCCCAAGGGGGGTAAGCCAGCCAGAGGGGTCAATGCCCAAGGCCATGCCAGTGGGGATGGGGATCGGTTTAACGATATTCCGGGTTTTGGAGAGGGGGGGTTGGGGCAATTACAGGTGGGCACGGACCCAGGGGGTCAAGCATCGCGACCCCCATCGTCCATTCATTACCGATCGTGGCCAGGCCCCCCCCCCACCATAGGAACAGGCCGTTCAGCTATCGGGGGGTTGTCGTCGCTGAACTCTCGGCGATGCATCGCCGACTCATGTCAATGTTCCCCTTCCCCCCGAGCCGGTTCCCCCCGATCCCTCGCCCTCCGAAGGGGGGGGTAGTTACGACATCTGCCGCGTGCAGCTGGGCGTGTGGTCCTGCCTCCGGGCGCGCGCACCAGCGCCCAGGGCGGCGCCACGCAGAGCAGCTGCGTGCAGCGGCTTCGCAATTCCCCTCCCCAGAGATCCAACGTAACGAAGAAATCAAGGCGTAGGTTTTTCGCAACTTTCGGCCTACCCTCGCCGGGCCCCGGGACCGTCCAAAACCGACTCAGGACGAAACACCAGTCCTGGGGAGCGGGTTGCGACTTCCGGGGGCCCCCTGTCGACAGAAGTCACGACATCGGATCTCTGGGCCTCTGTGCTATCCCCCCTGTCGTCCGACCCGAGGGCGTCGGGCTGGAGCGGGGCTGCCGCGCGCGACGCGCGCGCGCCTCGGCGCGGAGAAGAAGGGCCTCCCCCGTGGAGGTTCGAGGCTTCGGGGTCGAGACTTCTGCGTGGCCTCTGTCAGCCCTCTGGGGCCTTGCCTCTCGTCTGCTGGATTCCCCGTGGGGATCCTGGTCAAAATGCAGCCTAAGAGAGCTCCGTCCAGGGGTGAGTGCAGGTCGGGGCAACGTAAGACTCGCGTGCGCCAGAACTCGGGTTTGCCGACGTCTTTCGACGAGCGCGTCCTGGAGTTTGACGGTCCAGTTTTCGTATGATTTTTCCCGGAAAGGGCTCAGGCCCAGGGTTCTCTTTTAGTGGGTAAACCTGTCCCCCGGTGCCAACTTGAGGGAGGCCGGCGAATTTTTTCCCTGATAAATAACGAGGTCGAAGGAGGCCGGCGAATTAAAATTTGAGGATGTCTCGAGCGAAACGCTTGTTTTTGAAATCCCGATCGATAATCACAGGGTGCGGGCCACTTTTTCGTGTGTTGAGGATGTCTCGAGCGAAACGCTTGCTCCGCAGAGTTTGCCGAGGATGTCTCGAGCGAAACGCTTGTTTTGCAGAGCCGACCGCGACGCGGAAAAGCGCCCCGCGGGAAGGAATTTCGATGATGTCTCGACTAATTCCTTTGTTTTTGCACGATTTCTGCAACAGCAAGAATACCCCGCACGACAACCGAGCCAGCACGACCCGACACAGCACGGACCCTACCCAGCAAGACACACACCCCAGCACGACCACACCCAGCACGACCTCACCACAGCACGACCACGCCCCAGCACGACCACGCCCCAGCACGACCACGCCCCAGCACGACCAAGCCCCAGCACGACCACCCCCCAGCACGACCACCCCCCCAGCACGACCACACCCCCAGCACGACCACACCCCAGCACGACCACACCCCAGCACGACCACACCCCAGCACGACCACACCCCAGCACCAGCACGACCACACCCCAGCACGACCCGATCGATAAATCACAGGGTGCGGACCACCCCAGCACGACCACACCCCAGCACGAACCCACCCCAGCACGACCCCACCCCAGCACGACCACGCCCCAGCACGACCACACCCCAGCACGACCACACCCCAGCACGACCACACCCCAGCACGACCCCACCCCAGCACTACCCCACCCTAGCACGACCACACCCCAGCACGACCACACCCCAGCACGACCACACCCCAGCACGACCCCACCCCAGCACGACCCCACCACAGCACGACCACACCCCAGCACGACCACACCCCAGCACGACCACACCCCAGCACGACCCCACCCCAGCAAGACCACACCCCAGCACGACCACACCCCAGCACGACCTCACCACAGCACGACCCCACCCCAGCACGACCACGCCCCAGCACGACCACGCCCCAACACGACCACGCCCCAGCACGACCACCCCCCAGCACGACCACCCCCCTAGCACGACCACACCCCAGCACGACCACACCCCAGCACGACCACACCCCAGCACGACCACACCCCAACACGACCATACTCCAGCACGACCACACCCCAGCACGACCACACCCAGTCGCACCCCCGTGGAATGTGTCGTGGGGTGTCTGGTTGAGTGGTTGCCTGTTCGTGGGGTGTCTCGTGGAATGTTTCACGGGGTGTCTCGTGGAATGTTTCGTGAGGTGTCTCGTGGGTTGTTTCGTGAGGTGTCTCCTGGGATGTTTCGCGGGGTGTCTCGTGGGATGTTTCGTGAGGTGTCGCCCAGTTGGATATCGTGAAAACGTGACCATGCTGCACATGTCTATATCCCTTTCCGGGTTCGTGGGTCCATCATGTTGCAGCGGGAGTTCGCGTCAGATTTCAGACTGCGTCGCGTCATTTTCATGATGGCCCCGTCGGGCCAACCCGAGTCCCCCTAACCCGAATCTTACGTCTCCCCGAGCAGGATCGCCGTAAAGAACGAGCCGGGTCCGAGTAGATGGGTCAGAGGATCGAGCCGCATCGCTGATGCATCGGCGGTGTGGCTCGATGTGGATCCCGATTTTCTTCACGCCGACGGCGGCGATGCCCCGCCGACGTCGGCGATGCATCGCCGATGTATCGGCGACGCATTGGCGATGCGGCGCGGTCCTCCGACCCCATCCACTCCGACCACATCTGGGAGGCCTCCAGGAGCCCGTCTCCCTTGTGCCAGGGCGGGGACAGCGTGGCCATCGCGCGCGGGGGGAGGAGCCGAAGGCGTCGGCGCGGAGGGCCCCCTCTCGGGACACAGCTACGACAGGCGCGCTTGTTCGTCATTTCCCGCCCTCCGCAGGAACCTGGCACCGCTTGGGCGTGTGCATTTTACGCGGCGAGGCCAGCGCCACCAAAGTCTGGACCACCGTCGGACTCCCTTTTCTAGCTCTGTTTCGGCTCCTCTTCCTGTCGGCCCGATGTGAGCCAGTGGGAAGTTCGATGACCCCTCTGTGAGTGCCTTTGCTCATGAGAAAAACCCTGGGCCATCTTGGAACACCTTGAACCATCTTGGGACAGCAAAAACGCACGAAACCACACGGCCCACGGGCACGGGATCTCTGAGCGATGGCAAAACGGGCCGCTGCCGGCCCCACCCGGGGGGCCAGCACAAGAGAGCGGCCTGGGGCAGGAGAGGCCGGCCCCGACGGGTAAGGGGGTCAAAGTCTTGCGATCCGGCGTCTCGAAAAAATATGTATCGCCGCGCAGTTTGCTCCGATGCGCAGCTTTACGTCTTTGGGAGGGCGTCTCGGCCGCCAAAGCAGACTCCGCCTCGGGCGCAGGGCTTGCAGTGGGTTTGCCTCGGTGCCGTCTTCGTCTGCTTGGGCGCGGGACGCAGGGTTTGCCGTGGGTTTGCCGTGGTGTCGGCGTCGTCCACTTGGGCGCGTCGAGAAACGGCGCGGCGACATTTCACTACGCCACCCCCACCCAGCCCGAAGGCCCTGGACCGCCTCAAATTTCGGGTTCGGGGTGTGCGGGTTCCATCGTGGTTGTTCTGAAGTGCCCCCCCACATGATATCGACGAGCCCAACGGTGACTTCGGGTTGGGTTGGGGTGGCTTGGTAGGTAGTCAATTGAGGCGTCGTGAGAAGTCACGATCGGAGCCCCGGGCCCCATCTTTCTCCGAAACGTTTTGAGCCAGGCCGATCTGTGAGGGTCCCGGGGCCCGAGACTGGGCGAACACGTCCGGGCTCGAAAGCGTGGAGTCGCCAGGGTCGCAGGGCTGCGTGCTGGGGGAGGCCCGGGTCCAAGAGGTCCGATGTCGTGTTCATTTTTCCCGGAAAGGGCCTGGGCCCAGGGTTCTCTTTTAGTGGGTAAACCTGTCCCCCGGTGCCAACTTGAAGGAGGCCGGCGAATTTTTTCCCTGATAAATAACGAGGTCGAAGGAGGCCGGCGAATTAAAATTTGAGGATGTCTCGAGCGAAACGCTTGTTCCCGGAAAGGGCAAGAGCCCAGGGTTCTCTTTGTACTAGGTAAACCTGTCCCCCGGTGCCTGCTTGAAGGAGGCCGGCGAATTTTTTCCCTGATAAATAACGAGCCGGCGAATTGCCGGCGAATTTTTTCCCTGATAAATAACGAGCCGGCGAATTGCCGGCGAATTTTTTCCATGATAAATAACGAGCCGGCGAATTAAAATTTGAGGATGTCTCGAGCGAAACGCTTGTTTTTGAGGCCGGCGAATTAAAATTTGAGGATGTCTCGAGCGAAACGCTTGTTTTTGAAATCCCGACTTCACCACACCCCAGCACGACCACACCCCAGCACGACCTCACCACAGCACGACCACACCAGCACGACCACCACACGACCACGCCCCAGCACGACCACGCCCCAGCACGACCCTACCCCAGCAACGACCACACCCAGCACGCACACACACACCCCAGCACGACCTCACCACAGCACGACCACACCCCAGCACGACCACGCCCCAGCACGACCATGCCCCAGCACGACCACGCCCCAGCACGACCACCCCCAGCACGACCACCCCAGCACGACCCACCCCAGCAGACCACACCCCAGCACGACCACACCCTAGCAAGACCACACCCCAGCACGACCACACCCCAGCACGACCTCACCACAGCACGACACACCCCAGCACGACCACGCCCCAGCACGACCACGCCCCAGCACGACCACGCCCCAGCACAACCACCCCCCAGCACGACCACCCCCCCAGCACGACCACACCCCAGCACGACCACCCCCCAGCACGACCACACCCCAGCACGACCACTCCCCAGCACGACCACACCGCCTTGGTTGAGTGGTTGCCTGTCGTCGTGGAATGTTTCGTGGGGTGTCTCGTGAATGTTTCGCGGGGTGTCTCCTGGAATGTTTCGTGAGGTGTCTCGCGGAATGTTTCGTGAGGTGTCTCGTGGGATGTTTCGTGAGGTGTCTCGTGGGATGTTTCGTGAGGTGTTGCCCCGTTGGGTATCGTGAAAACGTGCCCATGCTCCACATGTCTATATCCCTTTCCGGGTTCGTGGGTCCATCATGTTTTTGAAATCCCGATCGATAAATCACAGGGTGCGGGCCACTTTTTCGTGTGTTGAGGATGTCTCGAGCGAAACGCTTGCTCCGCAGAGTTTGCCGAGGATGTCTCGAGCGAAACGCTTGTTTTGCAGAGCCGACCGCGACGCGGAAAAGCGCCCCGCGCGAAGGAATTTCGATGATGTCTCGACTAATTCCCTTGTTTTTGTACGATTTCCTGGAATTTTGGCAGGATGTCTCGAGCGAAATGCACGACCCCACCCTAGCACGACCATACCCCAGCACGACCACACCCCAGCACGACCAGACCCCAGCACGACCCCACCCCAGCACGACCCCACCCCAGCACGACCATACCCCAGCACGACCACACCCCAGCACGACCCGACCCCAGCACGACCCTACCCCAGCAAAGACCACACCCCAGCACGACCACACCCCAGCACGACCTCACCACAGCACGACCACACCCCAGCACGACCACGCCCCAGCACGACCACGCCCCAGCACGACCACGCCCCAGCACGACCACGCCCCAGCACGACCACCCCCCAGCACGACCACCCCCAGCACGGACCACACACCAGCACAGAACCCACACCCCAGCCACGACCACCTCCCCCAGCACGACCACACCCCAAGCAGACCACACCCCAGCAAGACCACACCCAGTCGCACCCCAGTTTGGAATGTTCGTGGCGTGGTCTGGTTGAGTGGTTGCTGTTCGTGGTGTGTCTCGTGGAATGTTCAAAGGGTGTCTAGTGGAATGTGTCGTGAGGAGCTTTTGTTCTCGTGGAATGTTCGTACAGGTGTCTCGTGGGATGTTTTCGCGGGGTGGCACGACCACGCCCCAGCACGACCACCCCCTAGCACGACCACCCCCCCAGCACGACCACCCCCCAGCACGACCACCCCCCAGCACGACCACACCCCAGCACGACCACTCCCCAGCACGACCACACCCCAGCACGACCACACCCCAGCACGACCACACCCCAGCACGACCACACCCAGTCGCACCCCCGTGGAATGTTTCGTGGCGTGTCTGGTTGAGTGGTTGCCTGTTCGTGGGGTGTCTCGTGGAATGTTTCAAAGGGTGTCTCGTGAATGTTTCGTGAGGTGTCTCGTGGAATGTTTCGTGAGGTGTCTCGTGGGATGTTTCGCGGGGTGTCTCGTGGGATGTTTCGTGAGATGTCGCCCAGTTGGGTATCGTGAAAACGTAACCATGCTGCACATGTCTGTATCCCTTTCCGGGTTCGTGGGTCCATCATGTTCCCGGAAAGGGCGTGGGCCCAGGGTTCTCTTTTAGTATGTAAACATATCCCCCCGTGCCCAACTTGAAGGAGGCCGGCGGATTCTTTCCCTGATAAATATCGAGGTCGAAGGAGGCCGGCGGATTAAAATTTGAGGATGTCTCAGGCGAAACGCTTGTTTTTCCCGGAAAGGGCCTGGGCCCAGGGTTCTCTTTTAGTGGGTAAACCTGTCCCCCGGTGCCAACTTGAAGGAGGCCGGCGAATTTTTTCCCTGATAAATATCGAGGTCGAAGGAGGCCGGCGAATTAAAATTTGAGGATGTCTCGAGCGAAACGCTTGTGTTTGAAATCCCGATCGATAAATCACAGGGTGCGGGCCACTTTTTCGTGTGTTGAGGATGTCTCGAGCGAAACGCTTGCTCCGCAGAGTTTGCCGAGGATGTCTCGAGCGAAACGATTGTTTTGCAGAGCCGACCGCGACGCGGAAAAGCGCCCCGCGCGAAGGAATTTCGATGATGTCTCGACTAATTCGTTTGTTTTTGTACGATTTCCTGGAATTTGGGCAGGATGTCTCGAGCGAAATGCACGACCCCACCCTAGCACGACCATACCCCCGCACGACCACACCCCAGCACGACCAGACCCCAGCACGACCCCACCCCAGCACGACCCCACCCCAGCACGACCATACCCCAGCACGACCACACCCCAGCACGACACGACCCCAGCACGACCCTACCCCAGCAAGACCACACCCCAGCACGACCACACCCCAGCACGACCTCACCACAGCACGACCACACCCCAGCACGACCACGCCCCAGCACGACCACGCCCCAGCACGACCACGCCCCAGCACGACCACCCCCAGCACGAGCACGACCACCCCCCAGCACGACCACCCCCCAGCACGACCACACCCCAGCACGACCACACCCCAGCACGACCACACCCCAGCACGACCCACACCCCAGCACGACCCACCCCAGCACGACCCCACCCTAGCAAGACCACACCCCAGCACGACCACACCCCAGCACGACCTCACCACAGCACGACCACACCCCAGCACGACCACGCCCCAGCACGACCACGCCCCAGCCCCAGCACGACCACCCCCCCAGCACGACCACCACCCCAGCACGACCACCCCCCAGCACGACCACACCCCAGCACGACCACTCCCCAGCACGACCACACCGCCTTGGTTGAGTGGTTGCCTGTCGTCGTGGAATGTTTCGTGGGGTGTCTCGTGGAATGTTTCGCGGGGTGTCTCCTGGAATGTTTCGTGAGGTGTCTCGCGGAATGTTTCGTGAGGTGTCTCGTGGGATGTTTCGTGAGGTGTCTCGTGGGATGTTTCGTGAGGTGTTGCCCCGTTGGGTATCGTGAAAACGTGCCCATGCTCCACATGTCTATATCCCTTTCCGGGTTCGTGGGTCCATCATGTTGAAATCCCGATCGATAAATCACAGGGTGCGGGACACCTCAGCACGACCACACCCCCAGCACGACCACACCCCAGCACGACCACGCCCAGCACGACCACGCCCCAGCACGACCACACCCCAGCACGACCACCCCCAGCACGACCACACCCCAGCACGACCACTCCCCAGCACGACCACACCGCCTTGGTTGAGTGGTTGCCTGTCGTCGTGGAATGTTTCGTGGGGTGTCTCGTGGAATGTTTCGCGGGGTGTCTCGTGGAATGTTTCGTGAGGTGTCTCGTGGAATGTTTCGTGAGGTGTCTCGTGGGATGTTTCGTGAAGTGTCTCGTGGGATGTTTCGTGAGGTGTTGCCCAGTTGGGTATCGTGAAAACGTGTCCATGCTCCACATGTCTATATCCCTTTCCGGGTTCGTGGGTCCATCATGTTTTGTATACGGAGTCCCCAGAAGTCTCGACCCAGTTCCCAGGACAGGTGTTTCATCCTTAGTCGATGTTTGACAGTCCCAGGGCCCGGCGAGGGCCCCTATAGGCCGAAAATTGCGAAAACCGCCGCCTTGATTTTTCAATGCGTTGGACCTATGGCCTTTCCCCGCGGGAGGGGGTGGACTCCACTGGAGGGCGCTTTCTCTGGCGCCGAGGGAGAGCCCTCCGTCCTGCACCCTCCGCGGGGGCCCGCTGGGGCTGCTCTCTTCCGGGGGCCGTGGGGTGCGGCGCCTTCCTCAGGGGGCCGAGGCCAGCGGCTGGCAGAACTACAGGCAACCCGCACAGTAAGGATGGACAACCTTCCCGAAGGGTACCCTTGCATCTTTGCCTCCTCGGCCCATCCTTAGCGACTTTCGCTGGCCAATCTCGTTCGAAAAAGTGTCACATGGCCTTCTTCCAAGGCCCTTGCATCCTTACCGCCCGTCCTTATGATGCGGGTTGACTGTAGTCGGGGCGATGACAGCAGGAAGGGGGGTCAGATTCGATAGGTTCTGGGCTCGACAAGGTTTTCGCTGACTTGTTCGGTCTCTCCAGTGGCCGTTTCGGGCCCCCAGGCCGTCAAAAACGGTCACAGGGTGAATATCCACAAGATGGACCTCGGGAAAGGTCCGCCTTCGTCTGTACCCGAAGGCGCTGTGTTTCGTCGACAGTGCGCTGATGGGTTCCCCACGACGGCGTGTCGCGCTCAGAAGCCACGGCATATCGGGTAGCTCTCGCCTTGGAGAGGACGAGGAGGAGGAGGAGGAGAGGGAAGAGGAGGCGGATGAGGATGAGGATGATGCTGATGCTGCTGCTGCTGATGCTGCTGCTGCTGATGATGATGATGATGATGATGAAGATGCTGCTGCTGCTGCTGCTGCTGATGATGATGATGATGATGATGATGAATCTGGATATGATGACGATGCTGCTGATGCTGATGGTGATGATGATGCTGATGATTATGATGCTGGGGGAGGAGGAGGAGGAGGAGGAGGAGGAGGAGGAGGAGGAGGAGGAGGAGGAGGACGAGGAGGAGGAGGAGGAGGAGGAGGAGGAGGAGGAGGGGGAGGAGGCTGGCTCCCCTCCCCTCCTCGCACCAAGGGGGCGGGGTGGGTGGGGGAAGAGGGCGGGCCCAGCCCCCCGCCTCGAGTCTCAGATGGTCCTTGGGGCGCAGGCCCAGTCCTGAGCGACGATGAAGAAGGGGGTCTGAAGCGAGACGGCGCAGAAACCGTTCGAGGCGGCTTACGCCGGCGGCCAGCGCGGCGCGCTAGATTCGAGACGAGGGCGCTTACGCGTGACCTTCCTCGGCGCAGCTGACGCGCCAAAGTCGGCGCAGACGACGCCCGTTTTTCTGCGTCGCTCGGGGTGGGACTTCACCCCCTCTCAGAGGCAGCGGCCTCTGGGGGCGACTGAACGGGGCGCAGGCCCAGGTTCTGAGGGCGCCTGGGCGACGCAGCAAAAAGGGGCGTCGTCTGCTCCGACTTTGGCGTGCCGAACCGGGAGCCAGGGGGGGGGGGCGGAGGGCAAGGGTCGGATCGGGCGGAAGAGGGGAGGGATAGGGAGAGGGGGGTTCCAAAAATCTGCTGCGTTCAGCTGGTGTCGGCCCTGCCGCCGGGCCTCTTTCCTTGATGCATTGGCGCCACTGGACGCCGGGAGGCGCCCGGAAAACCATCAGCGTGAGCTGATTCGCTAACCCCTCCATGTGTCCGACCCGAGAGGGGGATGGAGAGCGATGTGGGTGGGGGAGCGCCCAGAAAGTAGGGAGAAGTGGAGGTTCAACAAACGGTGCCAACGACGATCTCGATGCTTGTCTCTGTTCACGCACAGGCAATGCACTAAGCTTCTACTGCTTGTTTTCCTTGTGTGCATGCTTGTGGTGTATGGTATCGCAGACTGCTTGCGGCAAGTCCCGCCACCGTGCCGACCTGGTACTCCGGGTGGCGACTGTTCGAGGAGTGCATAGGACTCCGTAACGCTTAACACCTCGTGTTCCGAGGCTTGGGAGAGTCGTAAAACGTGACATGCTCCTCCGCGTCGTGTCTGGATGTCTCTCTTCGTGGTCGTCGTCGTCTTCCACCTCTTCTTGCCTCGTCCCTTGGGGCCTCTTTGTGCTTCTTTGGGTCTCTTGGAGGCCTCTCGGGGCCTCGCGGGGTCGTCTTGTGGCCCTCTTCGGGCGCTGAAGGGTCGTCTTGAGGGTCTATCGGGCCGTCTTGGGGCCACGTTGTGCCGCCTTAGGGCAGTGCAGTCTTGGAGGCCTCTTGAGCAGTCTTGAAGCCCTTTTGGGTCGTGATGAGCCCCCCCTTTGGATTTTTCCCGGAAAGGGCGCAGGCCCAGGGTTCTCTTTTAGTATGAAAACATATCCCCCCGTGCCCAACTTGAAGGAGGCCGGCGGATTCTTTCCCTGATAAATATCGAGGTCGAAGGAGGCCGGCGGATTAAAATTTGAGGATGTCTCAGGCGAAACGCTTGTTTTTGAAATCCCGATCGATAAATCACAGGGTGCGGGCCACCTCAGCACGACCACATCCCAGCACGACCACACCTCAGCACGACCACGCCCCAGCACGACCGCCCCAGCACGACCACACCCCAGCACGACCACACCCCAGCACGACCACACCCCAGCACGACCACACCCCAGCACGACCACACCCCAGCACGACCCGATCGATAAATCACAGGGTGCGGACCACCCCAGCACGACCCACCCCAGCACGACCCCACCCCAGCACGACCCCACCCCAGCACGACCACGCCCCAGCACGACCACACCCCAGCACGACCACACCCCAGCACGACCACACCCCAGCACGACCCCACCCCAGCACGACCCCACCCTAGCACGACCACACCCCAGCACGACCACACCCCAGCACGACCACACCCCAGCACGACCCACACCACAGCACGACCACCCCCAGCACGCACGACCACACCCCAGCACACCCACCCCAGCACGACCACACCCCAGCACGACCCCAGCACGACCACGCCCCAGCACGACCACGCCCCAGCACGACCACGCCCCAGCACGACCACCCCCAGCACGACCACCCCCCCAGCACGACCACCCCCCAGCACGACCACCCCCCAGCACGACCACACCCCAGCACGACCACACCCCAACACGACCATACTCCAGCACGACCACACCCCAGCACGACCACACCCAGTCGCACCCCCGTGGAATGTTTCGTGGGGTGTCTGGTTGAGTGGTTGCCTGTTCGTGGGGTGTCTCGTGGAATGTTTCACGGGGTGTCTCGTGGAATGTTTCGTGAGGTGTCTCGTGGGTTGTTTCGTGAGGTGTCTCCTGGGATGTTTCGCGGGGTGTCTCGTGGGATGTTTCGTGAGGTGTCGCCCAGTTGGATATCGTGAAAACGTGACCATGCTGCACATGTCTATATCCCTTTCCAGGTTCGTGGGTCCATCATGTTGGTTGTCTTGGTGCAATATTGGAGGTCTTCTGGGCCGTCTTTGGCTCACGGAAGCCCGGCATTGCGAGAACGCGAAAGTTTTGCAAAACATAACGGGCTTTCATAACTAGAACCTCTTGGTGCCTTCTGGGAGGTACTCTTGTCGTCCTCTGAGGCCGCGTCGGGAGCCTCTTGGGCCGTCTTGGAGCTCTCTTGGCCCGTCTTGGGGCCATCCTGGGCGTGTTGGAGGTTTGGGCCATCTTGGCGGCTTTGTTGGCCTGATTTGGCTTTCTTGCAAGACATCTTGGGCATATATGTGGCCTTGGGCATTTGTGGCACCGGACGAAGACGACGCTGACGACCACGACCACGGCCGCCACCAGGACGATCCAAGACCACGACCACGGCGTCCGTAGCCATGTTGGCTCAATCCATTTTGGCTCAAGCCGTCCAGGCTCAGATCCACTTTCTGAGCCTCAGCTCGCCAGGATGGATGCAGCATAGTTGCGGGCTGAAGTTGAAGCCCGGCATGAGCTAGCTCACAGTTTGCAAGGATGGACGCGTCCACCTACGATCTATACGTTCACGTTTTCTCCACCTGCTCGTCTTGTTCATCTGGTGTCGGAAATTGCCAAGACAGGCGCATCATACCAAGAGGTGCTTCTTTACAACCTCGAACAACTGAACATTGATTTCCGAACGATTAATCCCAAACGCCAAATTCTAGCTACATCAGAGTCGCGCGACATCTGCCGCTGCTTGCTGGACGAGTACAAGGTGTCGGACCAGTGGTACCACAAAGACGCACAGCAGCGCGGAGAAGTCGACAGGTGGTTGGACTGGTCAAAGCCGTTGCACCTTGCTGCGGAATTTGGAGTGGTGATTTCGCACGTGGCCCCCCAGGCGCGCTTCCACTGGCGCCAGACGGTTGGGTGTATGATGTTTGTGGCGAGACAGAGGTTTGTCAAAAACAGTGCGCAGGATGATCTCAAACGGTATGTGGAAGAGGCGGAATCCGTTCTACCCAAGAGAAGCATCAAGAGGGTAGAGGATTTGAGTGTTGGTGCCTGGCAACTTGAATGAAAGTGTCGCTGCCAATCGAATGTCATCACGATTCCTCGTGGGCCCACTAACCGCATCTGAACAATCTGTACAACGTAATTAAGATGAGACTTCGAGGACCCACACATGTACATCACCACTGCGTGCTGGTTTTCTGCCATGGGGGTTGATCGGATTATTGTAGCGGCGGTGGGTTGCAGGGTGCGTCAAATCCCGCGATAATGACATGTCGCGTGTGCAGCGTCATTTGGGCACGCGGTTGCATGCGAAAACAACAGCACATTCACGTGGTGTACATTTCGGGGTGGTGTATAACATTCCCCGTTGGGCCTATCGTTTTCATACACCACCACCGTGTTGCCATAGGGTGTTTGGGGGCAGTTGTTCACGACCGACAGCGGCCGCCATCTGCGCGCATGACCACGTGGCAAGTACTTGCGCTTGGTGGGTGCAGGCAGTGACACCCCTGTCGGGGCAGTCGCGCGCAGGATTTGTTCCTTTCCTATGGCCGCCTGGTGGTGGTGTATATCTTGGGGCCCCGCAGTACGAGAGTTTACCAGGGTGCACGAGCCGTTCCTTTTGTTTACGGCCGACTTCCGCCAAATCCATGATTCTAGCGCGAGCTACGCGTTGACATAGTATCCATCCCAATGTTGCCGGAGTTTCGGAACCATCTGCAAGGTCTTGCGCACGTTTTGCTTTCTGAAATGCTGCCGAGACCGTATCAACCATTCCTAGACCAGATGCTAGCGTGTCGTGGACAGTAGCGAAACGACCACGACCATGGCGTTGGTGACCACCATGGCGGCGGCGGCGCCGCCGACCGACCACGACCACGACCACGACGACCAAGACGACCGAAACGACCGAGACCGAGACGACCGAGACGAAGGGCGGCGGCGACGACGACGACGACGACGGCGCGGCGAGCGGCAAGCGGCGAGCGGCGGCCACGGCCGCGTGGGCCGGCCGCCAGGCTGCTGACGTTCGGGGGCGCCTTGCGGCTGCACAGCGGCGTGGACCTTTCTGGGGCGGCCCGGAGCCGCTCGAGGTCCCTGCGGTTGGGCGTCGCGTCATGGGGTGGCGATTAATGGGGGGGGCAGCGAGGGTTGCAGAACAGAGGCCTTCTAGGGCCCCTGAAAAGGGGCCCTTTCGGGCCCAAAAGGGGGCCTTCAGGGCCCGAGAGGTGCACCTCTCTCCACCCCCAGCTATCCCTTATCCATGAAGCTACGCCCAATGCGGAAGGAAGTTTGGCGTCGCGTGTCGCGTCGCTGGTGCGGGCCCACCACGCTTCGGCGCGACACGCCGACCACGTCCCAGTCTCCAGGCGTCAGCGCTGTTCCCAGCACATCGCCTCGCGGACCGGAGCGACACGCTACCCGCTTCCAGGGCACGCCGCCGCCGCGACATGCTGAGGAAGAGTTCCCGACCGCAGACCCTTCGCGTTAAAAAGCACAACGGGATGTTTGGGTAGGGGGTGTTTGGGTAGTATTCGGCCTCTGGCGTCCTCCACCGGGCCCCAGGACCGTCCAAGAGCAGATCCGGATGAGAAGTCGGTCGCGGAGAATGCGTGGAGGCCTCCGTTGGTCCACGTTTTGAACAGATGAAGACGTCAGGGGTCTGGGTCCGCAGTTTTCGCTGGGCGGGGGGGGGGCACCCCTTCGAGCGGCAGGCGGCATGCTCCCGTTGTTTTTGTTGGGGGCTCGGGCGGTGGGAGCCGGAAGACGAGGGGCGATGGATGAGGCAGGATGCAGGTCCTGCAGATCCCCGAGTTTCTCGGGCCCCTGGACCTTCTGTCGACCGAGCCCGTTTTCGCTTCCAAGTGTAGCCAGGTCATACCATGCACGTTGCCGCGCAGGCGCCAGCCACCCCCTGGGTGACGACAAGGTTCGGTCCGCCAGGGTGTGAGCGATCTTGTCCGCCCCGTGTGAGGCGCGTCTCGCCCCCACCCCCTTTGTCAGACGGCCTGCCGAGAATCATCGCCATCCTCCGACAAACGAGAACTGCCACCGCGGCGTGTGGCGACGCGCGACGGGCAAGGCAGGACGGAGGAGGGCTCTGAGTTTCTCTCTTCCCGACCCCTCTCTGTGGACCTGGGCCCTCGCTTCGAACCCGCAGCGCCGCGGGCCGCGGGCGGCGCCCCGCCTAGTTCCGCCTTCCCGCCCCCCCCTCTTCCTCCCTGCCCCTGGCCGTCCGCATGCCGCTGTCGGCACACCCCTCACGCTTCGTGCCGCCGTGCTGAGCTCCGCCTGCGGCCCCAGTCCGCGCGGCCGCATGCCGCGCCACGCCCATGTCGGCACACCCCTCTCGCTTTCCGCTCTGCCGTGCGGACCTCCACCTACGGCCCCGGTGGATGCGCCCTGGAGTCGTACCCTACCTCTATCGCCACTCCCCTCGCGCGGCTCGTGCCTCCACATGAAGTTCTTTATATACGGCTCCAGGCCGCGCGGCCGCATCTCGCACCTGTCCCATTTCGGCAACCTCTCGCACGTGTCGTGCCTCCGCAGGCAGCTCCACCTGCGGCCCCAGTGGGCGCGCCCTCGTGGACCGTACCCATGTCGCCACACCCCTCGCACGCTTCGTGCCCCCATGTACGGGGGGCTCCACCTGCGGCTCCAGCCCGCGCGGCCGCATGCCTAACCCGTCCCATTTCGGCACGCCCCTCGCACGCTTCCTGCCTCCTCAGGGAGCTCCGCCCACGGCCCGGCACACTCCTTAAGGGCACCATATTCGCGCCAACTCTCTGCAGCGTCTGATGGACCGATGCCCGGAAGCATGCAGGAGCCTGGTCCAGATGTTGATGTGCGGGCAACCTGGGACTCAGGAGGACTCTTGATTCTGCGGCTGTTTCTTCGATCTAGGTCGGGGAGCCCCTTCGTGGCCGAGGCTCGCCGTGGCCAGAAGGGCCCCCTCTTCGCTCCTTCTCTGGCACTCCTTGGGGGCAGCGCGAGGACTGCAGCGGTGAGATCGGGACGAGGAGGCTTCCGCTGCGTGGGAGTCGGTGCTCTCATGAGGCGGATGCCGACAGGAGGCTGCCCATCGGGGGCGCCGATTTCTTGGATCCGCGCTGGGGCCCCCTGGCGGCGCCTCCGGCGCCGCCCCTGGCGCGCTCCGCGCGCCAGGGAGGGGGGTCCAGCGCAGATCCAAGACATCCGCGCGGAGCGCCAAACAATCATGTTTATGCCGTTTCCTGTTCTTCCAGCCCAGCTGACCGTGCTTCCCCACTGGTCCGTTGTCTTGACTTTTTCCCGGAAAGGGCTTCAGGCCCAGGGTTCTCTTTTAGTTTGTTTCCCCCCGGTTTTGACGGGAAGAGGGCCGGCTGATTTCTTTTGCCATAAATATCGAGTGGGAAGAGGGCCGGCGAATTAAGATTTCAGGATGTTCCTAGCGAAACGCTTGTTTTTCAGAATTTGTTGAGGACGTCTCGAGCGAAACGCTTGTTTTGTGTTATAGATTGTCCTCTCCTGGGGACCTGAATTCTGAGGATCTCTCAAGTGGATTGCTTGTTTTCACGTGCCCAGGTCTTCAGGATGTCTCGAGCGAGACGCTTGGTTTCACGCCTCCAGGTGGCCCAGACAGATGTCTAGCATGAGGATTTGTTGAGGATGTCTCGAACCACAGGCTTGTTTTCACGTGTCCAGGTCGCCCAGGCGGATGTCTAGCATGAGCATTTGTTGAGGATGTCTCGAGCGAGACGCTTGTTTGCACGTGTCCAGGTTGCCCAGGCGGATGTCTAGCATGAGGATGTGCTGACAACGTCTTGAGCGAAACGCGTGTTTTCACGTGTCCAGGTCGCCCAGGCACAGCACAGCCCTCGGCACGGTACATCAATATCGATACCCTTAGCATTGCAGCCTGGCATGTTGCCTGGCACGTTCCGCGGAGCGTCCCGTGGCGAGTCCCCCTGGCACGTCGTGCGGTGCACGTCCATTGGCACGTTCCGTAGCGCGTCCCCTTGGCACGTCCCGCGGTGCGTGCCCATGGCACGTCCCCTGGCACGTCGCCTGGCGCGTCCCTTGGGACGTTCCGCGGCGCGTCCTCCTGGCATGTTCCCTCTGTCGATTAGTTCTGGGGCAGCTACCATCTGCTCAGGCAGCTCGAGCTTACGATCCAGATCAGTTCGGTGAGGACTCGGATGCCAGGGAGGACTCGATCCACAACGCTATATAGAGCACAATCGCGGCATGGCACATCGCAGTTCAGCACGGCGTAGCACAGCACAGCCGTCGGCACGGTACATCAATATCGATACACTCAACTATGCACCTTGGCACGTTCCTTGGCGCATTCCGTGGCGAGTCCACCTGGCACGTCGCGCGGCGCGTCCCCTGGCACGTTCCTCGGCACGTCCATTGGCACGTTCCGTAGCGCGTCCCCTTGGCACGTCCCGCGGTGCGTCCCCATGGCACGTCCCCTGGCACGTCGCCTGGCGCGTCCCTTGGGACGTTCCGCGGCGCGTCCTCCTGGCATGTTCCCTCTGTCGATTAGTTCTGGGGCAGCTACCATCTGCTCAGGCAGCTCGAGCTTACTATCCAGATCAGTTCGGTGAGGACTCGGGTGCCAGGGAGGACTCGATCCACAACGCTACATAGAGCACGATCGCGGCATGGCACATCGCAGTTCAGCACGGCGTAGCACAGCACAGCCGTCGGCACGGTACATCATCATCGATACATTCAGCATTGCATGTGCCCGTCGCCCAATCAGGTGTCTTTGAAATGTTGCAATGCTTTACATTTCTATTTCCTTTCCGGGTTCGTGGGTCGATCATGTTCCGACAGGGTCCGCGGCGGGAGCGTATACATGACCACCGCCTGGATGACGAATTTCGGGGACCTCGGCAGGCGGCGGATATGGTCATCTGCGGGCCCCCAGGGCCATATATAGAGAGAGAGAGAGAGAGAGAGAGAGAGAGAGAGAGAGAGATCCACCATATCCACCGCCCGCTGGATCTCCTCCTTCCCTTCCCCAAGCGATCGCCATCGCTACCATCCACATCCCCTTCTCCAAAGCGATCCCCATCGCTCCCCCCCATTTCTCTCGCAAGCACTGCCGCGCGCGGGCGCGAGGGGACGCGTCTGCGAGCCCGCGCGGCCCGCGCGGCCGCGCGCGTGCCTCGGAGTGGAGATGGTTGGAGGATGGAGGAAGGGAGAAACTTACAGGCTAGGTGTAAGTATTCCGAAGTACGGCTAAGTTACTTATTAATCCGTAAGGGTTTCGCCCCATGCCGCCGGCCCCCTGTCTCGGATAATGTGAGATGCAAAAGCTAAATCATGAGGTCTGGGCGCCGCCGTGAAGCAGTGTCGGGACCTGTTTGTTTTTCGACCCTGACCCTACGGATCTGCGTGAGGGGTGCCGCCGAATCTTAGAAATGTGGCAAATCTCTGATGTTTTTTGGATCCAGACCCTACGGATCTGCGTGAGTGGTGCCGCCGAATTTCAAAAATGTCAAATCCCCTGTGTTTTTGGATCCTGACCCTGCCGATCTGCGTGAGGGGTGCCGCCGAATTTAGAAATGAGGCACATCCCATGTATTCTTGGACCCTGACCCTACGGATCTGCGTGAGGGGTGCCACCGAAGTTCAGAAATGTGGCAAATCCCATGTGTTTTTTGACCCTGACCCCGCCGATCTGCGTGAGGGGTGCCAGCGAATTTCAGAAATGTGGCAAATCCCATTTGCTTTTGGACCCTGACCCCGCCGATCTGCATAAGAGGTGCCGCCGAATGTCAGAAATGTGGCAAATCCCCTAAGTTTTTGGACCCTGACCCCGCCGATCCGCGTGAGGGGTGCCAGCAAATTTCGGAAATGTGGCAAATCCCATGTGTTCTTGGACCCTGACCCCGCCGATCTGCGTGAGGGGTGTCACCGAATTTCAGAAATGTGGCACATCCCATGTGTTTTTGGACCCTGACCCCGCCGATCTGCGTGAGGGGTGACAATTCTAACCCACCCCAGCAATTCAGAGCATACGCTCAGGGCGTGGTAAAACTGCCCGTTTTGGGCCTTCCCCCCTCGCGCGGTCCATCAACAAGGAGAGTAAGCAGCAAGAAGCAGAACTGTAACAGTTGAAACTGGAAGTTGCAACTGGCACAGGAAACTGCTAACCTTCGGCCTACAGCCTGGTGGCCCCACAAGGGGGCCGGCGGACAAATTCGGTATGTGCCCTACCAACACTGAAGAGTAACTCACCCCGCTCAGCAAAAAACGGTCAACACTTAATTATACATAGCGCAACTACACGTACACCGCAAGAACAACACTTTGCAACAGTTACCAATACTTAGACGACTGGCGGCACTTGACCCGTGCTATAAGGAGGTTGCACCCACCTATATCTAGACTGCAAGTAGCATAAGTGGCGCGGACCTCTAAGCAGGCGGTGGATATGGATAAATCCCCGCCTTGCATATGGGGTTCTCGGAAGCCGCGACCCTTCTCCCAAAACTGGCTTCCCCTCCAGGGTCTCTGTGTTGATGGCCCCGGGCCCGGCGAGGGCCCCCAGGGGCCGTTTTTGAAACGACGCGAGTTGCCGCCATGGTTTTCTCAAGACGTTTGGGTGCGCGTGAGCGCCGGTGCCAACATGTTAGATGCTCGTTTGGGGGACCTTCCTGGGGCCCACCTAACTGATCTGTTTGACTCTAGTTCGACCCCAGTTCGCCTCAAGGTCGACTCAAATTCGACTCAGGTTCGACTCAGGGTCGACTCAGGGTCGACTCAGGGTCGACTCAAGTCGACGGACGTTCGACGCAGCTTCGACGCACGAGTGGAGCGAGTGGCTCCAGGAAAGTCCCCAGAATAAGCAACCAAAACATGGGGCTGCCCCGCTGCCTCAGGGGGCCGCGCCCCTCCGCGCGGTCGCGCCCGGACGTGCCTGTGCACTACGTGTGCGTCGCTTCCGCAGGGGCGGCGCGCACACGGAAGCATCTCTCGCATGCGGGCGAAGGGGTCTTTCGCAACGGGGGTCGCGAACATGTGCGCAACAGCTCTTGCAGTCGCTCGTGCGGGATACGAACGTCGTGCAACATTAGAACGCTGTTGCCACGCGCCTTGCCCCACAGCATGAGCTGCTGCATGTGCTCTGCGACCCCGTTACGAAGTACCCCCCCTTGGCACCCCATGGAACCAGATCTTGTCAGTATGAGCGCCGTGGCGGGCGCTTCCTGGTCAGACCGCTCGGGCAACGACATGCTGGAAGAGGTCGTGCTGCATATTCGGGTCGGACGTGCGCCTCCGCCAGCAGGGGCAACGTTCGGAGGGGACAGGCCCAGTGGGGGATGCATCGGCCCCCCGAACTCCCACTCATCGCTTTTAGGGGCCCGATAGCCCACTCCGCCCAGGACCGTGCGATTTCGCCATCGAGGGCTTATCGCCGATCTATCAGAGCTGTATCGCCGATTCCAGCTCGATGTTTTCCCCCCCTTGGGCCAGTCTCCCCGAAGCTCACGGTACCATGGTGGGGGACTTCGTTAAGCAATGTGCCCAGGCGGCTTCAGACTCTCGAGGGTTCTTTGTCTGATGAGGGCGGCGGCGATATCCAGATGCCTCCATTGATGTTCCACCAGCTTCCAGACCCTGGACCCCTGAACTACATATCCAATGCCCTCGCCGTACTGCGGTGTCTCTCTGCGTCCCACTCGCGCCCCCGCGTGCGAGGACCCGAGCCCGGACGGCCTGGTGTTCGTGGGCCAGCTGTGCGCCAAGGCGGACCCGCGTGGGTGGGGCGCCAGTCGATTGATTGAGGTTCGAGGCTCGTCTCGGGGGTTGTCCAAGGAGGTGAGGGAGGAGGAGAAGGAGGGGGGGAGGACCTGGTCCAGGCCTCCCACATGGGGCCCGAGCAGATGGGGTCGACGGAGGGTGGCGCCGTATCGCCGATGAATCGGCGATGCGGGACGATGTGGAGCCAGATTTTCTCCATGCCGACGGCTTGCACCACACGGCTTGCACCACATGGCTTGCACCACATGGCTTAGCACATCCACAGTGCAACAGCTTACTGCCTGGGGCCCACGCTGGCCTCGCATAAGCACCTGGGGCGTTGCAGCAAGGGTGCCTGGTAGCCCTCCTTCCTGCACGGGTTTTGAGCCTACCGCCTGTGCCGCGAAGGGTCCCAGGAACAGGTGCCCACGGTCGGCCAGTGTGGGACTGGCGGGACGTCGTCGTCGTCGTCGTCGTCGTCGTCGTCGTCGTCGTCGTCGTCGTCGTCGTCGTCGTCGTCGTCACCGTCGTCACCGTCGTCACCGTCGTCGTCGTCGTCGTCGTCGTCGTCGTCGTCGTCGTCGTCGTCGTCGTCGTCGTCACCGTCGTCACCGTCGTCGTCACCGTCATCGTCACCGTCGTCGTTCTCGTCGCCGTCGTCAGAGTCGCCGTCGTCGTCATCGTCAGAGTCGTCGTCAGAGTCGTTGTCAGAGTAGTCGTCAGAGTAGCCCGCCATTGGCCGGCGCCCGCCCTGCCCACGCGGGCGGCAGCGCACGAAGGAAATGGACCAGAAGGAGCAGGAGGGAAATGGCGAGAGTGTCGGGGGGAGGCGCAGTAGGAGGAGGAGGAGGAGGAGGAGGAGGAGGAGGAGGAGGAGGAGAGGAGGAGGAGGAGGAGGGAGGAGGAGGAGGAGGAGAGGAGGATGAGGAGGAGGAGGAGGAGGAGGAGGAGGAGGAGGAGGAGGAGGAGGAAGGGAGGAGGAGGAGGAGGGGAGGAGGAGGAGGAGGAGGAAGGGAGGGGAGGAGGAGGAGGAGGAGGAGGAGGAGGAGGAGGAGAGGAGGGAGGAGGAGGGAGGAGGAGGAGGAGACGAGCGAGGAGGAGAGGAGAGGACGGGGATGATTGTGGTAGTGGTGGTGGTGGTGGTGTGATGGTGATGGTGATGGTGATGGTGGTGGTGGTGGTGTGTGGTGGTGGTGGTGGTAGTGGTGATGATGATGATGATGATGATGATGCGCCGACGACGATGATGAGGATGATGATGGTGATGAGTACTATGATGCTGATGCTGCTGATGATGATCGTGATGATGGGATGATGATGGTTATGATATCATGATGATGCTGACGATGATGCTGATGATGATGATGATGTTGATGATGATGACGATGATGATGACGATGCTGCTGCTGCTGGTGAGGATGATGCTGGTGATGATGATGATGATGATGCTGATGATGATGATGATGATGATGATGATGATGATGATGGTGATGATGCTGATGATGAGGATGCTGATGATCAGGAGGAGGAGAAGAAGGAGGAGAAGGACGGGGAGGAAGGCGAAAGAGAGTGATGAGGAGCTTCGAGGCGTCGCATCGCCGTCCCCAGGGGGCCGCCGACGTTGTCCTCTTGCGGGTCGAGGCCTCGCGGCGCTCTGCAAGGGGAAGGGAGGAGCAGGGGGGATACGGGGCAGGAGGGGAAGGAGGAGGGAGTAGGAGTGGAAGGAGGGAGGGATGGAGGGGTATGGGGGGGAGGAGGAGGGAGGGAAGGAAGGAGGAGGGGGGAGGAGGGATTTTTGGATTGCGCGCGCGATGAACCTGGCGGCTGTCGCGAGAGAGTGGCGCTGCAACTCGCAGACAGTTTAAAGAACAGTCAGGCAGGCCGGCTGAACTAAAAAGCGGTGATCTGCACGGGCACCAAGTGAGGCAAGGTCACACAGCACGAATGGACCCCCGCATCAGAGCGGACGAGACGCGTCGAACCGAAGCAAGGAGTCCGTACCCCCCACCCTACTCTCATGAAACCCCCATCCCCCACAGTAGGTGGCGACAGACGAATCGAGACATACACTGCTCGCGTGCCGTGCCCTACACGGGCATTGTGGAGGAGGGGAGGAGGGAGGGAAGGGAGGAGAAGGAAGGAGGGGAAGGAGGGAGGGAAAGGAGGAGGAGGGGGGTTGGGAGGTATTGCGGGGAAGTGGGAGGAGGAGGATGGAACATAACTAGGTCTGTCGAATCAAGATAATGCCCAGGAGGCAGAAGGAGGAGGCTCGATGAGGCGGGAGGAGGCAGCATGCTGGGGACTATTTCTAGGAGGAGGCAGGCTGAGGCTGCTCCTTCCTCCTCCTCCTCCTCCTCCTTCTCCTGCTAATCCTCCTCCTTCTCCTGTTTCTTCTACGTCCTACCCCTCCGCCATCTTTCCCCTTCTTTCCTGCTTCCTCCCCTTGCGCTCCCGCGCGCGTGTGGGGACGGTGGAGTGGGTCACACCAGCGCGCTCTTGGTGGTGATGATGATTATGATGTTGCTGCTGCTGATGGTGCTGCTGCTGATGATGCTGATGCTGATGACGATGATGACGATGGTGATGCTGCTGCTGATGATCGCGATAGCGATGGCGATGGCGATGATGACGGTGATGATGATCACGGTGGTGGTGATGATGATGATGATGATGATGATGATGATGATGATGATGATGATTATTGTGATGGTGGTGGTGGTGATGATGATAACGGCGATGATGATGCTGATACTGGTGGTGATGGTTATAATGATGGTGGTGATAAGGATGATGATGCTGATAATGATGATGTTGACGATGAGGCTGATTCTGATGATGGTGATAAGGAAGCAGGAGACGGGGATGATCATGATGCTGACGACGACGATGAGGATGATTATGACGATGATGATGACGATGATGATAATGAGTATGCTGATGACGATGATGATGGCGATGATGATGATAAGGATGATGGTGATGCTGCTGCTGATGATGATGTTGATGACGACGACGATGATGATGCTGATGATGCTGATGATGGCAACTATGTTGCTGATGCTGATGCTGTTGATGAT
>CAUYUJ010014627.1:30000-32500 GCA_963575745.1 Prorocentrum cordatum
TCGATCGAGGCTGTCGGAAGTTCAGGGTTGACCGATCCACGGGGTGTCAGAGGCCAATCTCCGCGTCGTCGGCGTGAAGCTGCGGTGCAACCCTAGGCCTCTGCATGCCCAGTTCTGTGCCAGGTCTGGGTATGCGTTAGCCTCCTGGCCCCCCGGCCCGAGCAGGAGCCCGTGCACGCCAACAGTTCTGGGCCCCTCAGCACGGGCTGGCGGAGGCCGGGTGGTGGCGCACGCCTCCCCGCTCCACCGAGGCGAACGGATCCCAGCTCTTCGGCGCGCGCTACACGGGCCTCCTCTTCGAGGAGATCATCCCGTACGCGCTCGTGTCTTCCTTCACGATCCTCTGGGGCATCGTGCTGGGCTTCGTGCTGCTGAGGCTGCAGGAGGCCTTCCCCGAGTGAGCTCCTGCACGGGGCTGCTCGTGGCCTGGGGGAGCGCCTCGGAGGGGCTTTGGCACCCCATGCGACTACAAGTAAGAATGACCTTTCGCTGGAGTGACCTCTGGTGTGGGCCCAATGGGGCTCCCCGAGGGCTGAGGACGATGCGATGGCAGCGGCTTGCGCGCCTGGTGGTGTTCCCAAAGGTCCCCCCACCTGGCCGCGCACCAGAGGCCCCTCTTGCCTGGGGTCACTCTTGCGCGTAGCCGACCCGTCTCCGCGTGCGGGCCGCCGAGAAGTCGCGAGGCACGGCTCCGTCCGCCAGCGCACGCTCACGCAGCCCCTCGCGAGAGGATGGGCCCCGAGACCCTGGCGCGTACCTTGCGGAGAGTGCCAGCCAGACACGTTGCGCCGATCCTGGTCAGGCCGATCTTGGGCCCAGGATCGGTGTATGTACAGTCAACCCGCGTGGTAAGGATCAGCAACTTTCCAAGGCAACCCTTGCATCCTTCATCCTTCCCCTTCGGCCCATCCTTGGTCGCTTTCGCTGGCCGCGCCCCGCTCACAAAGTGCCGACATGGCCTTCAAAGACCCTTGCATCCTTACCGCGCATCCTTACTATAAGGGGCGTTCCAGAAGGGGCCTTGCCTTCGAGGATAAAAGGACTTGCCATCTCTTCCTCGGCAGAAGGCGGCGGAAGGTCGGCGGAAGTACAACGAGGCCGCCTCCGCCGGCGGAAGGCGGCGGAAGTAAAAGATGCGCCCCCAGGAGATGGAAATGTTTTGGGGGTGAAGGGTTTCCGAAATCGCCCATTTGGGTTGACGGTACGCCTCCCTGCCCGGGCCAGCCAGGAGCGGTGCAGGCGTGTAGCTGGCGCCCTCCCAGCTGTGGCGGCGCGCAGGAGGGGGGCGGGCATCGGAGGGGCCTCGATGCGCGCACCTCGCCGTCTGGCCGGCCAGGGGGCCGGGGAGCTCGGCGACGACGTGCTCCGGTGCTCGGGCGCACGGGCGCCCCGCCCTGAGGTCCCGGCGTCGCGATCTTGTCGGGCTGGGTATCTTCGCCCAGCGCCGGGCCCCGGAACCCTTGCAGATCGACGCGGCTCGGAAGGAGCGGCGCAGGAAGGAGGGGCTCACAGGGCTCTGGCCGTGCTATACGTCGGATCACAGGGCCAGGGCAGCCCACCAGCCGGGGCGTCTGTGCACCGAGCTGCCCGGCCGCGGTGGTTCGGCAGCAAATCATGGGAGCCTCGTGTGCCCTCGGAAGGTCGTCTCTAGCGTCGGTTAGCGTCGATCAGCGTCGGGGAGTCGATGAGCTCGCGCCGATTTCGCGTCGGTTAGCGTCGATCTAGCGTCGATTTAGCGCCGATTAGCGCCGATGTGTCGTCGACTAGCGTCGATTCGCAAGAGTCGACAAGATGGTATGGGAGGCTCCCATGAGTTGCCACCGAACGGTGGCGACTTGGTGCGCACCTCGTTCGGCCACGCGCAGAGGGGGTAGGGGGAGAGGGGAAGGCTTCTTAGAATATGGGCCTCTTAGATGGGGTCGGCGAAGATCGCCGCATCGGCAATGCATCGCCGATGCATTGCCGATGCGGCTCGATGTGGAGCCCGATTTCCTCCACGCAGACGGCGCCGATGCATCGCCGACGTCGCCGATGCATCGCCGATACATCGCCGATGCATCGCCGATGTATCGCCGATGTGTCGCCAATGCGACGCGCGATCCTCCGACCCCATCTATTCGACCCCATCTAGGAGACCTCTATAGAGGCACCCCAGCTTCTGAGAAGGCGCTGGCCTTGTCTGTAGTTGTAGGGCCGGCGCCTTCGAAGAAGCAGCCTCTTCCCAAGAAGCCTTCCCCCCTTCCCCCCCCCCCCTATACCCCCCCTTGTGCGCGCCGCCAAAGGGTGGTCCAGCCGCCCTGCCTGCCCCCCTGGGTGCGCGCTGCCGGGCGTCTTGCGGGGCCGTTTTCCGTCTCGCTGGGGGTTGCGGCGGAGGTGCGCCGAGCATCGTAACGGCGGTGCGGGCCGGCGCGTGGTCGCGGCGGATGGGATCCGTTCCCTATCCCCCTTGCATCGTTCTCTCCCACTCGCCCTTCCATCCTCTTCCTCCGCATCGTACCCT